>CM035109.1:21249122-21744318 GCA_020205505.1 Panax japonicus | reverse complement strand
ATTTTTTTGACACCACGTGCCCAAGGAATGTTACTTCCTCAAGCCAGAACTAGCATTTCTTCAACTTAGCATATAACTTGTTTTCACGAAGCCTTTGGAGTACCAGATTCAAATGGTGCTCATGATCTTCACGGCTTTTGGAATATATGAGGATGTCATCAATAAAGACAACAACGAATTGATCCAAATAATCCTTGAATACTCGGTTCATCATATCCATGAAAGCAGCAGGAGCATTAGTCAATCCAAAAGACATGACTAAGAATTCATAATGCCCATACCGAGTTCTGAAGGCAGTCTTTGGAATATCCTCAGTTCTAATTTTCAGCTGATGATATCCAGAACGAAGATCGATTTTTGAAAAGAATTGTGCTCCTTGCAACTGGTAAAACAAGTTATCAATACGAGGTAGAGGATACCTATTCTTGATGGTGACATGGTTCAATTCTCGATAGTCAATACAAAGTCGCATACTCCCGTCTTTCTTCTTTACGAATAAAACAGGAGCACCCCAAGGAGATGTACTAGGAAGAATGAAACCGATGTCCAATAACTCCTGTAGTTGGACTTTTAACTCCTGAAGTTCAATAGGAGCCATTCGATATGGGGTTTTAGAAATGGGCTTTGTACCAGGTTCAAGATCAATAAAGAATTCAACTTCACGTTCTGGGGGTAGACCGGGAAGTTCTTCAGGAAATACGTCAGGAAAGTCAATAACAACAGGAATATTATTCAATTTTGACGTGTCTTTATTCAAATCCATAACATGGGCTAAGAAAGCTTGACATCCGTTTTTCAATAAACGAATAGCTTTATGATTTTGTTTGCGGTTCAATGGAACACAAGGTGAAGGAATGTCCGAAGAAGAGGGAAGAAACTGGTAGTGTGCATACCGGCAGGGGTAGTGGAACGTTAGCAATCACAGGACCAACGTCATCCAGTAAGCCAACAAAGTCAACTTCAAGGGTCTTCAACATAACGGTTCAAGACACGGTGGCAGCTGGCAATGCAATTCCAGGTAATATTCAAATAACTTTTATTTGCGTAATTAGAATGTTTCTATTTATAGTAAATTGTTTTATAAAGAATTTTGAGGGAGGAATTTGAGTTCTTTTAGGAATCAAATTTCTGGTTAATCAGAAAGACAAGCTTTATGTGATTAGTTAAGATCAGTTCGATCGAAGTTGATCGAGATCTATTCACGATGATTGTGTATCTTATGTGCCCGGTATGTGTAGATTTTTTTTAAAGCGGTGATTCCGGGGACGGAATCCTTATAAGGGAGGGTGAATGTGACAACCCGATATTTTACATATAAATAAATAAGAAATTTTGTGTATAATTTTTTTTTATATATACTAAGGATGAGAATTTGTACAAGATATTGTATATATGTATTTATGTGGTAAATATAAAATATATTTATTACATGAAAAATTGTAAATGATTTTATTTAGAATCATGGTTTATTCTCAAATATAATTTTATAATAATTATTTCCATATTGGAAATGTTTTTATCTATTATTTTCTATGAAAATGAAATTTATATTTATAACAATTATTTTATTAAATGAAGTTTATTCAGTTAATTAAGTTATTTATGAAAGGTAAATCGGATATAGAATCCAAACCCTAATTTCGGATTTTTATCAGGGAATGAGAATAATAATATTATATTATTATTTATTAGTATTATAGATGTGTATGATTATATGAGCAATGTTAATGTGTGGAACGATTTTATTATACGACCAAACCCTAATAATATTTTTACCGACCCTAATCTTGGACTTGGATAACGAATAATAATAATATTATGATATTTGAATATTTTAAGTGTTATTATATGAATTGCATGTACGTGAGCTGATAATAATTGATCAATTGTGTTATAGTACTCGAAAACCCTAGTTTCACTGTATAAGATTTAATACTGTATATATCTGTGTTAGATGATATAAATTTATGTGTTAATTTAAGGAGTATTAAATTAGAGACTTTAATTATAATTGTATTTTCTAATTATTAGAAAACTCTAATTGTGATTTTAGAAATCCTAGTTTATTGATTTGATAAACCCTAAATTGCTAAGATTAGTTAGATTAAATATACTAGTGTTATCAAACCCTAAAACATTGTCCAAATCATTTTGTTCCATAAAAATTAATAATGAAATGACTTTTATGCCCTTTTTGCACATGTGATTGGAGATTGAGTGTGAATCTTGCTAAAGCTTGAGTTGGTCACCAACTCTTGATATTTTCCAGAATTTCAGCAACACATGGCAGCATCATAAACTTAGCAATCATTCCCTAGAGTTAGTATATAAGATTAAAGAAAGAAAAATTGGCTTATTTTGCTATTTTAATCACCAACACTCCTCTTAGATTTTCTCTCTCTAAAACCAACGAGTTTCAGTGTTATATTAGCCCAAAAATCCAGCCCCACGATTTTCCATATCAAATTAGTAGCTTTAGATCAAGATCAAACCCAAGAAAGGTATAAAACTTAAGCTAGAAAATCTGTCCATAGTTTGTTGTTAGATTCTGTGTTTAAGTGTTGTATTATGTTGGTTTTAATATCTAGTGATGATCTGGGTTACTAGATGTTAGATCCATAACATCTAGACGCTCAGAAATGAAGATCTTCAATGTCCGGAAATAGCTTGATTCTGTGGTCTGACAATGAATGTCAGTGGCCACAGATCCTTGCTCGATGATGTTTTGTGTTGTTTTTAAGTTGTTATTAGTAGCTTGCAATGTTGTCTTTAATCTGTAAAAAGAAGTAAGGTCATATCTATTATAGATCAAAAGTTATTTAAGGTCAAAGCACGTTGACCGAGCTTGACTGTCTGAGTTCTGGGTAACCCAGAAACAGTGTTCAGTGTCTGACAACATGTTTGGGGCTTCTGATCTTGCTGTTAGTTGTTGTTTTGTTTGATTTGTTGAAGCTGGGTTGTAGTATAGTATATTGACTATAAATTCATGCCTTTACATTGTTAAAATATTACCTATACTGAAATTTATGGCTGGTCAAAGTAGTAGAGAAATCCATATTTTCGATTTTCTGGAAAACCCAGAAAACTTATGAACACTGATTCTGTCAGTGGTTGACCGGCTTGTAATTGTTTGATGTGTTGATGTTTGGTGTATTTTATGTAATGAATAAGTAGTCCTACATGTGGTCTACATATTAAAGATCTTAGATCTCAAAAACAGTTATCGTGTAGCAGGTTGCTAGTGATCAAAAGTAGTCAGTCGGACTGTTCTTCAATTCTGGGAAACCCAGAAATGAAGAACAGCCTCTGACAACGAGTTTAGGCGGCTAGATCTAGCTGGTGTTATGTGTTTTATCCATGCTTATTGTTGTATCTTATAGTCTTGTAATTGTACTACACAATCTGACCAAAATCAAGTCCAAAATCACAGCACACACAAAGTTATGCACGGTCAAACGTAGCCTCTCGGTTCTAAGTATGAATTTCTGGGCATGAATGAAGAACATGAAGAACACCTATAGTGACGGGTCTGTCGCTATAGGTGGTCTTTAGCGACGGAAATCAGTTTATTTTCAGAAAATTAATAAAAAAAATAGAAAAAAATAGTTTTAAATTATTAAAAATACAAAATAAATTATTAAAAATTATTTTAAATTCTAAAAATTAGTTTTTAATTATTTTAAATATATTTCATAAATATTTAATATTTTTGGAATATTAAAAGTAATTAATTTATTGAATTATAATATTAAATAAATTATTTAAAAATGATTTTAATATTTGAAAAATCATTTAAAATTATATTATGGTATGAGAAAATAATTGAAGTTATTTTTGATAACTTTTAATATTATTTGATAATTTTCATTAATAAATTAATATTAATGATAATTAAGTTATTTACTAAAATGAAATAAATAAATAAATTAAAAATGATTTTATTATTTCAAAAATCATTTTAAATAATAATGAGATATTTAAGAATATTTTAAGTTATAAAATATTACTTTTAATATTTAATGGTTAATTTCATTAATTAATGATTAATAATGATATTAAAGTTATTTAATAATTATATTAAATAATTTGGTTTAAAAATGATTTTTATATTATAATAATCATTTTAAATGAAAATAAAGTGTTTAAAGATATTTTAAGTTATAAGACGTAACTTTTAATATTTAAAGGATAATTTCATTAATAATTTAATATTAATGATATAATAATGATATTAAATTTATTTAATTATTATAGTTTTAAAAATGGTTTTATTTATCTAAAAATCATTTAAAAAGGATATAAGAGAATTAAAAATATTTTAAGTTGTAATTCATAACTTTTAATATTTGGATAATGATAAATTAATAGAATGGTTTGATATTTAAATCATTTAATAATGATTCTGATATTTCAAAAATTATGATAAATGGTAATAATTGTTTTAAAATTATTATGAGGTCATGAAAAATATTGTGACTGTTGTTTAAGTTATCTAATTAAATATTTCGATATAGAATAGAGTCTTAGACTCGAGTATTAAATAATAAGGCTGTCGATACGTCGGCATGTTTCAGAAATTGATCTGAACTTAGATAGGATTGACTTGTAAGTTGTTTAATTGTGATGTAATAGTCGTTAAGTTATGTGACAACATGATTAGGAATGTACTGACTGCTATATGCAGTAGTATGTGTTATGATATAATGTTCTAATCGGATGATTGATTTGCTTAATGATAGGTTGTGATAAAAAGGGTAGAATTAAGTTAAGAAATTGTAGCAGCGCATCAGGCAAGTACCCCTACCTTTGTATTTTCTTTATGCATTGGATATATGTAAGAATGTTTCAAAGTTATATTATTACTGTACAGATTTTAAAGTTTATATGATATACGCCCATTGATTATCAACATGTTAGTATATGATAATTCATATATGTATTCTGTTCGTTAATTTCTATAAATGATTATACTAGTGTCCCCACTTGGATAATCATAGTATTTAATCGCATGTTGATGCTTCTTTAATATATATATATATATGTTGAATTATAAACTATTGTTGGATAATGTAAAACCTTTGGCTTGGAACCCTGACAAATATGAACATCCCTTACCAGGGAAGATTTTTATGCGCCTAAGGCGGATCTTGTAAATGGTAACACCATTTTTGTAATGTAGTATCGATCAATGCAGGACACAACGGGCTGATCACCCCCGTGTTCGTAAGTTATGACGGTTCACAGATGAATTTTTTGTTTAACCTTTTCAAAAAATGAAAATAATGTTCATACTATGTCATATAAAATCTTTATATAGTCTGTACGTAGTTTCAAAAATTTGAAATAGTTATGTAGTTATTGTTGATATAGATTACTTCACAACTGTTGCCTTGTTGTAGAAGAATAGTATATAGAAAACATTTAAATGCTTTCAGTTCATATATATATACTGTTAATACTTGCTGGGCACTCAAATGCTCATCCTTGCTAATTTAAATGTTTTCAGTTAAGAGCGAACACCCTGAAGGTTCTGTCAAAAACAAAGGGAAAGGGAAGATAGCTGGTTGACTGAAGTTGTTATTATTGTAATAGTTAAGATTATGAAGACTATGATATATGTTATTATTAATATGACTGTTATGTATGCTTAAAGGTTACGTACCTGGGAGGTGAACTCTGATGATTATGTACTGTAAAATGTTTGTTTTTATATTATTGTTATTATTATTAGTAGATTCCACTCATAGAAATGATATCGTGAAGTACCGAGTTCGGGTTTCAAGTATCCGGGTTCGGGGACTTTACAAGATGGTATCAGAGCTGTAGGTTATAAATATTAGGAATGCGAAGCCTAGGATTATAAGCTTAGTAGAAAACTTTTATAGAATAAGTTAGTTAGGGGAGGGTTAAGGAGATCCAACAAGTATTATAGTACGGAATAAAATATCTTTTCATTTTATCAATGAATATATTTTATTGTGGTACTAATGTTGTTGTTGATTATTTATTGTGATCATAGGATGGCTGACGAGGGTTCAAATAGTTACTTGGTGAACCAAGAGTCAAGGGACTCTAGTAGTGTGTCCATGGAGCTTGCAATAATAGGAGATTTGTTGGCTAGAAATGTTGAGCTAGAGAACAGGGTTGAGCATGTGGAGGCAAAGAACCAGACCCTTCAGATTTCAGAGCAACAGTATAGGGACGCCGCTTATCAAGCACAGGCAGAGATAGCTGAGTTACGAAGAAGGTTGAAGCAGAAAGAGCTACAGTTAGGACAGATGAAAGTTGAGATGGAGGAGAAAGATGCAAAAATAGATACCTTGGAGAAATTTTTAGACAATGCCTTTAGGAAGTTTGACACAGAGTGGATGGAGCTGTCCTCCAGTAGTGAGAGCAAGCGTTAATTTGTACTCATGTTAGATATAGTCCCACTTTTGTGTTTCTATTAGGGACTGTTTAGTTGTTGTAAATCCTTATGCTTTGTTGAATGCATGGGATGGTAGTAGACCCCAATCTATAGTTTAGTAAAGGGTATGTGGTAGTGAGTCCTCACTTTTGTTTAATAGAGGATAGTTGGTGGTAAGCAGTTTATGTCCTAAGCGTTTATAGAAGTATGTAAGATGTTTAGTCGGTCTATATTTAAACCATGGTATATGGATATATAAATGGCTCATATAGAGTTTATAAAGAAATAAAAGATAACATAAATAAAACTATTACTTGTTGCATGTATATACTAATCAAGATAATTTATGTATGTAGATGTCTGGAGAAAAAGGTCTGATGTATGCCTATAACATGAAGAATGATCAAACCCATATACCAGAGCTAATATCGCAGCCAATAGCTGAAATAGAAGCTCGCAATGAAACCAACTCGGATGAGGTGGTTATCGTGGAAAATGTAGCACCAGATCCGAAAATGGTAGAGCTGACAGATAGTGATTCAGATCCCAAAATTAAAGCCGGACAAGCATCAATGGAGATACAGAATTTGAAGAACCAGATTTCTTCTCTGGAAAAGTTGTGGGAAATAGAGAAGCTGCTGAATAGCCAGTTACGTCAGGTATTAATAGAAACGATGGAAGGGCAGGATAGACTAAAAATTCAAATTGATCAGATGGGGGCTTCAAGCAACACTTCGTGTGCAGCTCCAAGAGATAAGGGAAAGAGAAAAATAGAAGACCATAATTTAGGAAAACCTAGTAAGAAGAAGTGGAAAAGAATATGCTATCTATGTGGCTATGAGGGACATACTACTCAGTATTGTCCTGACTATGAACGGGGAGCATGCTTTGTTTGTGGAAGGAAAGACCATCAGGCAAAGAGTTGTCCAAGAAAAAGAGCTTATTAACTAGATATTATAGATTTCGTTGTGAAGGCTTGTTTAATGTAATATGTTTGCTTAATATGTCTGTGTGATGTAATATTCTAAAACTTTTGTGTTAGTAAGGTTGTAAATCCCGATTATTGTAATCACCAAGGGATGAATGATGTTTTAAGCAGTTATGCTATGTTATGAAAATTATCTATTAAAGTAATATGAATCGAATTATGTTTAAAAGTATAAACTCGCATGATAAGATGTAGAATGTAAGATTAATTTATGATTTTTACTTAATCAGAAAATGCCGCCAAGACGTCAAACTCGAAATCAAAGGGCAGAAGGATCTGTCAACAACGTTGAGGGACAGCAACCAGTAGACCCGATACAGCATTTTGCGAATATAATAGCTCAGACCATGCAACAAGGAATACCAGCAGCAGGGAATCAACTGAATAATCACTTAGCAAATTTCAAAGATTTTAAAGCTGTAGGACCACCCGAATTTAAAGGTACAACTGATCCTGTAGAAGCTCAAACCTGGATTAAAGAAATTGAGAAGGCGTTTGTAATAGCTAGAGTAGATGAGGGGCAGAAGACGGTTTTTGCCACTTATATGATGAAGGGTGAGGCGAACTTATGGTGGGAAGCGAATCAGGCGAGAGCGGGAGAGGTTGTAGTGGCTTGGCAAAGATTTAAAACCTTATTTTTCAAAAATTATTTTTCTACTAGTATGCAGGCTAGGATGGAGGTAAAATTTTTAGAGTTGAAACAAGGAGATATGTCAGTTGCGGATTATGCCGCTAAATTTAATGAGTTAGCTAGATTTGCTCCGCATCAAGTTGATATGGAGGCTAGGAAGGCGAGAAGATTCGAGTTAGGATTGAAACCTTAGATCTATAACAAAGTGGCAGTGTTGCAGATTCCAACATTTGCAGCACTTATGGAAAAGGCGATAATTGCTGAGGAAGGGAGTGAGATCATGAGTCTCTATAACAAAGAAAAGAAGAATAAAAGTAAGGTTGAGGCAGCTGAGAAGGGGAAAGTTAATAGTGGAAGTAAGGGAGGGAGCGAAAAGAGAAAAGTGAATTATTTAGAAAACGTACAGGTGAAACAAGAGGGTGTGAAAAAGCAGGCAGTTCAATGCAAAACTTGTGGGAAGAATCATTCAGGTGTGTGTTTAAAGGGGAAACCTGTGTGTTTCAAGTGTGGGCAGGAGGGCCACATCTCTCCCAATTGCCCAAATCCTAGAAAATATAGTGGCTGTTTTGTTTGCGGTTCAATGAAACACAAGGTGAAGGAATGTCCGAAGAAGAGGGAAGAAACTGGTAGTGTGCATACCTGCAGGGGTAGTGGAACGTTAGCAATCACAGGACCAACGTCATCCAGTAAGCCAACAAAGTCAACTTCAAGGGTCTTCAACATGACGGTTCAAGACACGGTGGCAGCTGGCAATGCAATTCCAGGTAATATTCAAATAACTTTTATTTGCGTAATTAGAATGTTTCTATTTATAGTAAATTGTTTTATAAAGAATTTTGAGGGAGGAATTTGAGTTCTTTTAGGAATCAAATTTCCGGTTAATCAGAAAGACAAGCTTTATGTGATTAGTTAAGATCAGTTCGATCGAAGTTGATCGAGATCTATTCACGATGATTGTGTATCTTATGTGCCCGGTATGTGTAGATTTTTTTTAAAGCGGTGATTCCGGGGACGGAATCCTTATAAGGGAGGGTGAATGTGACAACCCGATATTTTACATATAAATAAATAAGAAATTTTGTGTATAATTTTTTTTATATATACTAAGGATGAGGATTTGTACAAGATATTGTATATATGTATTTATGTGGTAAATATAAAATATATTTATTACATGAAAAATTGTAAATGATTTTATTTAGAATCATGGTTTATTCTCAAATATAATTTTATAATAATTATTTCCATATTGGAAATGTTTTTATCGATTATTTTCTATGAAAATGAAATTTATATTTATAACAATTATTTTATTAAATGAAGTTTATTCAGTTAATTAAGTTTTTATGAAAGGTAAATCGGATATAGAATCCAAACCCTAATTTCGGATTTTTATCAGGGAATGAGAATAATAATATTATATTATTATTTATTAGTATTATAGATGTGTATGATTATATGAGCAATGTTAATGTGTGGAACGATTTTATTATACGACCAAACCCTAATAATATTTTTACCGACCCTAATCTTGGACTTGGATAACGAATAATAATAATATTATGATATTTGAATATTTTAAGTGTTATTATATGAATTGCATGTACGTGAGCTGATAATAATTGATCAATTGTGTTATAGTACTCGAAAACCCTAGTTTCACTGTATAAGATTTAATACTGTATATATCTGTGTTAGATGATATAAATTTATGTGTTAATTTAAGGAGTATTAAATTAGAGACTTTAATTATAATTGTATTTTCTAATTATTAGAAAACTCTAATTGTGATTTTAGAAATCCTAGTTTATTGATTTGATAAACCCTAAATTGCTAAGATTAGTTAGATTAAATATACTAGTGTTATCAAACCCTAAAACATTGTCCAAATCATTTTGTTCCATAAAAATTAATAATGAAATGACTTTTATGCCCTTTTTGCACATGTGATTGGAGATTGAGTGTGAATCTTGCTAAAGCTTGAGTTGGTCACCAACTCTTGATATTTTCCAAAATTTCAGCAACACATGGCAGCATCATAAACTCAGCAATCATTCCCTAGAGTTAGTATATAAGATTAAAGAAAGAAAAATTGGCTTATTTTGCTATTTTAATCACCAACACTCCTCTTAGATTTTCTCTCTCTAAAACCAACGAGTTTCAGTGTTATATTAGCCCAAAAATCCAGCCCCACGATTTTCCATATCAAATCAGTAGCTTTAGATCAAGATCAAACCCAAGAAAGGTATAAAACTTAAGCTAGAAAATCTGTCCATAGTTTGTTGTTAGATTCTGTGTTTAAGTGTTTTATTATGTTGGTTTTAATATCTAGTGATGATCTGGGTTGCTAGATGTTAGATCCATAACATCTAGACGCTCAGAATTGAAGATCTTCAATGTCCGAAAATAGCTTGATTCTGTGGTCTGACAATGAATGTCAGTGGCCACAGATCCTTTGCTCGATGATGTTTTGTGTTATTTTTAAGTTGTTATTAGTAGTTTGCAATGTTGTCTTTAATCTGTAAAAAGAAGTAAGGTCATATCTATTATAGATCAAAAGTTATTTGAGGTCAAAGCACGTTGACCGAGCTTGATTGTCTGAGTTCTGGGTAACCCAGAAACAGTCTTCAGTGTCTGACAACATGTTTGGGGCTTCTGATCTTGCTGTTAGTTGTTGTTTTGTTTGATTTGTTGAAGCTGGGTTGTAGTATAGTATATTGACTATAGATTCATGCCTTTACATTGTTAAAATATTACCTATACTGAAATTTATGGCTGGTCAAAGTAGTAGAGAAATCCATATTTTCGATTTTCTGGAAAACCCAGAAAACTTATGAACACTGATTCTGTCAGTGGTTGACCGGCTTGTAATTGTTTGATGTGTTGATGTTTGGTGTATTTTATGTAATGAATAAGTAGTCCTACATGTGGTCTACATATTAAAGATCTTAGATCTCAAAAACAGTTATCGTGTAGCAGGTTGCTAGTGATCAAAAGTAGTCAGTCGGACTGTTCTTCAATTCTGGGAAACCCAGAAATGAAGAACAGCCTCTGACAACGAGTTTAGGCAGCTAGATCTAGCTGGTGTTATGTGTTTTATCCATGCTTATTGTTGTATCTTATAGTTTTGTAATTGTACTACACAATCTGACCAAAATCAAGTCCAAAATCACAACACGCACAAAGTTATGCACGGTCAAACGTAGCCTCTCGGTTCTAAGTATGAATTTCTGGGCATGAATGAAGAACATGAAGAACACCTATAGCGACGGGTCTGTCGCTATAGGTGGTCTTTAGCGACGGAAATCAGTTTATTTTCAGAAAATTAATAAAAAAAAATAGAAAAAAATAGTTTTAAATTATTAAAAATACAAAATAAATTATTAAAAATTATTTTAAATTCTAAAAATTAGTTTTTAATTATTTTAAATATATTTCATAAATATTTAATATTTTTGGAATATTAAAAGTAATTAATTTATTGAATTATAATATTAAATAAATTATTTAAAAATGATTTTAATATTTGAAAAATCATTTAAAATTATATTATGGTATGAGAAAATAATTGAAGTTATTTTTGATAACTTTTAATATTATTTGATAATTTTCATTAATAAATTAATATTAATGATAATTAAGTTATTTACTAAAATGAAATAAATAAATAAATTAAAATGATTTTATTATTTCAAAATCATTTTAAATAATAATGAGATATTTAAGAATATTTTAAGTTATAAAATATAACTTTTAATATTTAATGGTTAATTTCATTAATTAATGATTAATAATGATATTAAAGTTATTTAATAATTATATTAAATAATTTGGTTTAAAAATGATTTTTATATTATAATAATCATTTTAAATGAAAATAAAGTGTCTAAAGATATTTTAAGTTATAAGACGTAACTTTTAATATTTAAAGAATAATTTTATTAATAATTTAATATTAATGATATAATAATGATATTAAATTTATTTAATTATTATAGTCTTAAAAATGGTTTTATTTATCTAAAAATCATTTAAAAAGGATATAAGAGAATTAAAAATATTTTAAGTTGTAATTCATAACTTTTAATATTTGGATAATGATAAATTAATAGAATGGTTTGATATTTAAATCATTTAATAATGATTTTGATATTTCAAAAATTATGATAAATGGTAATAATTGTTTTAAAATTATTATGAGGTCATGAAAAATATTGTGACTGTTGTTTAAGTTATCTAATTAAATATTTCGATATAGAATAGAGTCTTAGACTCGAGTATTAAATAATAAGGCTATCGATACGTCGGCATGTTTCAAAAATTGATCTGAACTTAGATAGGATTGACTTGTAAGTTGTTTAATTGTGATGTAATAGTCGTTAAGTTATATGACAACGTGATTAGGAATGTACTGACTGCTATATGCAGTAGTATGTGTTATGATATAATGTTATAATCGGATGATTGATTTGCTTAATGATAGGTTGTAATAAAAAGGGTAGAATTAAGTTAAAAAATTGTAGCAGCGCATCAGGAAAGTACCCCTACCTTTGCATTTTCTTTATGCATTGGATATATGTAAGAATGTTTCAAAGTTATATTATTACTGTACAGATTTTAAAGTCTATATGATATACGCCCATTGATTATCAACATGTTAGTATATGATAATTCATATATGTATTATGTTCGTTAATTTCTATAAATGATTATACTAGTGTCCCCACTTGGATAATCATAGTATTTAATCGCATGTTGATGCTTCTTTAATATATATATATATATATATATATATATATATATATATATATATATATATATATATGTTGAATTATAAACTATTGTTGGATAATGTAAAACCTTTGGCTTGGAACCTTGACAAATATGAACATCCCTTACCAGGGAAAATTTTTATGCACCTAAGGCGGATCATGTAAATGGTAACACCATTTTTGTAATGTAGTATTGATCAATGCAGGACACAACGGGCTGATCACCCCCGTGTTCGTAAGTTATGACGGTTCACAGATGAATTTTCTGTTTAACCTTTTCAAAAAATGAAAATAATGTTCATACTATGTCATATAAAATCTTTATATAGTTTGTACGTAGTTTCAAAAATTTGAAATAGTTATGTAGTTATTGTTGATATAAATTACTTCACAACTGTTGCCTTGTTGTAGAAGAATAGTATATAGAAAACATTTAAATGCTTTCAGTTCATATATATATACTGTTAATACTTGCTGGGCACTCAAATGCTCATCCTTGCTAATTTAAATGTTTTCAGTTAAGAGCGAACACCCTGAAGGTTCTGTCAAAAACAAAGGGAAAGGGAAGATAGTTGGTTGACTAAAGTTGTTATTATTGTAATAGTTAAGATTATGAAGACTATGATATATGTTATTATTAATATGACTGTTAATGTATGCTTAAAGGTTACGTACCTGGGAGGTGAACTCTGATGATTATGTACTGTAAAATGTTTGTTTTTATATTATTGTTATTATTATTAGTAGATTCCGCTCATAAAAATGATATCGTGAAGTACCGAGTTCGGGTTTCAAGTATCCGGGTTCGGGGACTTTACACTCGACGGATGAATTCAGTCGACCATATGTTAATCTCGACCGAATATTTCGTCGAGGTTAAGCAACTTCTATTTTTTTGTGGAATTCCACGTGTCATGTTTATTATCGATCGACTATTATCGACAGATGAATTTAGTCGACCATATGTTAACCTCGATAGAATATTCTGTCGAGGTTAGTTCGGTCGAGGTTATATATCGACGGACTTAATTTCGACGTGCTTATATTCGACTGTATTTCCGACCGAATATTTCATCAAAATTAACATAAGCTCGATGAATTATGCTTAATTCCTGCGGAATATTCTGTCATAAATAACCCTTTTTGTTGTAGTGGATCCACGAGTTCGGTTCTAGGTTCGGGCTTAGGTTTAATTAACTTTGGGCCTAACATTGGACTTGCATTACTTATCTTTGGGTCTTAACCTAAATTCATTTGGGCTTGCCAAAGTCATAACCATAACCTACTAGTCCATTAAAATGGTTTAAGCTTTTAACGTATAATCATCATATTCTTCTCGTATACTAGTTCGTATAACATTCCTCATATACGTTATATTATCTTTCATATATACTTGTGTAAGACCCCAAATAATTAATAAATGAAATTTAATTTCCTTTAATTTTTATTTTGAATAGTAAGGGTTGATTTGATTAATGTGGATAGTTATGGGTAAAATACGCAAATATTTCAAAATAAGCAAGTGGTTATAAAATATTCATTGTTGTCGGAGAATATTCGTTTGGTCGTGGAATATTCGTACTGTCGGGGAATATTCGTACGACGGCGCAGCCATGTGTGGGCCCCATAACGGAAAGCGATTGGAGGAAGAAAACGACAAATATAAGCTGTTTAAAAATAACGGCGTAGTTGTTACCGTTTACACTGTTGGAATACCCGGTGGTTAAAATACAGTAATACGCGTTGTTGCACAGTAGCACACGGTATTGCACAGTATTTTGAATTATTGATCCTTACGTAAGAAGGCACTACTCAATAATTGCTACAGGAGTTACTGTTCATTACTTTATTGATTCAATAATTGATGCGTTGATATTTATATTATTATTGTTTCAATAATTGTCACTGCATAGTATTTTCCATTATCAGATCAATAATTCATATTATTTGAATAATATTATCAGATAATATTATTGGCAATGTCTAGAAAGTTCTGTCTAAGGAGAGGTTTGGTCACCTAATTGCGCGCCAGTAAGGAGAAATCCTTATTGGAAAGCCCCCTCTATCCTGGGAACGGCCTGGTTGTCAGTACTGTGATTCTGTAATATTATTTTTGAATAATTAATTATTGATTATTATGATAAAGAAAATATTTATTTTATGTGGATATAGATGGAGAAAATTTTAATGTGACAATTGTTGAAAATTAATATTTTATCTTTTTCTGATAAAATAATTCATTTAAATATATTATTTTAATAATATATTAACTATGATATTTTTATAATAAATGTGGGATATATGAATATATGAGGAGGTAGAGTATTTTGTGGCATTAAATGTTTAACATATGTTTTGTGTGTCGGTAGACACAATTCTTGATCGAAAATTGATTGTAGACTGCAAAATCACTCGTTTGTGGATTTCGGATAATTTCTGTTTAGAATTTAGAAAAACATCCTTCTGCAAAGTTATAGAGAATTGAAATTCCTATAAAAAGTCGCGAGATTCGAATTTTCTAATAAAAGGGCTATTTATTGTGAATTATTGAAGTTCCGGAGTTCCGAAATAATTGATTTTTGGAAATTTTAATTATTATTTTCAACAAAAACGTTTTTCAAAGGTTGGTGGGCATCTTTAACATGTGTTTGATGGCAAAAATCAGATTCCTTGGTGGTTGGCTTGAATGTTTTGTAAATATTAATATTATATTAATTTAGTCTCCTTTGGCGTTCTAACATTTTCCTATAAATAGAGGGCTAAGTTAGAATTGAAAATCACACCAGAAACAAAGTTTTCTCTCTTTCTCTCTCTATATTATCGAGCGTATTCTTGTGAGTATACTTTGAGTGTTGCTATACGGTGCGAGTTTCTGTCAGCACTATACCGAAATTCAGTCAGAAGTACGGCTATTTTGAGGTAAGGGATGTTATTTTCCTCTCAAATGATATTTTTTCTTCAATATCATTATGCCGGAATATTGGTGAACTTTTTTATCAAATTTAGAACTTTTTGTGCCGGAGTTACTATTCATGTATACGGTACTATTCACGTATACGGTACTATTCACGAATACGGCACTATTCACAGAAAAATTATTTTTTTTCTTTTCGTCCAAAATATATATTGTGGATACTAGCTTTGATTGTATCCATGTTTGATCATTCTTGAATTTTACACCACTATGATTATTTTTGAGGTATTTTTGGACATGGATAAAACAAAGTACGAATCCTTAATCTTTAATCCTTGTCATTTTGTTTCACTGGATTCGCTTCTTTAAAAATATTTTTTTAACATCTTCAGTCTTAAATGATTTTACTATTGAATATCTTTGGCCTGTAGTGCAAAGATGAATGATTTCTGATGAATATCTTTGGCCTGTAGTGCAAAGATGAACAGGTGTTTAGATGAACATGACCAACAGATGAATATCCTTGGCCTGTAGTGCAAGGATGAATATATGATTCAAGATGTGCATTGATTGATGTTACAGGGATAAAAATACTGTTGATGGACTGTTAAAATCATAGACATTAGTAGATTTCATCCTCTACGTAACTCTTCTATGAATTAATATTTTCCGTTGCGAATATTGATTTAAAACTTGTTGTCTATTGTATTCTATTATATTTTATTCCCTGTTGAAGGCTAACGATAATTTGTTGTATATTATCTTAGTCATAATATTCTTTACTGAGCTAGTTGAGCTCACCCTTTTCCTTTTTGTTCCATTTTTCTTCTCAGGAGACGAGAATATAGCGAGTACGAGTCGGGGTATTAATTGATGGTCCTTGAGAGAGTTGTTTAGTAGTCCTCACCATTTTTGTAAAATAATATATCAATAATTGTATTGAGGACATAGTTGGGTATGTATATTGTTTAGATGACAATGTTTGTATTCAAACTCATAGTTTATGGGTTGTAAAAGTTGTAGTTGTTTCTGTATCATGTATTTGGCGACTCAAAATGGGTTGGATGGAATGGACCTATTTTGGGGGTGTCACAACTTGTACAATACCTTGTATCATACTCGTATTCATTACCTAGCTCGTATAATAACTTTCTTATTATACGATCAACATATTTATTCAAATCTTCACTTTCCTTAGCAATCTCGAACTTAGTATGCAAGCAAAAAACTGCGTTTGTCACAATTGAATTATTATTAAATAATTCATCCTTTCTTATCATTCTATCGTTACGTATTTCTCAAAAGTTCAAAAATAATTCCCAAGTAGAAAATGTATGAATAGTGTTTTTTGGAATGCTTTTATTTTCGTCTTAAAAATTCAAACGCATTAATTATAGCACTTAGCCAGAATACTACGATATTATTCCTCATTTAGGTTATAAAACAACCTTCATCACGTTTACTCATTATAAATAACATATATTATAATTTTATTAATTATTTATTCAAATAAAATTATTTTACATTTAATCTGATTTTCCCGGTTGTTACAATGGAGCTCAAATCCACGATTCGTAACGATTAGGTTTTTCTTTGTGTGGGGAGATGCTACTGATATTAGGGTTTTTGGGCCAACTGATTAATCAGTATGTAGTGAGGGAGAGGAGACGTGAGTCTTATAGGCAGAAATAGGTGAACCACTTCCCTACAATCTCTCTAACTCTCCAACTCTCAATTACGTAAAAGGATTTAGTCAATATCACATAAGTTGACTAATAAATCAACTGGGTCGGACCCTCCATAGGCGCCCCATTTGGTTACCCAAAATCCAACAGAATTTAAAAAAATGTGTTTAGTTGTGATTGCAATGAATCGAACGATTTTTATTTTGAATTTTATTCTTTGGGGGAAACCGAATATGAAATAATTCTTTTCAATTAAAATCTATGCTTAAATATAATTTACTACCCTAAACTATAGGTCATATTCTACTTCGGTTATCCACCTTTCAATTTTGTCAATTAGATGATTGAACTATCAATTTTTTTCACTTTGGTTCAATTAAGTCTGCCACGTCATAAATTGATGACGACGTGGCTCGCTGACTAGATAAATGTATGCTGATGTGTACCCAAAAAAATTAAATTTTCAAATTTTTTTTATTATATTAGAGGGCAAAAATGTAAATAAACAAAAAATCATTAATAAAAAAATTATTTGTTTTAAACTATAAAAATTAAATGTAAATTAAATATTAAAATATTTTAAATGGGCTATATAAAATTAATTATTAATTATTTACAAAATATTTTAAAATTATTAAAATATTTTAAAATATTAAAATTATAACCGCTGCTATATATTTTATTATTATTTTGATAATAATAAAATATAATTGCATATATATATATATATATATATATATATATATATATATATATATATATATATATATATATATATATATATATAACCGCTGCTATAATATAACCGCTGCTATATTGCCCATTTAAGTTAATTATTAAAATATAATTGCATATATATATATATATATATATATATATATATATATATATATATATATATATATATATATAAGAAGACTAGAATTAAAAATAATAATAAAATATATAGCAGCGGTTATAATTTTAATATTTTAAAATTTTAAAATTTTTAATAATTTTAAAATATTTTGTAAATAATTAATAATTAATTTTATATTGCACATTTAAAATATTTTAAAATTTAATTTAATTTATTTTTTATAATTTAAAACAAATAATTTTTTTAATGATTTTTTTATTTACATTTATGCCCTCTAATGTAATAAAAAAAATTTGAAAACTTAATTTTTTTTATTACACATCAGCATACATTTATCTAGTCTGCGAGCCACGTCATCAATTTATGACGTGGCATACTTAATTGAACAAAAGTGAAAAAAAATTGATAGTTCTATCATCTAATTGACAAAATTGAAAGGTGGATAACTGAAGTGGAATATGGTATATAGTTTAGGATAGTAAATTATATTTAAGCCTAAAATCTATTACATTCATTCAATTCAAACGTAGCTTAGGAATAACTGTAATACCCGGTAAAAAAATTAATAATAAATAAATAAAAATTGATTAATAAAAAAATTCTTTTGTTTTAAAACATATTAATTGGACCTTGTTTTGTTGGGTCAAATTGTATTTAAATTGTGTGAATTATAATAAGTAAGTGATAACATTAATTTGGGTTTTTTATACTTGGGTCTATTTTGTATTTGGGTAATAGTGAAATCCTATTAAAATTAGGAGAATTAATAATACATATAAATAAATAAATAAAACATCAACCCTACATAACCTACGCTATTCATTAGTCTGAGAAAAAAGGGGGACGAAGAAGAGAGAGAGGTGGCGGCAACAAGTACAGAATTTACAAAGGTATGAATATATATTGTATGTGATATTCAATTGAATTGCTAATAATATAGAATAAATAATAGAATATGCAATCTTTTTATTTTCTCCCTTGTACTTTTCTTCGGTATAGTGCATGACTTGAACAATCTCCCATCTCACGATTTTGCTAACTGTGGGCAGCATATTGAATAATGGGGTGGGAAGAATTAATTATTTTAATATTATTAAAATCTCTGTGTGAGAAGAGTTTTCTGATTTAAGATTATTTTTTTATATATGAATATGTTGAGAACTGAAATTGACAACAAATTCTGCACTCAATGCGAATTATTATTATTATTATTATTTTTAATTTTTTTTTGCCAACAACATATCATGGAGTTATAAAGGGGAGAAGTATTTCCAGCTATATACTGATTGAATGGCATGAATTATTGTTAATTTCAGATATTTATATAAAAAAATAGTTTGAGGCAGAGGGGCCTTATCTACACTGCTATTTTGTTTCTTTAGAAACAATCATATGGAACGGAATGTAATATGCAAAAGCCTAATTTGTGTATTTGGAACATGAAGTTGCGTATTATTTTATTATAATAATAATAAAATGAATTTATCAATGGGTTAGAGATGAAAGAATATTTTTATAAGTGTACTTATATTTATTATTATTTTGTTTAGTTAGTTTGAACGAAAAGGCGATGATTAAAGGCATATTAAATAGATTATGAATTATTTTGGAATTATTAGTTTGGATTATTTTTAATTTGAGGTGGATATGTTTAGGTTGTGAATGACGTTTCGTATTTGATATCGTTGACATTTGAGGGTAAGATTTGATGGAGTGTGCTATAAATGGGTTGGAAGTATCAGGTACGGATTCCGTACTCTTTCAGCGATACTTTTGTTACATTTGATTTATTCGTTTTATTTCTAGTTTCAAATTCTATTATTATTTCACATAATTGTTTCTTGTGAAATTCATATAATTGTTTCATTTTGGAGTTGACACATTGGATTCGTAATTGTACTCTTTGAATTAGGATATCATGTTCAGTATTTATTTTTGATAATTGTAGAGCGGTACATGTTGTTACCTTCTTTTAAGACCTTGTAACCATAATTTGATTTGGTTCAACATGTACATATAGAACCCCTTTTGTTGGTATTATGTCGCATGTGTTGTGACATGGTATTTTATTAGAATATACCGTAGGGTATACTTGAGCTATAACCACCTGTGGGGGTACCACAGGCATGTCGTCTTGGCACGAGAGACATGACACTTTCCGTGGCGGTGTGATTAGTCCACGACGTCTCCGTTTTGGGCTCCGGAGTAAGTGGGCCATTTGGTGTTTTGTTGTGGGAGGCGTATGGGTTAACCCTAGTTTTCTGTTCTGCGGATTGGTGATGTTGTGCCAAACACACCTATCCGATTTGCATACATTTGGATTCGCGGTCCAATGTGTGATTGCCTGTGTGGCATTATTTCGATGTGCCTGTGTGGCATTATTTTGGTTGCCTGTGTGGCATTATTTTGGTTGCCTGTGTGGCATCATTTGATTTGCCTTTGTGGCATTATTTTGACTTGCCTGTGTGGCAAGGTATATTTCTGAGCTCATTCGGTATGAAATAACTCCAGCCGTTTGTTTCAGCCTATTATTTTATTGGATTAGTTTTGTTGGTTTTTGTTCAGTTCAAGTCATTGAGTTAGTTACTTCAGTTCGTTATTTCTTTATTCTTTTATTGGTTTCGTCAATTCTATTGATTCAGATATATTTCATTCAGATCTTTGGAGATTATATTTTCGTCCGTATTTACACTTGAGGCTTTGTTCAGTATTTTGTCTCAGTTATTTCCGTATATCAGTTGTATATCTTTTGTATATCTGTATCCGTACTGGGCAATTGGCTCATGCTGTGTTTTTCTTCCGGCAGGGTTGCAGGGGTGATTCAGGGCTAGCTAGTGTGATGAGAGAGTTGCCCTTGACCATCTAGGTTGTTTCAAATTTTAACTTTGATTATTTTGACTCTATTTGGTGAATTGTATTTAGTACGCTATTAATGGATCATCACTATTTAATGTTTTGAGGTTTGTTGTGCTTTGCACGTGACCTCCCTTTCCTTTTCGGGAAGGGGGTGTTACAGAGATGGTATCAGAGCCAGGTTCTTTCTTGTAGAAAACCTATTTAGGTTTGACCTGTGAGTTGTGGGTAGACCATTGGGAAGACGTAAGAGTTTGATTCAATTTTGTTCTTTGTTTGGTTGGTCTCTAGTTTGACTAACTGTCAATTTTTTTTGATTTGTAGTTGATTTAAGGAAAGTGGAATAATTTAGTAAGGTGATTGAGCAATGATATTGGTTAAGAATTGTGATTTAATCAGTGAGGTGAATAAAGTTATATTTTGTACAGATAAGAAGTGATCTTATACGGGATGCGATTATGATGTGAATATTTGAATCGACGAGTATTTGACTTTAGGAAATTAATTGTTAGAGTTGTTTTTTTTTTGTGACAATTATTATTATTGTGGAATTAAGGATTTGATTTGAGTTAAGTTTTGATTTCTGTTAAGCTTGTGGATAATTTGAGGTTTGTGTATTGAGGACATAATATGATAAAGTGATTATTAAGAGTAGATGATTTCTTGTAATTTGAGTTGTTGATATTCAAGGTAATTAGATTTATCATTTGGAATTAATGATCAATTTTGTGGCTATTTTTCAGTAGGATGTTGGAGTTATATTCTATGAACTTTCTTTGTGATAGTATCGGGAGACATTGAAATTTATTGGATTAAGGTTTGCAATAAGGGATGATTGATTTGTTATATGATTAGATAGTAAGTGATGAAATTCAATTGATTATGAGAGGTCTTGAATGGTTGTAGTTCGCTTATGCAGATAGTAGAATATTTGACTTAGAGTTTGATATGGTGATAAAGAGATCTTAGTAATATATTTTTGGTGTAATAATATTTGAGAAATAAATTCGATTTGAGGTTTTGATATTTTGGAACTCTTAAGGAAATAGGTAAAGTTGTTCTGTTTATTCGATGTCATTAAAGTTTTTGCATGATTTTATGTAAATATATATATATATATATATATATATATATATATATATATATATATATATATATATATATATATATATATTAAATCTTTGTCATGTGTGAAACATAAACATTTTACAAATTAAATATAATTTTAAATATTTCGAGTATTCGAATCGTATTTAGATGAAGAGAAAATTTTGTGTTTTCGAATTATGTTACGAAGAGTACGTACGTTTACAAGAACGAAAATCAAGAAAAGTGACGAGGACCCGCACCAACTATGGAGCATGTGGTTTAATACAATGCAAAACGAAGAATCTTAACGGGGCTTGACACGGTAGCTGACGAATCTTTTATAAGTACATTGATTATTACGTGGACCGAGAACTTATTCGCGTTGATTGTTACAAATGGTAGCGCTACGTCGTAACTAAATTATTTTTGTAGCTTATTTGAATTCCGATGATGGAATTATTTTAAGGGGTGAAAAATGTAATAACCCATATTTAAAAAAAAATTAAATATTAATTAATTTTATTGTATACAATTATATTTAAATTGGAAGAGGTAAATGATTTTTTTTTGCTTCTTTTTTTTCTTCCTTATTTTGTTTGGAAAATTAAATTCTTTTAGTTGGTAATTAAATAACTGATAAAATTAAAATTGAGGAAGATAATTTCTTTTGTTAAAGTCTTGTGCTAAAAATTATTCGGAGCGGGAAGCTACCTGGGAGATAGAAAAGTATATTTGAGCGGAGTATCTGCATCTTTTGATAATTAGGTACGTTCATTCTTTTGATTCCGGGGACGGAATCCTTTTTAAGGGGTAGGTGATGTAATACCCGGTAAAAAAATTAATAATAAATAAATAAAAATTGATTAATAAAAAAATTCTTTTGTTTTAAAACATATTAATTGGACCTTGTTTTGTTGGGTCAAATTGTATTTAAATTGTGTGAATTATAATAAGTAAGTGATAACATTAATTTGGGTTTTTTATACTTGGGTCTATTTTGTATTTGGGTAATAGTGAAATCCTATTAAAATTAGGAGAATTAATAATACATATAAATAAATAAATAAAACATCAACCCTACATAACCTACGCTATTCATTAGTCTGAGAAAAAAGGGGGACGAAGAAGAGAGAGAGGTGGCGGCAACAAGTACAGAATTTACAAAGGTATGAATATATATTGTATGTGATATTCAATTGAATTGCTAATAATATAGAATAAATAATAGAATATGCAATCTTTTTATTTTCTCCCTTGTACTTTTCTTCGGTATAGTGCATGACTTGAACAATCTCCCATCTCACGATTTTGCTAACTGTGGGCAGCATATTGAATAATGGGGTGGGAAGAATTAATTATTTTAATATTATTAAAATCTCTGTGTGAGAAGAGTTTTCTGATTTAAGATTATTTTTTTATATATGAATATGTTGAGAACTGAAATTGACAACAAATTCTGCACTCAATGCGAATTATTATTATTATTATTATTTTAATTTTTTTTTGCCAACAACATATCATGGAGTTATAAAGGGGAGAAGTATTTCCAGCTATATACTGATTGAATGGCATGAATTATTGTTAATTTCAGATATTTATATAAAAAAATAGTTTGAGGCAGAGGGGCCTTATCTACACTGCTATTTTGTTTCTTTAGAAACAATCATATGGAACGGAATGTAATATGCAAAAGCCTAATTTGTGTATTTGGAACATGAAGTTGCGTATTATTTTATTATAATAATAATAAAATGAATTTATCAATGGGTTAGAGATGAAAGAATATTTTATAAGTGTACTTATATTTATTATTATTTTGTTTAGTTAGTTTGAACGAAAAGGCGATGATTAAAGGCATATTAAATAGATTATGAATTATTTTGGAATTATTAGTTTGGATTATTTTTAATTTGAGGTGGATATGTTTAGGTTGTGAATGACGTTTCGTATTTGATATCGTTGACATTTGAGGGTAAGATTTGGTGGAGTGTGCTATAAATGGGTTGGAAGTATCAGGTACGGATTCCGTACTCTTTCAGCGATACTTTTGTTACATTTGATTTATTCGTTTTATTTCTAGTTTCAAATTCTATTATTATTTCACATAATTGTTTCTTGTGAAATTCATATAATTGTTTCATTTTGGAGTTGACACATTGGATTCGTAATTGTACTCTTTGAATTAGGATATAATGTTCAGTATTTATTTTTGATAATTGTAGAGCGGTACATGTTGTTACCTTCTTTTAAGACCTTGTAACCATAATTTGATTTGGTTCAACATGTACATATAGAACCCCTTTTGTTGGTATTATGTCGCATGTGTTGTGACATGGTATTTTATTAGAATATACCGTAGGGTATACTTGAGCTATAACCACCTGTGGGGGTACCACAGGCATGTCGTCTTGGCACGAGAGACATGACACTTTCCGTGGCGGTGTGATTAGTCCACGGCGTCTCCGTTTTGGGCTCCGGAGTAAGTGGGCCATTTGGTGTTTTGTTGTGGGAGGCGTATGGGTTAACCCTAGTTTTCTGTTCTGCGGATTGGTGATGTTGTGCCAAACACACCTATCCGATTTGCATACATTTGGATTCGCGGTCCAATGTGTGATTGCCTGTGTGGCATTGTTTCGATGTGCCTGTGTGGCATTATTTTGGTTGCCTGTGTGGCATCATTTGATTTGCCTTTGTGGCATTATTTTGACTTGCCTGTGTGGCAAGGTATATTTCTGAGCTCATTCGGTATGAAATAACTCCAGCCGTTTGTTTCAGCCTATTATTTTATTGGATTAGTTTTGTTGGTTTTTGTTCAGTTCAAGTCATTGAGTTAGTTACTTCAGTTCGTTATTTCTTTATTCTTTTATTGGTTTCGTCAATTCTATTGATTCAGATATATTTCATTCAGATCTTTGGAGATTATATTTTCGTCCGTATTTACACTTGAGGCTTTGTTCAGTATTTTGTCTCAGTTATTTCCGTATATCAGTTGTATATCTTTTGTATATCTGTATCCGTACTGGGCAATTGGCTCATGCTGTGTTTTTCTTCCGGCAGGGTTGCAGGGGTGATTCAGGGCTAGCTAGTGTGATGAGAGAGTTGCCCTTGACCATCTAGGTTGTTTCAAATTTTAACTTTGATTATTTTGACTCTATTTGGTGAATTGTATTTAGTACGCTATTAATGGATCATCACTATTTAATGTTTTGAGGTTTGTTGTGCTTTGCACGTGACCTCCCTTTCCTTTTCGGGAAGGGGGTGTTACAATAACTTAAAACAGAGGCAACATAATAAGTTAAAAAAAGAATATTGTAATAATATTCCAAGGAATTAATGAGAATTGGTATTCTGCATTGCTTTGCATGGAGGTTGACTTACATCTCAAGCAAAGCTACGTCCAACTTCACGTCTCTTCAATATTCTCTCTCTTAAATCCCAATCCAATCAATCCTTAATTACATCTCAGTACACCATTGTTGTTCAAAGAGACCATTAAATATTGAAGAACAAATGGACAACGAACACAGCAAAAGGATTTCCAGAGGATTAGCTGATCCTTTCACTCAGCTCGACCAGGTTGATTCAGATTTTGCTCTTGCGCTGGCGTTGCAAGAACAGGTTCCTATAATTTAATGATTATTTTTTCCGTATTTTCTTTCTCGTCTTCTTAATATTTCATTATTTTTTTGAAAGTATTCAAGCTCGAGAGGGGAAATTCATAAATATCACTATTTTTTTTATTTTTTTGTTATTATTATGCAAATATTATAATTTAAGAAACTGATAAATTCACAACAGAAAATGATATTTCTACATGAAATCCGTCGCTATAGATCTTATATATAGCGACGGTGAGGTTTTCATCGTTGCTATACACCTATATACCGACAATTTTGATTTGAAAATATCAAAAAATGTTGTGTATCATATACAAAAAAATCTTATTATTTCAACTAAAAAAAATATAAAACTGTCCAGAAAATTTGGACCGAGGATGATGCCCCCCATCAAACCTCACTAAATTATTCATGACGTTATGTGTTATATCTCGGACCCCCGAAAAAAAACTCTTACTTTAGTTTCGACAGGCGGAATTTATGGGGGTATATATATATTCTCACGGTCTCAAATTGGACATCTTAAATACATTTTTCACATAAATTAAAAAAAAATAAAAATAGACGAAAAAGTGTAAATAAGTTCCTATTTTTTCCACAATGAACCCATATAAATACACAAATAATTCTCTATTTTTTCTAAAAATAGCTAGTGGACCCCAGTGCTTTTGAGCTAAAAATCGACTATATATTACCAGCATTCTCACTAATGTGTGGAGTTCAAAAGTATTTAAAAGTTGTACTTGGTGAGGAAAATGGGTAGAAAAGATAGGAGAGAAATTAAGTGATAATAAAACGTAAAAAAAAAAAGTTAAGAAGAAGAAAAATTATTTTACCCTACGCACTGATCATAATACTAGACTAAAAAAGCCATCATTTTCTCCTCCCGCTTCATCATATATATTTTTCCTGTTAAATTGTATATTTTTTAAGACAGTTTTCATATTTCGTGAGATGGAGGAAGTATATATTTTGGACATATTGTCTGCTTTTGTACTGCAACTTAGGAGAGAGCTACGTTATGGTTTGCATCGTCCGAAAGTGAAAGTGATGGGAATGAAAGTTTTTCTTCTGATGGAAATGATGGTGGCAATTTTCAAGAATTTTTGGAGAGTCAGACTGAAGGTAGTATATACTCACAATTGTATATCTATATACTCCAAATTGCAAAAAAAAATTAATTGTAGAGCTTAATGTAATGGAACTGATCAGGGACGGATTCTAAGATTCTAATTTTATAAATTATAATTAAAACGGTCGTTTGTTTGCAGCCGAAGTGGAGTTTCTAGAAACAGAAGAAATCAACAGCATTGATCAGGTTTTCTGTCCATGGCCCACTAAATTATAAACCAACAAAAGAATTTATTTAAGATTACTTTCACTAATGCAATGCAATTTATTCTTTATTTTAAATTTGGGATGTCCCAAATTAAGTAATCATTTCTACGTATCTATGCATTAACAATTCAAATTGATTGTATTAACCTTAAATCAGAAATGTTACATATATTTATTTAAATTTAGTCAATATAATGACTATTATTATAAACTATTTAAAAAATTATTTTTAATTAATTACAAATTTTCTTGTCTCGTAATTGTTAACCGGTTATATTAATTTTAAATTTAAAAATATTTCAATCAATTTTTAAAAATCAATAATAATATTATAATTTGAAAAAAGTATATCAATTTATTACTTTGAGGGCATAAGGGCAAGAAAGCTTTGTAAATGATCATGAAGAATTCATTTCTAAATTACTAACCTGCGTTAGAAGAACAGAGGTTGAATTGTTAAAAAGATAATAACAAATAAAAATAAAAGAAAAAAGAAAACGTCCTCAAAATAATGACTAAAATAAATAAATCATTACTATAATGTTTGTGGATCTCAATTTAAATATACATTCTTTTTCACTTTCTTTTACATTAAATATCAAACCTTTTATTTTTAAGTCCTAGGGTTTGGAGTGTCTATTGGAGACCAGTTGAGATAGATAACAAATTTTGCACTATAATCCAGGAGATGGAAGAAGATGATATTGATCCTGACGAGCTTTCATATGAGGTGAGCAGATAAATTAAATATTCTCTTCAGTTCAATTAATTCATTTTTAGTTAATTTAAAGTTCAAAATTAATTTGAATGCAATAGTTAATATTATAAACTATTAAACACTAACACTAATTACAAAATTGTTTTTTGAAAATAAAAATAAATTCACATTACAATTAAAATTTTAGTATTTGATCAAAGTTCATTTTTGTAGAATGGGAGAGTATAAGATTTTTCTTTGCCTAATATATTTAATAATGGGTGCAGGAATTGGTTGATCTAGGAGAGATTATTGGGGAAGAAAGCAAAGGCCTCCCGGCTGAGGAAATCTCTTCATGTTTGCGTCTGTTTGAATGCCAATCGGTTAACTCGCAAACGCCTATAAATCGGTGAGTATAGCTTTATGGGCTTGGCATTCGGCAGGCCGGTTGGTCTGGAAATGTTTTTCTTGTGACCAAATATGGAGACCATTGATAATAATTACTTAATAATAAATGTCTATATATGGTGTTGAACTCAACAGGTGCGTAATCTGCCAAGTGGATTACGAAGAGGGAGAAATGTTGGTGGCGCTTCCTTGTGATCACTCATACCATTTGGATTGCATAAGCAAGTGGCTACAAATCAAAAAGGTACCATACACTTTAATTGGTTTTTCTTGAGTATGTTTTAAAGGAGTTAAAGGGTAAGAACATATACTTAATTGTACTATAATGACTAATAAAACAATTAAGCTGGATTTATATTCAGACAATTATATTCATATATGTAAAGGGATCCTTCTAGATGACATAATAAAATAATACTATGTTTATATATTTTTAATATATAACTATTTAGGAATATAATTGTAGTACAACAATGAGTTATCATTATGATTTTTAGTCCTAAAATTAATTAATTAAATTTTAATCTAAAATTAATTAATTAAATTTTAATCACTAATATATAAGTAATAATTGATTTTACTATATTAATTAACTAAAGATCTCCTGAAATAAAATTAGTAACTACTCCCTCTGTCCCAAATTAACTGCTCAATTTTGACTTTTTTAAGTCAAATTGACTATTCTTAGAATTAATAATTAAGCATATATAAATATATTTCTAAAATTATAAAAATTAAGATTAGTAATAAATTGTATATACTTTCTTTTGGTTATAATCTCTTCACCTATATTTTAGCAAAAATAATAAAAAGATTAGTTTTAAAAATGGTCAATTTGACTTTAAAAAGTCAAAACTGAGCAATTAATTTGGGACGGAGGGAGTAAAGTTTAATTATTAATATATTTTAATTATAATATACCTAATATATTTGCTAATATTAATTATTATTTACTCCTAGCATATTTTTTTCTAATAGTTTCAATGTATAGTTATTTAGAGTTCAAAGTTGAGAGGTTGGGTAGAAACCTCTAAAAAAAATCTAAACATGATATTTAAGTTATAATTGTTTGTATGACCAAGTATCTAAATTACTCTTATGTCCAAATTACCCTCACTTGATAAATAAATAAACATCTAGCTGCTTAACTTTATTTGATTAGTAGCGTTATACAATTTGAAGACAACTTTCATTTATTTAATTATTATGATAGTAATAATATTAATAATAATTAGAAAATAGTTAGGAAATAAGTGAGAAAAATTATTTACACATAAAAATTAAGATCTAAGACTTGCTCCCATCAGGAAAAAAAATTATATTCAAAATTTCTATTATCATATCATATTACTAAATTAAGATTTTTATGAAACAAATTAGACTTAAAATGTGTAAACTTTTTATATAAGACTGTGTAAATTTAAAATGTGTAAACTTTATATATATAATACTGTGTAAACTTTTTATATAAGACTCTGTAAAATTGTATATAAGACTGTATAAATTTAAAATGTGTAAATTTTATATATAATACTATGTAAATTTTATCATATCATATTATTAAATGTGTAAATTATTTTCAGAATTTCTATTATCATATCATACTATATTAAGATTTGTTCAAGTATAATGTGTAAACAAATTATACTTAAATTAAGATTTTTATGAAACAAATTAACTTAAGATTTTTATAAATGTGTAATCTTTATATATATGTCTTTTCCCATATATATAAAATGTATATTAGGCTGCCCGATGGATCATAAGATGATAACAACTTGCATGTCTTGTGGTCCGAAGACTCCGAACAAATAAATAATTTGAAACTTCTATTTTATCTTATTACATCAATTTTTATAAGATTAATTCAGATGATTAGTTCCAATGTCAAACTTAAATTAATTTCTACAGTCTTATAAGATTAATTTTTACACAGTTTATACATAAAATTTACACATTTTAAGTATAATTTGTTTCATAAAAATCTTAATTTAGTAATATGAGACGATAATAGAAGTTCTAAAGATAATTTTTTTCCCCTGGTAGTAGAAGAAAGCCTTATATTCTAGTTTTTATGTGTAAATAATTTTTCTCATTTATTTTCTAACTATTTTCTAATTATTATTAATATTATTACTATCATAATAATTAAATAAATAAAAATTGTCCTCAAATTGAGTAAAGCTAAGAACTAAATCCTATAATTAGTTTAGCGTACAAAGAGTTGGTTTAGTTAAAAATAGGACCACTTGTGAAAATATCAAATTAGCTTGTGAAAATATCAATTCTCTCTCTCTCTTTCTCTATATATATATATATTATAAGATAAATATTTATTTTCAAAACGTCAATAACATCAATTTCAGACAATTTTAGACTCAAAATTGACATAATTCATTTACGTTTTGAAAACAATAAATCTTATAGTTAATACTCCCTCCTATTCAGATTAAATGACATTTTAGGAAGTTTAATTTTATTCTATATAAGTGTCGTTTTGAAATCTCTATGCAATATTGCACTATTTTTTCCTAATTTACCCCTCTATTTAATATGCTTAGTAAATGCAATTGTGGAAAGAGAAATAATTGATTAGAGACAATTGTGGAGAATGGGAAGAGACAATTGTGGAGAGAGAAATAATTAATTAGGGACACAAAAGATATTTTGTGTTATTTCTTAATAAGTGTGCTTAACTCTAAAATGTCATTTAATCTGAATAGGAGGGAGTAGTATTTTTTAGGTAATTTCTGATATATATAAATTGTATCGACATAAACTAAATGAATCTACATTATTTTAAGTTTAATTTTTTTTTAAATCAACTTTAAAAAAATTAATATTAATCATATAATTATAGCGAAAGTAGTACTTGTTTTTAACAAATATCTTTTGCTTGATGAAAGTAGAAAAGAAATTAAACTTCTAAAAACTGATATCAACTTTACCAAGGTTGCGTTATGGGTTCAGAACTTTCTTCTTTGTTTGCTGTGCTTCCCGATGTGTACAATTTATTTTGGTTTTGCAGATTTGCCCAATATGTAGCACTGAGGTTTCAGCACCCAAAATTGCTGCGACGGTTTAACCCAATGTTTGTCGTATTGTAATTTGCAAAGGATCCCATAATTTATTAGATGAATCCAGTTAACCATACCACTACAATTGGAAAAGGCAAAATGGAGCTAAAGATTCATGAACCCTCTAAAATACGAGTCTCTTTTCAAAATTATTGTACCAAATTAACTAAAGTTATTTTTCTTTAAATTAGCCCTTGATAATTGAAAGGGATCTTTCGCTTCATGTAATTATGAATATCATAAACTATCTAAAAAAATATTACTTATTATAAAAATAAAAAATTGTTTGATCATTTTTAATATTTTCTTTTGAGTTTAAAAATGATCTCCAGTAGACCGTAGAACACTCCATATGCGGGCAAGCACAGATGATAACTTCCAAGTAAACCAGAACACGATAATTATTCTGCTGTCTAAATCAGCCCATAAACATATTGATTTCTGAACTATTAGTGATATTTCCACGAGTAAAATTGGTATGTCCACACTGTCCTCAAATAAAATAGCCAGAAAGATTTTGTGAAAATATTAGAAATATTTACTTGTGAAAATAACGATTCCCAATATAAATCAATTAACTGTACATCTGAGCAAACACAATGATTTTCTGGCATTGTTTCAAATTCTAAATTTTGCAGTTTTCTGCATAAAATTGCCTGCTTTACTAAAAATAGAAAAAGCGAACTGATAATGCAAAGTAAACTTGTTACTTCCATCTTTCAGTGCATATCATTTCTGTGGTCTTTATCATTTGTGTTCTTGTTAGTACATGTTACAAAATGATAGTAGTACTCTTGCTCATAAATCACAATACCTCCTTTTCAAGTTTCAACACAGCCATAAATGCTTCTTGAGGTACATCAACTTTACCAATTGCCTTCATTCTTTTCTTTCCCTCAGCCTGACAGGAAGAACAACAGTATAACAATTATACAGCAACACGCAAGAATATGTACCAATTGGTCTAAAATGTTTTGAACAAAGAAACAATATATTATCCAATTACTATAGATTGTAACTATGTTTTAACTAGTTTATGATCCCATGCGAAGCATGAGTTTCTTTATAAAGTGATTGTATTATTTATACTGTTTTGTATTGTACTATACTAATATATTAATCATAGTACTAATAGATTAGTATTGTCTAATGATTTTATTTAAAAATTAATTAATTTCTTCTAAATATACTCCCTCCACTCTAAAATATTAGATCAACTTTTAAAAGTCAAAATTTGATTCATTAAAAATTATAAAACAATAAATATTACAATTAGTACTACTTTTTAGATAGTTTAAAATATTCATCACACTAAAATTAAAGGAAATCATATCAATTTAGAGTTTGAAAATATCTTAAATTGACTTCAAAAAGTCAATAATTGTCTTATATTTTGGAACAAATGAAGTATTATTTAACTAATAATGTATAAATAATGAAAAATTAAATAAATTTAAAAAATTCAAAATAGTAATTCATCTATTCATATAATATAAATGATAGTATTCATCTTTAAATTAATGATTCATTTGTTTATATATTCATATATTTATTTATGCAATAGTAAAATCTTATTTAAACTCAAAGAGTTATAATTGTATAATAATAAATTATTATCTAATTAAATATTATTGTTAGTAAGGATATGTATTGTAAAGAGCAATAATTAAATTTAAAAATATATGAGAATAAGAGGGGATTCCATCCACAGCAACTGGTTGTTGGGGAGCAACCCATTTTGGCCAGCCGCTACTACCTGTACCGGCCTTAGACAAATTTTTTTTTATAAGCCGGTACAGGTAGTAGCGGCTGGACAAAATGGGTTGCTCCCCAACAACCGGTTGCTGTGGATGGAATCTCGAATAAGAGGTAATTATAAATAGATAATTATAATAGTAAGATTGTAGATGGAAAGATTTTGAAATCAAACAAAGGATGAAAAAATAGTTTCTTTCCTAAATTTTTAGGTTAAGGATCATTCCTAAATTTGGTTGAAGGAAATAAATATATATATATATATATATATATATATATATATATATATATATGATTGCTAGACAAATGATTGCTAGATTTACTATTCCAACAATCAGATCTTACACCGTCCACTATTGAAGCTAACGTCACTGATTGGTTAGGATTAATAGCATGCCGCTAGGAGTAGCGGTAGGGAATAACTTAGTAGTGACAAGCAATTACGTTAATACTCCAAATTTAATGATTTTTTAATTTTCATCGCTAATAAGAGTTACGTTAATATTATCCTTATTCATTTATAATAATAATTGTAAGAGCCCGAATTTTCAAAAATTATTAAAATAAGAATCTAGTAAATAAAATTCTTAAAGCATGAGATGGGTTCGAACAAGAATATATAATTGTGTTAAGAGGTATGAAGTATTGTGTTACATATGGTAATATGTGTTACGTAATAAGTGATGTTGTGTTTAATAAATATATATCATTATTATATATTTATAAATGGTAGAGATGAATTAGTAAGAAGACGAATAAGATTTATCTATCGACATTAAATAATTTATAGAATTATTTTATCATAGAGAGTTGGTGACATTAAATATCTTTGATGGATAATCACCATTTTCTTGAATATATATACTTGTAACTAGTATGATGTAATATGAGTTTTAGTTAGTGCTTAAGCTATCCATGGATAGATTGAGATAGTAAAGCATAAATTAGTTAATTATGAGAATTAACTAACAAGTAGAAATATTGGTTAATTTATATTACAGTGAAAGTTATATTATGGAATAATATAATTTGAAGGAGTTTAAGAATCACTTAAGTAAATAGTGAATATGTGATTATAGTGGGTGCTTTATATTTGAGTTTTGTGGTAAGAAACCCGTAAAGGAGATTTCATAGTTGGTTAAACTATTAAGGAAAAATAGAGTTTTAAAACCCGAAATTTGATAATTAAATTATTGAAGAAAATAGTAACCCATGAGATGGAATCAAAGAATAGGTTGATTTTAGATGAGTTACCATTTATGAGGTATATGTGAAGTATTTAGGAGCGTAGATTCTATTTCTGCTAAAACAGAAACTTGTTATATCTGAACTTGGTATGGCGCAGCTGCGCCATTTCCAAGCCTATGACCAGCGCAGTTGCACCGGTCTGTAGGATGTTCTAAGTAAGTTTGTGGAAATTAAATTTCTAGAAATGAATACTAGGGACTCATATAAAAATCATAATTGGTGATTAAGTTGTCCATGAATGGATTAGGATAACCAAGCGTGAATGGAATAAATATTTATTATGAAAGTTTATTAACCTAGAATGAATGTTGGTTAATCAAATTATATTATAGAATATAACATTATAGAGCTTTGCGTGGTGGTGGCATGATATTAAATTGAATAGAAAGAGTTAATTTACTTGCATAAGATGGTGAAATAATATGTGTTAACATAAAGAAAATGGAATGAATATGTAAATTAAAAAAAGAAATTTTAATAATATATGAAAAGATTTGATAGATGAGGTTTGTTATGGATAATGAGTGTCTAATAAAAGAAGGGGACCAATATATTTAAATATTGTTAGAGATGTAATGTTAAGAATAATATTATTTTGTGAGATTAAATTATTATAAGCTTGTGGACTATTAATTACTAAGTTCACATAATTATGTCTTGTGTGGCATAACTAGGGAAGTTAAATCAAAGGGAGATTTAATGGGAAGTATTAAAAGAAAATAAATGGTGAGCTCATAAATAATTGATATTAATTATCATTATGATAATTGGATATATTTGAGATGATAAATTTTATGGAAAATGATGGATTAGGAATATCCAACTATTTTATAATTAGCCCAATTAAAATATTATTTGATATAAACCAATGTACATGGATTATATAAATTCTATGTGTAATGTATGAGTGGGCGTATATGCTCATTTGGGGACAAATATCAAATAAACCTAAGTATGCTAAGTAATGGTTTTGCAAATGCTGTGTTAATAACGTCCCAAAATCAAAGTCCCAATTTCTCAGTCATTTTCCTTCTCACGTGAATAGGCCATTGGCCAATCCTACTCCTCTATTGCTTAAACTCAACAATGGCTAGATAGGGTGATGATGAAGTGAAGAATGGAGAGGAAGGAGCAGGTAACCAACCCTTTATTGCCCATTGGCTTCTTCTTCTTCCTCTTAGTTTACATCTTTGGGCAAAATCATTGTATGTACAATGATTTCCCTATAAATAGGAACCCTTCCTTCTCATTTATGTTGGTTAAGTTATCTGAGAAAATTGGCTGTGGAAGGATTGTATAATTGAGAGCAATCAGAAGTGAGGGAAGCTATAGTTAACCAATTCCAAGCATTCAAGAGGTAATAATGCTAACTTATATGCTTTGGATTCCTTAGTTTCAATTTCTCAGAAATGTCAAGAAAAAGTAGCTTTTGAGTCACAAAATCGATGGCTAAGAGTTTTTATAATCCATGAATTGTTGCTAGATACTAATAATATAGTCATATACGAAAACAACGGAAGTTAAACGGACCAATTTGGTTGAAAAACGAATTCGTAGTGAACGAATTCCCTAAATTTGTCAAAACATGAACATTTAGTATGAACATGAGTTAGAATTAATATTTGGGTTAGTTAATGTTTATGTTAATTGATGGGTATTTGGTATGTTGTAGTTTTATGAGTTACAAACTCATAGAATCGAAAATGGACTAATTTGGATGAGTATAACTTATGTTATGAAAATCGGAAGGAGTATGGGTCTGTAAAATCGCGAAGAACAGAGTCTGTAGAGACTTTCTGCGACTAAGGCCATTTAGGGCGCAGCTGCGCGCCGGACATTAGTGCTTGGTGGACTGCTTTGTCCGGCTGTAGTAAATTAGACATAACTGTTTCATACGAACTTCGATTGAGGTGATTCAAGATGATCCGGAATGAGGACGAATAGACCTACAACTTTTGTTCTTTAAATTTTTCAATTTGAGGTAGTTAGAAGGGGTCAAAACAGTCATCGTTGTGACTGTTACGTATTTAGAGACAATCGGAGGGCGTCGAGTGAGCACATACGCAAGTATAGTGCTCGCGACGATGAAATATGTTATTCTAAACAATAAAAATTAAATATACATGATAATAAACATGACATATAAGATTACCTTACTCATAATAAAAAGCATTAGCATGACTTGGTATGTATTTTGAAAAGAAACTTAAAGATTTTGAAAAGAAACTTTGACGAAATTGTGTACCTTTAATTCTGACCTTGATAGCATATATATGAGGTCTAATTACGCATGATGTAAGATTCAAAGTTGAATCGTATGTGTGATAGATAACTTGTTTTGGTTAAAACGATTTCAAAGGCAAACTCCATTATCTTTTGTAAACTAAGTTTTAAAACATGAAATGGTTATATTTTGACCTTGCAAATGTAGAGAGAAACATGTACAAATGAGTATGACATGTAAAGTTGCCTTGCATGACTAGTTTAGTATGACATTGATTTTGAGAATAAAATTTATTAGTTTTAAAAGTAAGATATGCAAACATAATAGGACTTTTATGCCTCTAGACATGATGGGTATGTGCACACTACTAGATAGACGTAATATGAACTATGCATGTCTTAAAATAAGATTCCAAGTGATAAACCACACTAGACATATGATTACATGTAAGCATGTGTATTGAAAGTTGTTTAACCTCATTAGTGGTCATATAGTTAGACCCTTGTTACATGAACTTAGCCGTGAAATAAATGACAATAAAGCTATAAATTGTAAAACAACTTAAGGTAAATACAAGAGGCACCAAACTTGGGCTAAGACCTCTCAACATATGGATAAGTTATGTGTTAACAGTCATGCATGCTAAGAACCCCGATGAAACCAGGAAATAAATACTCAACTTTGGTCTGGATAGAGGATGGCGCAGCTGTGCCCATCCCAGGCCAAATTGCAGCGCAGCTGCGCCACAGGGCACTGATGCCTGATTATTTTAACTTTGATCTGAACCTTAAAGCATATGTGTATGAATGTCTAAAGCTATAATACTTGACATAAATAATGTTTTAAGCATAAGAGCATGTAATGGTTATATTAAACACAGAGTTGCTAAATTTTATTAGGTTTGCAAAATGGAAGGACTATGTGAAACATTCATCTATGAGTTTTAAATGTGTAACGAACATATAGCGAGTCAAGTGTGTAATAGATATATATGAACGTTGATGTCAAGTACGGGTGGTTAAGGTATACCTATAAATACCTAGCTATTCTAAGAATATGATGAGAAAGCGAAATGAAGGTTTTACAAACCTAGTTAGGAAACAATGTAACATTATTATTATATTAAGAATGTATGAAATGTATGACTGATGGATATGAATCCATGATTATATAACTGTTTAGGAATACACGAAGCGCAAATAACTATAAGCAGTTAAGTCGTAGTTGATAAACTACGAATCAGGCAAGTCTTTCAGTTCCTTTTTGATATATGAATTCGATAACTGTTAGTTGAGCTATATTATGCTATGCGAATGTTGATGTATATATATGAAATGCATATGAGATATGTATGAAATTGAAAGTTGATCTTTGATGATATGCTTGTGAAGTAAACCTATATGCCTGTTATATGAGAACTAACATGCGTAGTAAATATTAATGGATTATGAATGCATGAGCTGAGTATGCTATTATATGCTATGTGCTGCATGAAAACTGTTAGAATTGCTGCGCTGTCGAGCTCACCTTGCAAATAACCACTTTTGCAGGTTAGAGACTCACGGTAAAGATTACGTGTTACTTGATTGATAAAGTCCAATAGTGTCGAAGGAGATTGATCTTTTTATTTAAATATATGCTCTTGAACCATGTTTAGGTTCTAGGAGATGTACATGATAGTATTTTACGATGTGTAGTACATGTGAAGTTGTAAAGTTGTATTATGTGATACATAGAGGAATTCGAATCGAGATGTAAAAATTTATACAATAATTCGAATAGAATGAATCATAACATAATTTGATTCAAGGATATGTAATTGATTCAAGTTAAGACATCAATAAAAGATTTATTTTTAAAGGAGATTGGAAAAGTTAAAATTATTCTGCATATTTATATAACATCGAATATGATGCAAGACAGGAATGGTAAATGACCAAGATTTGAAACTTATAAAAGTTTGGGGTCATTGTACAGATCCTAGAAATGGAAAGAATTTATTTTCTAATTTGTAATAAGCAAAGTTATATTCATTAAGTTATGAATAAATGATATAAATATAAATAATTTGACGATAGTAGTATCGTGGCGGACTGGATCCATGGTTCAAAGGGACTCGGATTTGGGGGCGTCACAATAATAATACTTACAATATTTTTAAAATATTTAATTTTTTGTCAATTATTAACTACATAATATAATATTATCCTTTTTCATTTATAATAATAATGATAATTATAATATTTTTAAAATATTTAATTTTTGTCGATTATTAACTACATAGATTTTTGAGCTATGCTGCTAGTTGGACTAGCGACAAACACACTAAGAATCTAATTTTTTAGCAGTACTGTTAGGAGTAGAGGCAAATTTAAAAATTATTAAATTTGGGGCATTAACGTAATTGCTCCTGTCGCTACTAAGTTATGTTATTCCCGGCCGCCACTCCTACTAGCAACGGACTAGTCATCTCAACCAATCTGTGCCAGCAGTGGACTATGTAAGATCTGGTTACTGGAATAGTAACTCTTAACAACTATTTGGATTAACAACCCCTTATATATAGAGAGACTGATACATAGTCAACGTTGTAAGAATAAGGCTATCCTTACAGTATATCTCAGTCGTTTATTCGGAGATCGAACGGTAAGGAGGACCTCTCACCCGCAATTTAATATATAGGTGCCTGGAGTTTAATATTCCGGATTGGATTATTCTCCAAAATACCCCTCGTCCATCTGCAATTTAATACAACAGACGCTAGGTATGGGAGTTGTTAATCCCCTTGAAGACGATGACGTTTTTGATCCTACGGCCGATCCGCAAAACTAAACTACGGACGCCGAGTCTATTAATGATATAATCCAAACGGTGTCGTTTTTGGTCAACAATCAGTTTGCAGAACTAAATTGCGGACTCTAAGTGTAATATAAAAAGTCAAGTACTACGCTTTATCTGGGTTCTTCATAACATGACTTTTGGATCTCATCTCATTTTGGCAGTAGAGATCTGGAGCTAGAAGAGTTCGATTTCAAGCTATCAAATTTTCCATTTCTTCTTCCATATTAATATTCTTACTGATTCATATGATCTGGGCTGGTGAGAAACATGCATGGCTAAACAATTGTAAGGATATATACCGCAGTATATTGTCTCTTATGCTTCATTCTATGAGAAAACAATTCACCCCATTGTTAGATTTCATTTGTTTAGCCATGCATATTTCTCAACATCCCATATAACATGAATCTGCAATAAGAATATGCAAAAACAACATACTGGAAGATTGATATCTTTAAATCTAACTTTTTTGGTTTGAGGCCTAATCCGCAGAACTAAAGTGCAAATTGTAAAAGTCCGTAGAACTAAAGTGCGGATGGACGGTGGAACAAATCTAGTTACCCTAATTGATCCCCTTTTCTCGTCTCTTTTCAAATAAAAGATTCAATCAACTTGAAAGAACAAAACAAGTACTGAGCATACCAGATCACTTTTATTTCTTCCTTTCTCACCTGCTCATACGATTGAGAGAGCATAACTTACTAGCAAGCATACCAGGAGACAAACATCAACAAAAATTGATAATCTGATTTAATTTTTACAAGTGATTCATTTGTTTTGCTATGAGTTTGTTTGCTGAAGAATCATTTCATTCAATTTCAAGTACCGAGGAAGAATTGCATGATAATAATGATGTAACAAGTCTAGTTAAAGATATCATTCCTTATGTTGGTCAATTTTTTGATACGTTAGAAGAAACAGAATTTTATTATAGAAATTATACGAAACGTGTTGGATTTGAAGTACGAATAAAAACTACCAGAAAACATGTGAATTCTGAATATTTTTGTTCTAGATTGTATCAGTGTTGTAAAGCTGGATATATAGTTGTTAAGAAAAATGAGTCACTGATAATGAAGATAATAATACTAAGGGAAAGATGAGGAACTCTATTGATAGAACAAAATGTAGAGTAAAATTTTATGTTGTGCATGATAAGAGTAAAGATAATTGGTTTGTGTCTACTCTTGAACTGAATCACAATCATGAATTTGTGTCCTCAAGTAAAGTTTCACAAATTCAAACACAATAATATTTCAAGAGTTGCTAGGGATTTGATTGAAACCCTTAATAATGTTGGGATTGGTCCAAGTAGGATAATGAATGTTCTTAGCTCATTGGGAGGAGGTATGAACAATATTGTGTTCTTTGAAACGGATATGGGAAATATAATTAGAGATATTAGACGTGATACGATGGATTTAAATGATCCACAAGCTGCAAGATTAGTTGAGAAAGTTGTAGCATGTGTCCGAGTAAATTTTATTTAAGTGTCAAATCATATGTGGATAATCGTATAAGATATATTATGTGGGCAGATCATCGGTCAATACGCGCGTATCAAAATTTTGGTGACGTTACTTTTGATACCACATACCGAACAAACAAATATTCCATGTCATTTGCTCCTTTCACGAGTGTAAATCATCATTACCATTCTATATTGTATGGGTGTGCACTATTGAGCGAAGAGAATGAGGATACATTTGTATGGTTGTTTGAGCAGTGGCTTGAAAAAATGAATTTCAAACATCCCATAACCATGGTCACTGATTAAGATTGTGCTATGTCGAATGCGATTGCTAGGGTTTTTCATAATACACACCATGCATTTTGTACGTGACACATTAGTGAAAAATATCTTGAAAAACTTGGTCATGTTCTATTCTTTATATTCGACTTTTTAAGTCAAAGTTTAACTACTGTCTTTTAAGTCTTTGAGTATTCAAGAATTTGAGAACAAATGAAAATTGTTGATAAAAAACTACGGTTTGCATAATAACGAATGGTTGAAATCTTTGTATGGATTAAAGGAAAAATTGATTGGATTGTATTCAAAAAATTCTTTGTAGCGGGAATGACTACCACTTTCAGGAGTGAGTATGAACAGTTTTTTTGACAAATATGTAGATAGTAGTACTGGGATTAAAGATTTTGATTTAAAGTCCCAAAAAGCTATTGAGAAATAGTACATAAGAGAGAAACAAGATGATTATATTACAGTCAATCGTGCAAGAAATTTTGTTCTTGGAGATCCGTAAGAGATGTATGCAACTAAAATATATACCAAAGAAATGTTTCGGCATTTTCAAATTGAACTGACAAAATCGCACAAGTTAACTTCTAAAAAGGTACATAAGATGTCAACTCCTGATTCAAAAAACTACTTGGTGTTCAAAGTCGGGATTCCCGAACCATGTCGTAGCTATTTCACAATTGTGCGCTATATAAATATCAGGATGACAAAATGTAATAGCAAAATGTTTGAACATACTAGTACTATATGCCGTCACATTCTCAAGCTACTAACTTCAAATAACTTTGTTCAAATTCCCGAAGAAATGATACACAAGCGATGGACTCAAGATGCTAAGAAAACCAACGGTGTCGCCTCATATGTTCTGACCTCGGTCACAGATTATGCTGAGACACAAACCAATTGGTTCATTCATTTGTGCAAATGATTTATGGGGTTTGTGTTGGATGTTTCATCTTCTAAAGAAGCCACTAGATGTGTTGAAATGTGGCCAAAATTCTGGTACGACACCACTTCAAATAATCAATCAAAGTAGTGGACTGTGTAGTTGCCACCATAAAGTCCAGAAGAATATATTGCCATACGTACCACATGGAAATATAATCTCTCCGCTCCTCAATATAATTGATTGCACGGATCTCTTCCAGCTTCTGCCTCAGTTCGATTATTTTTATAGGGGCCTCGGGAATATCTTATAATTCCTCAACTTGTCTCAATACCTGATCTGACATTTTAAATTCTACATCATCTAGCCACAATAGGGGAATACGTGAGGCCCCACCATACCAAGTTGTGCTTGATTTTCCTGTGCCACGAAATGATCAAACCTCGCATACGACATCCACTGTATCATTGCAGTCGTCATCAAATCAAATTCGCCTCTATAGAAAAGTTGATTGTGATGGGGGTATAGTTTTCTATTGTCTTGTGTTCTGTTTTTATTTCTTCGGTAGGTCCACGCTTTTGCACGAGACGACCACTCGAGGCCCTTTGCATAATTAGGATTACCGATAGAGAGACGTTTGTAAGCTCAAACCTGTGTGATAAATTAGCATGTTAAATATAGTTTATGAAATGACAATATGACTATAACTATAAGTGCAGGCAATAAGATTCCTAAAGGGTAAAACAAATGTTCTTTGCGTCGATTTGGGTGGCTTTGTATAAACTTCTATATAAACACGCCAAAACCGCCGCTCCCCATGCATAGGAAGACACTTAGATCAACATCTTCGAAAAATAGAAGATATCTCCCATGCACCACATCACGGTTTGATGTAAGATATAATAACTTCCCAATAACGAACAATACATAAGTTTTGGTCTAGGTAACCACCATTTCTATGTTTACATCTTTTGGAAGTTGGCAAAATCTAGTACCCAACTATGACAAAATAATCCCCCCACGGTGATAAACCTTATCTCTCTTCACTATGTATCTTGTAAATTCACTTTGTTCTATGAGTTGTATTGGATTTTTAATTAATGTACATGTAATAGGTGTACCAACAACAGACATTCCTAAAAAGAAAAAAAAAATTCTTTTAAGGTAATTGGCATCTCACCCGTGGGGAAGTGTGACATGTGTTTGTCTCACTCTACCAACGCTTCACAATACTTCTATCAATGAAGCATCTAATTGATTACAAACATTGGTGTTTGTGACTACCCCAAAACCCCATTGTTGTAATAATTGTTTTTGGGCATCATTTAAAATCCACATATTCAAAGAGCGTCGACTCTCATCAGTTCTAAAGGAAAGCGTAAAATAGGGATTATTCCATACAAGTGTAGAAATGTGGTTAGCTTGATCCCACAACAGTGTATTATCGATCGGTTTGGGAATGAAATCCATTTTTTCAAACTAAAACAATAAAACAAATTATATATCAACCCTACAATACTGAAAACAAAAGAACCCTAAATCAAACCAATATATTGAAACACAATAAATTTAGGCAAACAATAATAAAAACTACCAAAAATCATTCATTAATGTATACAACAAATATGGACAACAAATGTTTGTAGCCAACAAGCCTTTGTATACAACTATTTGGAGTGTATTAAACAACGAAGAATACATGCATATATATATGGGGATATATGACGAATATAAAAGACTTGCATGACTTCGATTTAGCAAAGATGCAAGGAAGAAATGCTTGTACAGCTACTTGATCTGGTTGTTAAACCCTCAAAATCGCAGAGGTAGTCTAGATCTGTGAGGAAGGAAGAAAGCCGTCCAATCCAATCAATATTGAATATTACACTCGGACTCCGCAGTTTAGTTCTACGAACTGATGGTTCACCAAAAACGACGTCGTTTGGATAATATCATTAATAGACTCAGAGTCCGCAATTTAGTTTTGCAGACTGATTGTTGACCAAAAACGACAACATTTGGATTGTATCATTAATAGACTCGGCGTCCGCATTTTTGTTCTGCGGACGGGCCGTATGGCAAAAACGGCGTCGTCTTCAAGGGGATTAACAACTCTCATACCTAGCGTCCGGAGAATTAAACTGCGGATGGACGATGGGTATTTTGAATAATCATCCAATCCGCAGAATTAAACTGTTGGCACCTACATATTAAACTGCGGATGAGAGGTTCTCTTTACCTTTCGATCCGCAGATAAACGACTGAAATCTGTTGTAAGGATAACCATATTCTTACAAAGTGAGCTATGGGATCAGTCCCATATATATATATCTCACAAACTGTTTCCATCTACCGTTTCTATGTCTCCTAACTTAAATAAAAGATTCGTCTTATCCATGATATGATAAATAAAAATAGGCTCAAATACTGATTCATAAACATAAAAACATTTCTATCCTGAAGGGGAAGTTTAATGGTTATGAACATCTGGTGATACAGTGCAGAAATAGGTGGAGAAATTGTACCTCCAAGAGTACTTGCTACCGATGGCGGACCATCAAAAAAATATTTTACCTTGCTCATCAGCGTCGAGAGTTGGGTCAGTCTACCATCATTTAGGACTCGATTGTGGAGTCTTTAGGAGACATGACAGGTGGAAAGGATCCTATGAACCCTTAGTTTACTTGTGGCTTGACTATCTTGTATTCCTCTTTACTCTTGTGAGTGTTGTGGATACTCGAGAGCATTGGATGGGTGATTTCCTTTGGGTATTGTGTTTGTAGCTGTAAGCGAGTGGACAGTGTGTAGGTGGGATGGTGTGTAGGTGTAAGCAGGAGGGGGGAAGGGGGTTGGATTATGGAATCTAGTCTCGAAGAATGTTTGTCTTGGGGATATGACTTTGGAGATTTCCATTGCAGTCTCACTTTCTTTGACACAAGGCATTGGGATAAAAATTGGTATGCCAATTAATGGGTAGGATACTAATTTCAGGATCTAAGCAACTCACACGGCCCCTTCAAATTTTCCCTCCCTAGGTTCACATTCTTTTTACCACTTTATGATGCATGGGATTTTGGATGGACAGAGAATTGAGAATAACCGAGGGTTGAGACTTTATTTTGTCAGTCTTTTCTTGCTTTTCTTATGTTTTATTTATTTGTTTATTTGGTTTCCAGGTATCTTCTCTCGATAGCAGTAATGTTGTTTGTTCCCTTTGGCATGATGGAATTTTTTATCTTGGGAATTTCATTTCTTTCACAATCTGAATTACCAGGAAGCACATGAAATGATGATGTTGCTTTATTTGCTCTAATTTATTAGTCTTTCCCCTTCTCCTGATTGACGTGTGGAAGTGTGATCCCTCTGAAGTCAGAAGCTTATTTCTGCAAATCTTTTATTGCTTTTTGACTTGATATAGTATTCCGTTACAGTTCCACTTATGATCTGTATTTAGAAGGCTACTGTAATACCCAGTAATAAATAAATAAATAAAAATTGATTAAAAAAACAATAAAAATAGGAATAATAATAAAATGAGCTAATTAATGGGTAGAAGATAAAAAGAATAATTTTATAAGTTATTATTTAATTAGTGGTCTCGTGTGATTTGGTAACTTATAATTGAATTATTTTTTTTATTAGATCGGACGGAGGGAATTTAAGAAGTATATTTGGAATATAAATTTTGGGTATTACATTGCTTAATCCAGGTACGGATTCCGTACTCCTTCATCGATAATCCTTTTAATTTTATTTTGTTCGTTTTGTTTTCATTTGGAAGTTAGATATTGTTTCGCATGTTTGTTCCTTCTCAAATCCATGTGATAGTTTCGTTTTGGTGCATTGATATTTAGAACTAATGTTTGTACTCTTTGAACTTGTTTATCACGTTTAATATTTATTTCAATTTTCGTAGTGAGGTACATGTTAGTTTATTTTTGAGACTTGTGTTGATGATTCGTTCGATCAAACATGTACACGTTAGAACCCCTTTGTGTTGATATTGCGTCGCATGTGTTGAGACATTATATCTTTGTTAGAATACCGTAGGGTATACCTGAGCTATAACCACCCGTGGGGGTACCACAGGCATGTCCTCTTGACACAGAGGCATGACACCTTCCGTGGCGGTGTGATCATTCCACGACGTCTCCGTTTTGAGCTCCGGTGGGAGTTGGCCATTTGGTGTTTTGTTGTGGGAGGCGTATGGGTCGACCCTAGTTTTTTGTTCTGTTCTGTTCTGTTCTGCGGATTGGTGATGTTTGTGCCAAACACACCTTCCGATTTTGCATGCATCTGGATTGCGCAGTCCGATGTGTGATTGCCTGTGTGACATTATTTTGATTGCTTGTGTGGCATTATTTGACTTGCCTGTGTGGCAAGGTATTTTACTATTTATTCTGAGCTCGGTATGAAATAACACCCAGCCATTTGATTCAGCCTATCATTTCATTGTGTTGGTTTTGTTCGTTACAGTTCAGTTCAATTAATTGTGTTAGTTATTTTGTTTCATTATTCTTTTATTCTATATTCGTACTGGGCATTTAGCTCATGATGTGTTTTTCTTCCGGCAGGTAATCAGGGGGACCAAAGACAAGTGTGACGAGAGCTTCCTTTAATCCAATAGTTTTGATATATTTCATTAGGCTTCGATACATTGATTTATTTAAAGTTGTAATAATTATTTTAGATTGTGGATTGAGCCAGTGGCATTTATTATGGTTTGTCTTATGATATTGAATTATTATGAGATTATTCTTTTGTGGTTTAGAGCCTTGTGATCTTCCTTAGTTTTGTTGTGTTTTGAGTAACCTCTCTTTCTATTTTGGAAAGGGGGTGTTACAGCTACAGTCCTTTAAAAATTTAAGGCTTTTGTTTGGTTTGATTCTTCATAAGTTTCATAAAAATGATCACGTGGATCTTACAGGGTATTATCTCCGTATGTGTATGTTATGTGCATACAGAGACTCCTTCCCACCATTTTTGGAACTGATAGGTTAATTGGAGCTAGTGGGGAAAACAATGTTGCTGTTTCAGGACTGCATGTACCCCGTGCCTGTGAGTGATATGTTGATAATCAGATTTCAGGGGTTTGGAAGGAGCAAGGAAGCCCATGTTCTTTTGAAGAGTGGATTTTTTTTAGTTCTGTTATTTGGAATGAACAGAACATAATGATGTTTAGAGAGCAGTATCTTACTTTGTGTTTTTATGGAGAATGTATTTTATCATCTGTTGTTGATGCCTTTCATGGTGTTTCTATCTTGCACTTGCGTATTAGAGTGGTCATTGAAGAGGTAGAACTATTTAAAGTACATGTGATTGTTGACTTTAGTTTCATTTCCTTCTGTTCCACATAGGGTGAAAAAGGCTGAAAAGAGAGGAGGCCATGCTTTTAGAACAAGAACCACTGTTATTACTTGTAGAATATTGAAGTTCAGCAATTTTAAATGAACCTTCCAATATCAGTAAAGCAAATACTTATTTAAGAAATTCAACATTCGAATTGGGCATGTGAATAAAAATACCTGTTTCCTAAGCAATTTCTTTTTCCTTGTGATGTCCCCACCTACATGAATAATTACAAAAAAAAGAAAGAATTTTACTCCCTCCGTAAGCATCCTAACTTTTTATACTCGATAACAAAGAATTTCACTACAGGATTTTCCAAAGTGGATATGAACATAATCACAAGAATTTTGATATTTAAGCATCATAATTTGGATATGATCATAATTTATTTCAAATATAGGGGAAGGCGCGGACATGGGGCGAACCAAAATTTCGAAAGGGATTCAGATCTTACATAGCATTTTGCAAGAACATCCTTTCTAATAGCAGATAAAGTTTCGCTAGCAATCACTTTAGAACCTATGCAAGCCTGTCAGCAACAAATAACACATTAAAAAAGATCCCTTGACAAAAAAATTATGGAAATAATTGCGAAGGGACAAAAGCTTATCCAGGGATATTGATTCGTCATACAGGGATATCGAAGACTCACCAAATCTAAAAAAGTGGATTCGGTAGTAGGGGGACTGGGCACATATTTAATTATTTTGTATATACATATACAAAAACAATAAACATCAGCAAAAGCTAAAAGCATTAAACATCATACAAACAACATAAGTTTCATGGTTTTACAAACATGGAGTCGTAAACAACATAATAAATAAAAATTAAAAACACAAAAGTCATAAATGAAGAGGGAATCCCTGATGTTTGTTGAGAATTGAGAATCAATGCATGGTAAAATGGAAGTTCAATGGAAAATGGAGAATCCCTATTTCCTAGTATTTTACTCCCTCGGTCCCCAAAAGGATGACGGAAATACAATTTTCACATAAATTAAGGTAGTGAAAAATTTAAGAGAGACTATATATTTTTTCCCAATCTACCCTTGTCCACGAGTAGTGTGATGAGTTGATATTTGTATGGGTTAATATATTTAATTGGGTTTTGGGTAGAAATAGAATTAGTGATGTGACTGGTTGACTATTGAGGTAAGTAAAATATGATAGTAAGTCGAGGGTAATCTTGTCCAAGTAAAAATTTATGTAGTACTTTTGTCATCCTTTTGAGGACAAGATTTTTTACCACTTAAGTCATCTTTTTGGGGATGGAGGGAGTATAATTTAATGCTTTTGTCATCCTTTTAGTTTGCAAGAAAATATCACTTTAAAACATCATTTATTCTTTATATCAGTTCCTTTTTTTGGTGGGAAAGTTAAAGAGAGAATTTCAAAACAATTGTACTTTTGCTTTCATGTTCACTAGTCCTGACGCAACAATCTCCAAAATCCTGCTATTTTTTCTTTATATCTATTTCTGAACCTTTATCTCTACATAAGAAAACGAGAGTATGTGTCTTGGACAAAGACTTCTATGTGTCCTACTATTTTAAGAGATTTTATTAATGGCAGTCTTGCATTTCACCATTTTCATTAATGGTTGTTTTCACATTTCACCATTTTATCAATCAATAATATGTCATATTAGGTGAAGCATACAGAAGCTTATGTGTACCTAATACACATACTCCCTATTCCCATATACATAATCTACTAGTAAAAACTATCAGCATATGTATATATACATATATGTTTATAGGGGGACGATCTAGGGCTCAAGTTGTCCCAAACACTATAGGGCCAGCTCATTTCACAACGTCCATCCCGGATTTGATTGGCCGTAATTAAAGTATTACTTAAAAGTATCCGTAAGAAATTATTACGAATACCACAACTATTTCTTGCGGATAACTTTTTAAGAAAAGAAACAACAAAACATCATTCTCTCCTAAAATAATTTTCTCTTTCTTTGATTAAACTAAAAAACTCACTAACTTTTTCATTACAAATTCAGAATTGTCAATCTATATATCATTGGAAAGCTATCGAAAAGATCTTCAACATAAGAGACGTTGATATGTTTTGGTGTAGTTAAAATGACAAAATTACAACCAAAGCCTAACATGGTGTATCTCAAATTACAAGCGTTAAAAGCCCCTTATTTGTGTAAGTGTATAGGGTATGCAATACCCTGACCAATTACTAAAAGGGCCTCGTGACCACAAGAATTACCTCTCAGCTCTGTTTCACCTTCCCACTACTTTGACTTCAATTTTGGTCATTTTAACTACATCAAAATATATCAACAACGCATCTTATTTTGAATATTGTTTCGAGAGCTTTTCAACGATATATGGACTGACACCTTAGGATTTGTAATGAAAAAGTTGTTGAGTTTTGAAGCTTGATGATTGAAGAAAGCGAAAAGTTTGTTTTAGGAGAGAGAATGTATGTTTTGATTTATTTTTTTCAGGTAAAAAGCTATCCACAAGAATTAGTTGCGAAATTTGCAATAACTTCTTGCGGTCGTTGCTTATTATTTTGAATAGTGCAATATGAGTTGGTTGGTAATTGTTCCATAACTAGCGTGTGTTGTGGATCATTCCCCATATTTATAATGCTAATATATAGCTAAAAATATTTATTTGATGTTCATATATATTTTCATTTTAAGTTACTCCATATATAAATTTGTGTCGGTAACAAATATGGATGAAATATTTATCTATACAAAGAAAGAAAAAAAACAAGGTATAAAGAAACTATTTTGGATTAATATGGGTGTTATGGAGCTATAAGCATAACAAACGAACTGTCCAAATGTCACAAAACACGTTTTATGTAACAAAGAGTAAAATGTAAAAATAAACCATTTTGTTTGTGGCGTTGTGACGATTTTGTCAATCAGTCTACGATTTTACCAAACCCCATTATCCACCCTTGTTATGTTTGGCATTCAAATATTCGACGGAAAGAGATCCCAAATTTCCTATGTGGTAATAGTTAAGGGTATAGTTGTCATTTTGCTAATAGGTTCGTCCAAGCTCACCATTCACGGCAGACTACTCTGATCTTCCCACCAAAACTTCTAATGAGATCTTGCTCATCAACGCCAACGCCAAACTCTGGCCACGATGCAAACCACTGTCAACCAACACCGGGAAACACTGTTACATACTAAACAGCCTAGATAAAAAAATCGTAATAAAACTAGTGAGAGAATTCCTCAGATAAAATCAACAGTTTAAAGTTACCCTTATATAACATGCTACACATGTTACTAAGTGTGGAGAGAGAAGCCCCTAGGATCCAGCATTCCTAAGGCACCAACTCTCCCACACTTTAGCCAAACTTTGGACAGTATCGTCATCCGAAAGTCTGGTTAGAGGATCGAGCCGAAACAACCAAACTGAAGAAAACAAAAACCGAGCGAGGAAGAGTGAGGCTCTAGGGTCCACACATTTCAAAGAGCAGAATTTCAATTAGTTCTAAGATGCAGAAGTAGAACAAGCAAGCAGATAGTCAAAGGAACAACACATACAAAAAAGACACACCGAGGCCCCAGAAACTAATCCGGGATTTATGTTACTCATGCAAGTCCTTGAAAATTCATCTCCCAAGGTTATACTTCCTTTACTCGACATTTGAGATATGGAGTTGAAGATGGTCATCGAATTCAATTTTGGGAATATTATTGGTTGGGAGATAACAATTTTTCTCTTGTTTTTAATTGTGTTTATCGTATTTCTTCACTTCATGATGCTCCCATTTCTAACTTCATATAGCGTGATAGGAACTCACTTTCTTGAAATTTTCATTTCTTCAAGAATCTCACGGATTTGGAATCTAATGAGATGGAATCTTTGTTAACATTGATTCAATTCATCTATGTACCACTTCTGATAAGAGTATCAAAACTTTAGATCCAATTGGTTCTTTTTCTTGCAAGAGATACTCTTCTTTTTTAGAAGATATGTTATTAATTCGTTTTAGAGGATTTGGAAGTAAGAAGGATGCCAAAATTTTATGGAAGTTTGTCTTCTTTTCTATCATGTGGGGAATTTGGAATGAGCGTAATGCTAGTTTGTTTAGAGAAAGATTCTTATCCTTAAAGCTATTGAATGATAGGGTTATTTTTCTTGCGTCTCTTTAGGCTTCTGCTATAGGGGCTTTTAGAAATATAGCTGTTACTGATTTATGAAGAGATTGGAGGGCTGCACTTTTTTAAGTGCTTTCTTGTTTTTTGATCTTTTAGAATGCTGATTATTGTAGCATTTCTCCTCTATTAATAAAATTTCTTCGTTTATAAAAACAAATCCTGAGACCTTAGAGTCCAAATATTCCAATCCCAAGGTTCAAAGAATTTATGTTCAGCTGTAGAGAAAAATACGTTCCGGTCCGAAAGACCATCGGGACAGACAATAGCAAAAACGGAACAAATCAACAAGACTGGAGAATTCACAAGTGTTATACCGAAGGTCGACGGATCAATATGCTTCGCTTCATAGATGGGGATGCCTATACTTCCGACAGAGGGTCAGAGATGTTGCCGATATTGCGATTTTTCCGAGCAATTGACGGTTAGGGAACATTCTGGGTTGCAAAACAGCTTTTCAACACTGGTGAAATTTGTACGTCACAAAATATAAATATGTAACATAGGCCCGATGCAAGCACATGCGAGAGGCACATGGGGGTACCCCCTAATGGCCCCAAAATACACCTTTCTCTTCATTTCTCTCATACCATTCTCACCCTACTCCCTACATCTTGAGAGCTCCTCTCTCTAGAACTCTTAAACTTACATACTTCCACAAGACTAAACTAAGTGAATACTGAACTGAGTGAACACCTCTTTTGCTTTAAAAAGGAAAAACAAAGAGAGAGATGCTTTAGTGTGTTGTTTTAGGTCTTAGCAAGTCCGCTGCTAAGTTAAAAACGTATTGTTAACACATTATATTGTAAAATATGATCTGTTGAATGTAAAATACCATGCAATACTGTGACTATTTCAGATACAGTAATGAGTGTGTATCATTTTCTTAAATATTGTATCTTATCCTAGCATAAGACACTAAAAACTATGATTTCAAATTCTTATTCCTTCGTTTCCTCATCATTTCAGCCATATGAAAATAATTCTTAACATCTTTTACTTCTATTTTCATTAAGCTACGTATATTGACATAGAAAACTTCCGATAAAAATCAGATTCAACTTAGATCAGTTGGCGAGGTTATACGTAAAAGAGATTGTTTCGAGGCACGGAGTTCCGGTGTCAATTGTTTCTGAGTGAGATCCGTGCTTCACATCGAATTTCTGAAAACGTCTTCAGGAATGCATAGGTACGCAATTGCGAATGAGTACAACATATCACCCTCAGACAGATGGACAGAGCGAAAGAACAATTCAGACATTAGAAGATATGCTAAGAGCCTGTGTGATGGACTTTAAAGGAAATTGGGATGATCACCTACCGTTAGTAGAGTTCGGCTACAACAACAGTTACCACGCTATTATTGGCATGCCGCCTTACGAAGCGTTATACGGCAGAAAGTGCAGAACTCCACTTTATTGGAATGAAGTTGGCAAAAGACAATTGCTAGGGCCAGAATTGGTACAACAGACAGCAGAAATAATCAAAGTGATCCGAGCACGACTGGTAGCAGCACAAGATAGACAGAAGAAATACGCTGATCCACATCGTAAAAATATCGAATTTGAATCAGGTAGTTATGTTTTCTTGAAGGTCTCTCCCTGGAAAGGAAAGATCAGGTTCGGAAAGAAAGGAAAATTAAGCCCAAGATTCATTGGACCATTTGAAGTATTGAGAAAAATCGGAGAAGTTGCGTACGAGGTAGCCCTACCTCCAGCACTCGAGAAAGTCCACAACGTCTTCCATGTTTCTGTGTTACGACCCTACAAAGCCGATTACAAGCATGTAATTGAATACGAACCCCTACATTTTGAAAAAGACTTATCTTACGAAGAAATTCCTGTTCAAATAGTCGACAGAAAAGAACAAGTTCTCAGAAATAAAGTAATACCTTCTGTTAAAGTAATTTGGAGGAACCAATGTTCGAAATAGCGCTCGAGGCGTACGCCTCGAGGCGCGCCTCGTAGCGAGGCGGGTGAAAAAGTTTGCGAGGCTTCCGCCTTATCTGGCCTCAGCCGAGAACACGCCTTTATCTGCCGAAGCCTGCGCTTCGTGGCGTCGCGCTTTGAGGCGTCGCGAGGCGTACACCTTGTTTTCGAAAAAAAAAGATCTAATATCAGATAACTTTTCAGAAATTACCTTATTGAACGCGACTCGAGACTGTTTGACTTCCTCTTCTGGGTTTCTCCATCTCCTCGCGTCGAGAGTCGAGGTTTCCTTCTCCTTCGATCGAGAGTCGCGAGTCGCAACTGACAGTTTCTCTTCTCCTCACGTCTGACAGTTCTCCTTCTCCTCGCGACTGACAGTTCGTCTCTTTCTTGTAGCGACTGAGTTCTCCTTCGATCGACTGACAGTTCTCCTTCGATCGCCGACGGAGTTTCTTCGATTGAGGTTTTTCTTGTAGCGATTGAGTTATCTTTCTTGTTTCGTCTCTTTCTTTCTTTTAATTGTTATTGTTTTAATAGTGTAAAGTGTATTACAATAACTATTATAGTTTACAGTGTACAACAAGTATAGTTTACAATTATAGTGTATAATTATAGTATAACAATTATAGTTTACAGTGTATAACAATTATAGTTTACAATTATAGACTTATAGTGTATAACAATTATAGTTTATAACAATTATAGTTTATAGCATTAACAGTTTTTATTGTGTAAATAGTATATGATAATTCTATTTGATTTTTTAGACTGTCAATAACAATTGATTTTATTATTATAGTGAATTAAGATTATGGGTAAGAAAGATCCTGCATGGAAATATGGCACCGCAGCCCCTGGAGTTAATAAAGCTCATTTATATGTGGAATGCAATTTTTGTAAGAAAATTTGCAAAGGAGGGATTACAAGATTAAAAAATCATCTTGTGGGAAATCATAGTAACGTCGAGGCTTGCAAAAAATTACCAAGCGAAGTGAAGGAAGAGATTGCTTCATATATGAAGAAAAATTTGGACTCCAAGGAGGAAAGACAGAGATGAAGCTGAAAAAATACAAAGTGGGTCTTATTATGGTAGTCATCCATCCTTAGGAATGGGAGGTTCAAGCGTGGGTAGTGCCTCCGAGAGGGGAGTTCGGGGACCCATGGAAAGATTTGTTGTGGATGTTGATGTTGGTGATGATGATGCTACTACAAGGCGTACCGTATTTTCAAAGGAGGCTCGTAATGCAGTCTGTCTTGATATAGGTCAATTCTTCTTTGAAAACGGGATTCCCTTCAATGTTGCTGATAGTTCTTCATTTATAAATGTGTCTATCTATTGGGAACTATGGTCGTGCTTTGAAACCCCCTACCCCATACGAGCTTAGCTCTTGGATATTGAAGGAGGAAGAGAAGACTACAAAGGCCTTTGTTGAGGAGGTAAAAAAGACTTGGACACATACGGGGGTGTCAATCTTGTCGGATGGTTGGAAAGATATTAGGGGAAGACAGCTAATAAACTTTCTTGTAAACAACCCCCATGGAACTGTATTTTTGAAATCTGTTGATGCATCTGATGCAATTAAAGATGCTAATTTAATGTTTAAACTACTTGATGAGGTTGTTGAGGAAGTGGGAGAAGACCTTGTCATTCAAGTAGTCACTGACAATGCATCTAATTATAAGGCGGCGAAGAGGATGTTAATGGAGAAGAGGCCACGTATGTGGTGGACACCGTGTTCTGCACATTGCATTGATTTGTTGCTTGAGAAGCTTGGAGAGTTGCCTCAACATAAAAATGCCTTGACAAAGGCAAAGAAGATAATTACTATTATTATTATTTGGTTATAATTTTTTTATTGAATGAATACTTGAATTATTATTATTTTTTGATTAATGTCATTATGTAGGTAAGCAACTTCATATATAATCATGGATGGGTCTTGGCATTGATGAGAGCAAACACTAATAAAGACCTTGTTCGGCCAGCCGCCACTAGATTTGTCACTGCTTATTTAACTTTGCAGAGTATGCATAGTTTGAGACAGCCTCTGGAGGCTATGTTTACATCTAGGGAGTGGACAAATTGTGCTTGGGCAAAAAAACCTGAAGGTAAGGAGGCGAGAAAAATCATACTGAGTGATAGGAATTTTTGGGGTAGCGTGGGATATGCAATTAAGACCACAAAACCTCTAGTATGTGTATTGAGTATGGCAGATTCAGAGAGGGTGCCGGGAATGGGATTTTTATATGGTTCCATGGACAATGCAAAAGAAGAGATTGCAAAAAATCTGGATAATGAGGGGGCCTATAAAGAGATATGGAGCATAATAGATGCTAAGAGGGATAATCAGTTGCATGAGCATTTGCACGCTGCTGCATATTATTTGAATCCTCAGTTTCAATATGAAGACAATTTCTATGCCAATGCGGAAGTTAAAGTGAGATTGTACTCATGTATGGACAAGCTTATTCCTAATGTTGTGGAAAGAGAGAAAGCTGATTTGCAAATGGATGCATTCCGATTGAGGCAAGGGTTATTTGGCTACACAAATGCCAGAAACACGTGTAAGAAACGTGCTCCCAGTAAGTACCGTTGATTAATGTTTGGTTATGCTTTCATTTTGATTAAACGTGTACTAGTAAGATTGACATGTTTTAATATTGATCCAGCTGATTGGTGAATCGCATATGGAGATGAAGCTCCAGAATTAAGAAATTTTGCAGTGAAAATTCTGAGTTTAACTTGCTCATCTTCGGGGTGTGAGCGTAATTGGAGTACTTTCAGTCAGGTATTTATTAGATATAATCATATAAATCATTTATTAAGATTTTATGAGATCTGACATTGTCACTAATGCTAAATTACTTGTAATATAGATACATACAAAGAGAAGGAATCGACTTTCTGCATCCAGGCTTAACTCATTGGCTTACATTATGTACAATAAAAAATTGAAAGATCGGCATATCAAGAAAAAGGTATTAACGGAAGAAGATCCATTGGTTGTTGAAAATGTATCATCTGATAGTGAGTGGATTGCGGGGGGAAATGATGAAAATATATCGGGACTGACTTCTGGGAATGATGATATGGAGGAGGGTGAAAGGACTCATGGGAATGAGAAGACAGTTGGGGGAGAAGAGACGAGGGAGATTACACTTGGAGGGCAAGGGACTCGGGGAACAAGTAGTAAACAAGGAAGTCAAAAGAGAAAGAAAAACACTTTCCCATCAAAAACTATGTCAAAAGGTTAGTGTCATTACTTAAATTGCCTTTAAAGTGTTCTTTAAAAAAACATTCATTTCGATTAAATATATATTCACTTGTTTATTTATAGATAAAGGGAAGGGATTGCAATTGGTTGATGAAGAACCTGAGTTTGAGGATCTTAGCACTGACAATGAGGAGGATGACAGAGCAATTAGATACGATGATGATTTCATGGAGGATCCTCTTAGTGATGATAGTGATGATGGTGATGATGGTGATGGGGATGATGATCTAGGATTTGATCCATTATTCAAGCCACTAGATACAAATGATACATTACTTACATAGTGATGGATGATCACTATATAAGTACTTGATGATATTATGTTGTTTTGATGTTTTGTAATGATACATTACTATGACGTTGGTTATTTATGTCTTTTATTACCTTAATTGTAATGATGAATTATTTTATGATTTTATTAGTATTTTTTCATAATTTTTTGGGAATTTTTATGTCTTTAAATCAAGGCTTCCGCCTCGCTCCGCCTCAAGGCTTACGCCTCGCATAGCCCAGAGAAAAACGCCTCGTACCGATTTTAGCTTTTTCAAACATTGGGAGGAACCACAACGCTGAAGAAGCTACGTGGAAACTCGAAGAGAATATGATGAAGAATTACCCTCATTTATTTACTTAACTTATGTGTATCCAATTCTAGGGACAGAATCTTTGTAAGGGGGGAATGTAACGGGTCGAATTTATTGAGTCGTGATTCTGGGGACAATCATTTTAAGAGGGGAAAGATGTGACGAACGAGATTTTTGTAATTTAATTTTAATATTTATTAAAGTAAATAAATATTTTCGATGATTTAATTATTAGATTAAATAATTAATTGATGAAATTGTGGTAGATTAATTTAATTATATGTGTTACATTTATCAAATTGTTGTGGAGAATTTTATTATTCGATGTATGTAATTATGTGAGCTTATTATATTAAAAGAAATATTTAATAAGCCTAATGTTATTTTAATTAACTTAATAATTAATTAGAGATTTAATAATTTAATATAATTAATTAATGAGAAAATTAATTATATGACTATGTGAATTTATGAGAAATTATTATATTTTATTTATATTAAATAAAATATTGAATTATTTTATGGAGTGTGACTTTAATTAAACTATATGATAAAATTTTATTAAAATAAAGGGTTTTGAAATCTAGTATGCTAGCCAAACATGACACTAAGGGAGTTTGGGAGCAGTTACCCATGATAGGTAACTGACCTCCACAACGCGTCAGTTCCTTTTCTATTTATTTCATACGTCTTCTACTTCTTCATTTTTCTAAGTCTGGCATAACATCACAGAGAGAGTTGAGAAATTGTTGAGTGAGATTGTAAGTTGTGTGATTGAAGAGTTTGGGAAGAGTTTAGGTTTGTCATCCTTATCCACACTACGCTTGGGTAATTCTCTCCAACCCAATTCTTATTTTACGTCTTTTAAAGTTTTCATGAATATGGCTTAAAGTCTTCTGTAAAGTTTTTGTAGTTGGAAAGGGTAACAATTATGCGAATATATGTAATAATTCGAGTAGCATAGCATGTTTTATATATATTGTATATGATTCCATATCATAAGTTTCATAATACTGTGACTTGCTGTTTCAAAATTTACAGAGTACGTTATATGGCCATATGGCCCTTATACGTAACTTTAATATGTCAACCATAAACGGTTTTGTAAAATTTATACTTGTATATGATTTGCATGCTAAAACGAACAAAACAAAACTTGAATGGTTGGATTTGGCCTGATAACGAATCCGTAGTATTAAATTTCATGATTTATGTTCAAAACCTTCAAGAACATCAAGAACGGTGAAATTTCCATATTTTAATTATGTAATTATGTGTTTTAAATGGTTAAAGTCGCTCTATAAATGTTGGGTAATGATTATATACGAATTCTAGCATGTGGGTATGATTAAATTCGTGTAGTAATAATTTAATTGAAGTTTTTTTTGGCTGTGTTCTGCAATTTTCGCGAATTGCAGAACAGTTTCTGGTTCGCCACGCCGTGGCGCCAGTCTCGTGCCTTAACAGCCGCGCCGCAGCGCCAAGAGTCTGGCCGCAGCGTCGAGTACCAGTACAAAAGTGGCGCCGCAGCGCCACTCTCCAGAATGTTCAGAAATGATTTTTTTTAATGTCAAGTCTAGCAATGTGTTAGTAACTTAATGTAATGAACATAGAAATATGTTAGAAGTATAATAAGATGTTAAAATAGATGCTTAACATATAAATAACATAATTACATGTGGAGTGAATTATTGAATACATAATTAGCTTATTGTTCATAAAGTGTAAAGTATGAGACAATGAGTGTAGTAATTTGATTAAATGTGATCATTATCAAAGTTAGACATAGAGAATGAACTTGTGATGACTAGTATGTTATAATTGACTGGTATTATGAATGTAAATGATATGTAGGATTTAAATCAAAAAACGAGTTTAATTAAAGTGTAATCTACGCACAAGGCAAGTTTCCTACCCCTAGTTGTTATCATTGTGCAAGTTTATTATTTACCTTGAGTAAATTCTCATTACTATTATTCAAGTTCGAATTGTTATATTAAAGATTGACTATCCTTTCAAATTATGAATTTGTTATACAATATTTATTCTATTGTATACTTCTTGAGATTATTATTCAATTTGAATATCATTATTGTTGAACCTTGTTAGACTAGCGAATCCTTATTGATTCAACTAGTCCATAGTTGATGAATGTTCTAAATTTCAGAACCCTTATTAAATTATCCAAACCAAACTTTCTTTGGTGCGGACTCGAATGTCAAAACTGAGATGAACAACCCTGCAAAGGGATTTACTTATGCGTTAGCGTTAAGATATTGTGCACAGTATGGTATTAAGGGCTGATCCCCCTAAGTACGAGTAGAGTCCATAGTCTTATGACTGTTAAAGGTTTCAAGTATAATCCTTGATAACCTAGGACATAGTTCAAGGTTTTATGACCCTCAGAAATCTTTTGATTCTTGTTATTCATTCTTGATTCAAAAGTTGAGCTTTTATTTCAGAAGTCTTTGATTTATTCGCATGTTATTATTTCATTATTATATTGTTATACTTGTGGGCAATCGTGCTCACTCTTGCGTAATAATAACATTGCAGTTAAGAATGAAAGAGTAGACGAACCTTCCACTAGTAAAGGCAAGGGCAAGCTTAGCAAGTAATGAAGATTGATTATTTATGTGGTTATGTAATGATAATTAGAATTGATGTTACTTAAGACTTATTTGTTTATGTTTCTGCACAGATGATTTAAGGTTAGAGTAACCTGGGATTTATTTATTATGTAGTTGATGTAACCCCATAAGGAGAGATTTATTATTATTTCTATCTATTGCATGGTTTGCATTTGTTATGGGTAGATAGATAGATGATATTTATACAGTGAACACCAAATCCCGTGGAATTGAAGTACTTGAATTTGGGAGTGTCACAACTATACTCTAAAATAATTACCAAATGGTCATTACTAATTATTTTTGTCCAAAAAACGGACGGAAGTGCTAAGTGTATATATCACTCCGTTTTTTTTGGATGATGTGGACGAAAGTGCTTTGCCATGTATACATCATGTGCCAAGCACATGCTCATTGTCCCTGCATAGATTTAGTTGGTTCAAAATAATAATAATAATTTCAAAATAATAATGATAATAATAAAAAAATATTAATGATAATAATTTCAAAACAATAATAATAGTAATAATAATAATAATTTTTAAATAATAATAATAATTTCAAAATAATAATAGAAATTTTTAAATAATAATAATTAATATATTAATAATTTCAAAATAATAATAGTAATAATAATTTTTAAATAATATTATTATTATTAATAATAATAGTTTCAAAATAATAATAATAATAGTAATAGTAATAGTAATAGTAACAATAATAATAATAATTTTTAAATAATAATAATAGTAATAAAATAATAATTTTTAATTAATTATAATAATTCCAAAACAATAATAATAATAATAATAGTAATAGTAATTTTTAAATAATATTAATAATAATTTTTAAATAATAATAATTTCAAAATAATAATAACAATAATAATAATTATAATAAGCAAAAAAAATTAGGGAGACACAAGGTTAAATCATGACAAAGCACTTTCGTCCAAATCAGCAAAAAACGGAGTAATATGCACACTCGGCACTTCCGTCCGTTTTTTGGACTGAAATCATATGTAATGATTATTTGGTATTATTTTAGAGTATAGTTATGCAATTGTAATAAAAAAAGTTTCGGTAACCACAATGAAAATCGGGGCCTAGTACAGTGACCAAAAAATCGATTATCCCAACCGCATGCCTTCATCTTTTTTTTGTGGTGATATTTCCCACACTACTTCATTTCCTTCTCAGGTCTTGTTCTCTGCTTTGACCCACCACCTGGATGTGTTAAAGAAGGAGCTTTTTTGAGTTAATTGAGCTTGGCCTTGCTTCTCGTCTGTCTCTTGGGCTACAGTCCCTGCTTGCGATTGGGTTTAGAAGAAAAAGCTTTCCTCTCCCGATTGGTGCCTTAGGAAACAATACTAAGAGCCAAAGTAGAGTTTGTCTTCGAAAATCTTAGGTTGTGCTTGTTTTTCGAGATTGTCGGTCTGGTTTGTCTAAATTAGATCCTAAAGCTATTAAATGTTTATTTCTTGGTTATTCTCATACTCAAGGGTTACCGTTATTATTCCCTAGATTTTAAAAGATATTTGTTAGTTTGAAGCTACCTTTTTTGAAAATACACCTTTCTCTTCTCAGCATCATTCATAGTCTGACTTGGACGCAAAAATACTTATTTACATTGTTCATACAATTTCTCCAGCTGTTCTTCAGACTAGACCAGTGCCAGTTGTTCGCTATGTGTCCAATCGTCGGCCTCAGACAAATATAGCTCTTCCCACTGCTACAGCTTCCAATCCTTTACCTTCTTCTGATGATCCAGCAAAAATATCCTCATCTCCTGAGTTGTCTGATCTAGATAAACAGATTGCTGCTCGCAAAGATACACGGTCGTGTACGCACCATCCTCTTTCTGTTGCTATCTCTTACACTGGTATTTCTGCTAAACCTCATTATTGTCTTTCTACTAATTCTACTCACTTCATTCCCAAAACATGAAATAGGTGTTATCTAATCCTGGTTTGAAAACTGCAATGGAATAAGAAATGGTGGCTTTAGATAAAAATGGCACATGAGATCTTGTGATACGTCCCCTAATCCTGATGGTTATTTAGCTCGCCTCAAAGCATGCTTGGTTGCCAAAAGATATGCCCAAGTTCATGGAATTGACTATTTTGAAATTTTTTCTCCAGTTGTTAAAATGTCGTGTTCAATTGCTCAGTTCTACGGCAAGCTTTTATCCTTGGCCTTTACATCAACTTGATGTGAAAAATGCTCTAGTGAAGTGGTTTATATGAACCAACCACCTGGCTTTATTTCTCATAGACAGTCAGAGCAGGTTTGCAAGCTAAAGAAATCTCTATATGGTGGTCTCACAATCACCTCGGGCGTGGTTCGGTAAATTTTCGGAGGTTGTACTTATGTTTGGCTTATTAAGGTAGACTAATAATCATTATATGTTTCATCGTGAAAGTCGTGCCAGCAGAATTTTATTGCTCGTCTATGTCGATGACATTGTAATTACAGGAGATGATGCACAGGGCATCAATGATCTCAAGTCTTTCTTAATGCAAAAGTTTGAGACTGGATTTAGGTTGCTTAAAATATATTTTGGATATTGAGGTTGCTCAATTTAGCAAGGGCATTTCTCTCCCAAAGGAAGTATGTCTTGAACCTACTTGAAGAAACTGGCTTGCTTGGCTCTGCACCCATCTGGATATCAAAGATTGGTGGGAAAGATTTATGATCATCCTGTCACCCATCTGGATATTGTGTTTCCTGTCAGTGTAGTAAGTTAGTTCTTATCTAGTATCTACTCCTCGGACCTCACACTAGGATGTGGTGGTGCGTATTATAAAGAATCTCAAGGGTTTACCTAGGAGAGGCTTAGTCTTTCGGGATCATGGTCATTTACGTATAAAGGGTTTTTAAGATGCGGATTGGCAGGGGGGCCTCTGATAAACACTCCACTACTGGTTATTGTGTTTTCTTTGGAGGAAATCTTGTCTCATGAAAAAGTAAGAAACAAATTGTAGAGGCCATATCTGGTGCAGAATCTAAATATAGAACAATGACTCGTGTAACTTGTAAAGTACTATGGTTACAACATTTGTTAACTGAATAGGAGTTCACTAGCATGGTTCCTATATGGTGTGATAATCAAGCAGCTCTTCACATTGCTTCTAATCTAGTGTTTCAAAGCATGTAGAAGTCGATTGTCATTTCATTCGTGAAAAGATTCAAGAAGGAATTATCCTTACTAATAGTGTGAATATCGAAGATCAGCTTGATGACGAGTTCACAAAAGCATTGGGAGCTATTAAAATATCTTTTTTCTGTAGGAAGTTGGGTATGATTGATATCCCTTCTCCGACTTGAGGGGGAGTGTTAGGAATATTCTGGAGTGCTTAGTTATAGGAGAGACATTAGATGGCTTAATTATAGAAGAGACATTAGAGGGCTTAATTAGTGTTAATCATTGATTGTAATTGATTCCTCTTTCCTTTTGTATTCATGAGCCTAGTCTATATAAAGGCTCCTTCCCTTGATTATCAATGCAATGAAGTCTTCTCTCCTCTCTACAATTCTACAGTAGATGATGGAATTTTACAAGACAAAAGAAAAAAATTTACAAACTTGCATACATAACACTATAACAGCATCAAATTCGGATTTCTATCAAAAGACAAATAAGAACGAGTTTGATTATCATTTTGTTCGTCAGAGGCTATATCTCAAAAATCAATTGAAGGCTGGAGATTGACTAGCAAATTATTTACTAAGTTGTTGGGAATAGTCAGATTATATTAATTTCTAACAAGTCGTACATTTAACGTATAAATGTCTTAAGGGGAAGTGTGTGCTGAGATAACTGATGGTAACCGGCTGGCCCACCCACCTAGCTGGCTACGCTGTCAACAGAGCAGGAACAGATGATCGTTGGGCACCATGAGATTTATCTGGTTATCCGGCTGGTCATTCCGAGGTTTAGTAATGCTATCTCTGTCTATTTTGATTTTTGCCTTGATTATGTCCCAGGATTGGTATATATAGTTTTAAGACTCTCTCTCTTTCACACACAGAGTCACTCACTCTCTCACACACCCTGTTGGTTTCAGACGTTTCAATCTGATAAAATGTCTATCAAAGAACCTTTTTTTTAATGATTATATCAAAGCACCCAAAATGAGAATGATACTGATTTATATACATCTCTCCAAAAACGGTAACATAACTTTTAAATAATACAAGGTTGCCTGCTGGATTGCAATTATGTCTGACAAACCTACTATAACCTACCAAATGATCCACCTCTCAAAATAATTTAATATATCAAAATTTTGGATCCCAAAGTGCTAGGCAATGCAACCTATAGCGATCATTGAATCAATAGAAATAACCTCTCGCACAACTACTGGGGAGGTCTAAGGCTAAAGCCTTCAGCTCAATCAAAGAAAGAATGTGGCAGAAGGGAAGGGAAAAAAGCTCACAGACTCAAAAAGACGACTTCCTAGAAATTTGATAATTTAGGGAGAATAAGACGGTAGGAAATGGAATAGTTTGTCCCATTTAGCGAACAAGAATTTCAAAATAAATATTAACGTATGGAAAGGGCTCCAGAGATGATTTAAGCAATAAGCTAGTACGTGAATGCTGAAGCTCATTTCTCATTTTCGAATCAAGAGGCATGCAATACATGATTACATCAAAGTAGAAAGAGCAAAGCAAGTTATCTGAACTTGGGAAGTGGCTAAAATTGACATAGAAATCAATTGCATTTCAAGTCCTATCATCACCAAACAGAGACGGATGTCTTACTTGGATGGGTACTTTAAACATTTGTCTTGGTATAAGTTCCTTTAGCTTTTGAGTCAAAGCCCTCCCCACAGCATATGCCTGAGAAAAAAGTAGTGAACACCCATACAACTTCAACTTCAAATCATTCAAGTAGATAAGCTTCAATCTCAATAACATATGTTGTGCAAAAGTCCACTAAGTTACTAAAATTCAAAATGGTATCATTTAAAGAGAACATGCAATTCCAGAACAATTTAGCAGAGACCAATATAAAGAATTCCTACTGAGTCGGAACTGGTAAAACACAATGGAAGTTAACTTTCTGAAATATATAACAACAACAATCAACCGGTAGCCTCTACAAAGATTATTATTAAAAAAAAAGTGATTTTAAATTGCCTGAATCATTGCCAGAAATATCTTCACTGATTACTCCAGGAAATCAGACTGACGTTTTACATTCAATACAACTTTAGATACACAAGCTCAAGAAGCTAAAGGAGACAACTTCAAAATAATTTATTTTACAAGGATAGAAGAATACTTATTATATAAAATCGGACAACAGGGTGAATGTGCTGACCAGGAAGAAGATGAAAATAGTCAAGTGATTTGAGGTACTAATCCAGATAAATACTACTACAAGTGTCCCATGTCAAATGTCCACCCTTCATTTCCGAAGTTGGTCAAAATTGCCATCAGTTCGATATTATAATATAAAAGGGACATTTAAAAAGAATCAATATCAATATAAGTATAATTTAACGAGGGGAATATATCTCCTCAAGTAATTTTTATAGTTACAGAAGTTTCCCCTCACATGAAGGTGGGACTTACCGTACTCTTTTATTGAAGAAAATCTAGTGGAACTACGATTGAAGTAAAAAAAAAACTACTTGTGAAAATAGCACTACCCTACAAAGATAATGTAATAAAAAGAATCCTTAACCGCATGTTTTAAATTCGACACTTAATTTGTGACCAAGGGAGTAACACTAGTAATTTTTTGATAGAAACAGAGACTTTATAAAAAAGAATAGATTACAAGATGATCAATGGAATCCTCGTACACGAGAAAAGTGATAAAATACAAAACCCCTAGAGAAGAGCTTCCCTCAAGTTCCTTTGTAAATCTGAACACAATCTCACCAAAAGCACCTATCATTGAAAACTACAAAAAGAATAGAAAACGACCATGTCCCAAACAAGATGAAAGGAAATATACTAGTCACTAAAAATCCGGGCATTTCCCTCCATCATAGTAGCCAAGAGAATAGCAAAACAACTATACCGCACCTTACCACTTTTTTCCTACCAAAGCTCTTGACCTAGTAAGAAACAACTCTCACTCCCATTGGACAAACCAAACATGCACCAAATACAACAAATAACGAACACCACAACTTTCACGCAACGAGGCATTGGAAAAACAAATTAGAGCTACCTACACATCACACAAATGATCTAGTACAACGCTTTGCAATGCATGAATCATGGAAGTATATCATTAATGTTAAGACTGTCAAGGACAAAATACCGAACAAAACATTCTATTTTAAAGGGAGCTTTTGCCTTTCAGATGTAATTGGCTAAAGGAAAATGAATTAGTAATATATCTTCCACCAAAGCAGGGCACGCCCAATCCCCTCCTAGAACTCCAAAGATAGAGCTCAGACAAGCCCCAAACAACAGAATAATGAAGCCGAAGATACAACTTGTGAGGTCATCTTGATAGACATCCGTAGTATCCAACCGGAGATAAAAGTCTGGACTTTGGAAGGGATCTTGGCTTTTATAATGTACGAAGCAATTCGAAATGGATTATGAACAACAATCCGACTCAAAAAGAGGAGTCACTCTTACAAGAAAAGGAACCAGTTGGATCTAAAGTCCAGATGTGCATATCAAAGAAGGAACATAAATGAACCGAATCAATCAAGATAAGCATATATTCCATTTTGTTATACTCAAAATCCGTGTGATTCCTAAAGAAATGAATATCCATGGAAAAGGAGTTCCCACCACGCTTTATGAAATTAAAAATGAGAGCATCATATAGTGAAGAAATTTGATAGAAACAATTAAAAGCAAGAGAAAAGTGGTTATCACCCAACATGGAATCCACCAAAAATCGAATCCAAATACAATCCCCAACCCTATACCTCAAATGTCCAGCAAGGGCTTGCATGATTAACATATGCCCCGGGCCTGCCATCCCAACCATTCATATACATATCAAACTTACAAAATGAGGTTCCAAAGAAATTCTCCAAAACCATTTACCAACCAGAGCGACCAAATTACCTAACCCTCCTCTAGCATAGATAGACACGTTTTTCACCCAACCAAATGATCTTTCCTCTCATCAATAGCTCCTGATCAAAGAAAGTCACATAAATTTCTACGGGGTGTCGCCTACGCTAACTAGGCGGGGCCCCTCCGCACGCCTAAATCCGCGTAAAGATTTTTAGAAAACTGGTATTGAAAGCCAAAAGGGCTATATATTACTTATGCAAGAGATTTTTTCCCTCATGGATGTGGGATAAAAGAATTGAAACTTGAAAGTTTTAGCTTCACGCTTCCACTTCAACACTAGCCCTTTAACTAAAGGAAATACACCATTTCGAGTCCCACGTCATGTAAAATTAAATCTCAAGATTGTGAATATAAAGTAGAAACCATGAAAATATACCGAGATTATGCAAGAAATAGTGCGAGACACAATGAAGTTTTTTTACCAACTATTAAATTCATAATAAATTGAGTAAGAAATACAACTAATTAATAGATTAATCACTAGTACAAACTTAAACTTGATTTTTCAATTGAGGCTAGAAAGAAGAAGTACATGAGCATACAATTGACTTTTTAATTGAGGCTAGAAAGAAGTACAGAATAAGCATACAACTGAATTTCTAACCGAGGCTAGAAAGAAGAAGTACAAAAGAATGTGAAAAGAAGGGCTTAATTCCTCACATTAGAGTCCCACATTGTGTATGATTTCAAGCTTCCATCAATGCATTTCTATACATGAAGTAGGATTGCTCCTTACATCCCACATCGTCTTCTGCCCCAAAAAATTGTTGAATATGGCTTATGTTAATCTTAATTTGAAGCTTTATCTCTAGAGGCAACGAAGAATGAGTTCCACATTGCTTGGGACAATCAACCTCTTTGGCTTTGTCCTTAATATACGCTTACATTCACACCGGTGTGTAGAAGATAAAATTTTCAAGTGGCCTACTAAGAGCAATATTAAAAGAAAACTAGTGGTAGCTCATTAGAAGCTTGTTTGTTAAACGAGTCGAGTTCGAACATGCTTTTCATAGATCGACTTGAACTCGTTTAATCTCCGGTTGTGTACTTTTAATCGAGCTCGAGTACAAATAGTCGAAGCTTAGCTCGACTCATTTACAGCCCTAGCTTTCTCAAAATCCAGCTCAAGCACAAGACCCTTTCTCCCTATCCTATATACATCATCCACAACTTCATTAGCTACTAATGTTGCATCAATAATCTACTTGCCACTCATAAAGGCACTCTGGGAATCCGAGATTGTATCCCCAACAACCATAGTTATCAAGGTGCTAAGTCGAGGAGACAGCCGGGAGCTTAAGCGCTTAGGCGACAAAGCGCCCGACTAGTCGTCCACAAGTCGGCAAGTCGTTAACAATGTAAATTTTATACGTATAAAATTCTATATATTTAACATTTATATGAACATTTAATTATTTATATATTGATATTTCTAATGATTTACCATATTCATAATGCAGGTTGTAGCATCTGCATTAGATTAGGTTGTAGTGTAATCATTATAGTTGGACCTTGAGGATTAAGAGAATGAGGTAGAAAATGAATCAATGGAAGACAGTATCACAACTATTGGCAGTTCAAATGAGTAGACAATTTTTAGGGATAATTTTGCTGAATTTTTTTTTAATGAGTGAAAGAATGTAAATAATTGAATAATTATTTATAGTGATTGTTTTGTAATTTGCTTAGCCTTAATATCTGTTGGGAATTGAATAAACTAATATGAGATGTTCAAGAATATTACTTTTTGCTTATTTTTATATATGATTTGTATTGGTTTGAGGCTTTTTATTTTATTTTATTTTTCATGAAGGTGTTTTTTTGAATTTTAAATGCATAAAAATATATAATTTAAACACTTCTTTCTATTGTATAACTGCACCGTCATCTATTGCTACAAAAAATAAGGAAATATATAAAAATTTACAAGTTATATTGGTTGACAATTTTGACCCAAAGATACATTTTAAACCCCAAAAAGGCCCCGAATTTCCCCAATACCCCTTTCCAGCTTCTTTGCCTTAATTTTTCTCTCTCCTAAATCAAAGCCTAGGCCCTAGGGTTTCTTATCTCTTCAACTGAACCATGTCGTCCACGAAGATCACACTGAAGAGCTCCAACGGCGAGGTTTTCGAGGTCGACCAGGCCGTAGCTTTAGAGTCACAGACGATAAAGCACATGATCCAAGACGATTGCGCTGATAACGGGATTCCGCTACCCAACGTCACAAGCAAGATCTTGTCGAAGGTGATCGAGTATTGCAAGAAGCACGTAGACGCTCCTGCCGCAGAGGATCGTGCTGTTACAGCAGATGATTACGCTACAACCGATCTAATGCAGATGATTACGCAGAGGATCGTGCTATTACGTAGACTGAAGTCGACCGAACCCGCTCCAACAAGTCGACCGCTTACCAATATAGTCGTCCAAGTCGCTCGGCAATCGTCCAAGACGTCCGAGTCAGTGTCTGAGCGATCGACTATCTGATCTCCCACCAAGTCGTCCTGCCGCCTTGGAATTGTTTACCGACTTGACGCCTAGTCGACGACTTGATAAGCATGCCAACAACATTACCAAATAAATGATTTTATTTAATATGAATCCTTTTCTTATTAACTGACATAACAAAGTAACAGAATTGGGGGCACGAGAACAAGTTCAATAAATAGAAATAGCTCTTACAAAAAAAGTTACCAGAAGAATCTAGGTCCAACCTTGTTTATCAAGACAGGCAAGTCAATCTAGGACACCAACTCATTTGCATCCAGATTAGTAAGATTCATTAACAAATGGAAATCTCAAGACAATGAATCACCATCACAAAGAATAAAATCAGAAATAGCAATATGACAAATGGATGTGGGAAAAATTCGATTAACAATCTTGGAAAACTGACCGACCCATGAGTCTTCCTTAAAACAAATATGAAGCCCTACCCCAACTGCCTATCTTAAATGAGAGTTAAAAAGATTGAAATTACAAACTGAATTTTCAAGTGATTGTATGAGTAACATAAGTTTCAAATTTTACATTGCACCAACACACTTGCATACCGATTATGCTCCTAATGACCCTATGCCAATGGGAATTAGATTCTAAGGAAAATATCCATAACTACTTACCCACCAAAGCGCCATCTTAATGACCAAGTTACCCAAACGCTATATTTCACTTCAACACACAGCTTTTCCTACCTTACCAAATGATCCCTTCTCTCATCACCTGCCCTTGATAAAACAAAAACTCTCTTCTCACATCCTCAACCTTTGATAAAACAAAATCCCTATTCAATTTATCTACAGAATTCACAAAGCTAACCAGATATTTACCTGAGAAAACTCGTAAAGGGGGAACCTCCTAGCACACGTGCACCAACCTCCAAGCTACCTCAAAGCGTTTTCCACCAACCTTTTCCACTAATTTTCCTCCTCCACCGCAAACCTTCAAAACCACTTGCCAAGGAGGTCCCTATTGAAAAAGCTAAGATTCCTTATTCCCAAACCTTCTTGCTCCATCGAGGAACAAACCTTTTCCTAATTCACCAAATAGCATATCCTACATTACCAAGCCCAAAAAAATAGCTAATAAGTTTATCCAATCTATCTTTAGTTGAGACTGAAACACAGAGGGGCAAACAATACATCGGAAGTTTCGAAAGGGTTCATTCAATTCACACCATTCTCCCACCCTTAAAATAAAGATATTTTTAGCTTTAGTTAAAAAAAATTCTCATGCTTGATTGCTTGAACTATAATCATAAGCAAAAAAATTTAATGTACCTAGTACTATATCAAGAAATTGTCAATGTTATGAAAAATTCTAATAAATATGACCGCCAAACCCTTTGCAGAAGTTCTCGTGACAAAATTCTACAAAACATAAGACAAGCTTAATAAGCTTTCGTGAAGGGCACACAACAAAAAACTGAAATTCCTCACTTGAGATTGATATCTACATTATCCACAGCTACAATAACCATATTACACTTTATGATATCAGTTGACTCAGGTGACGTAAACAAGACCAATTTTACCTTATCTTTGTGGACAATAGTTGCCAAAGGTTCTACTCCATCGCCGTTAATCATAATATCAAGCTTTGTCAAGTCACTTTCCCTGTACCTGGAAGTTACAATTAGAAAAGTAATGAAATAACATGCATATAGTATGTTCCTCGAAAATCTTGTATGTTCTAGAAGTACAAGGATTTAGTCTAAAGACCAAAAATAGCTTAAAGTACCTCCCCAGAAAGATGATTATTTTTCTTTATTTTCTATTTTGTGGGCAGAAAGAGTTATATATTTCAGCTTGTGTATGATTGAGCACAAGTACATAGAAGCTTCCCTTATCAAATTTGAATCTAACTTCTTCAATAAAGCGGAAAATGCAGAAAACTCATGATTCTAGAAATGAATTATTCAATGAAATGGATTCATCACCGTCACTATGCTGAAACTATGAAAATTAATAAATAAATTTAGTTCCTTTTTAAATTTTTTATGACAGCGGAACCAACAGCCACTACCCTTTAGGGTGTGCATTAGATAAATCATCGGGTGGACACAATATCCCATCAACCACACACACGTAACCCCATAGTAAACTATGTTTGGATAGCCCCAAAGAGACCACTGCTTTTTCAGAATATTGAATTGTGACTTGTTCCTCCACAAGCATTTCTCACAAACTAGTTCCATTATTAATGTGAAAATAAATGCAATTAAAGTTCCTTTGTTATTTACTTTAATTTGAAAAAAAAATTGAGATCAATAGAGAAATACAATTAGGAGTCTTTCTGATAAAGTCAAAGGAGGCTGTAAAGAATGTATTTTCTATATCTTTTCATATCACAAGTAGCTACATTTATAGAATTAGGATAGCCCATATTCTAAGGATTAAACTAGGAAACATAAAATGTTTAAGCCTACAAGTATGTTGCATGTTATGCTACTAACATTACTAACATTTACATGCATCTGCTAACATACATCTGCTAACACTCCCCCTCAAGTTGGTGTATAAATGTCTCGCATACTCAATTTGAAACACAATGGATGAAACATCTTACTACTAAGACCTTTAGTCAGAATATCAGCTAGCTGATGATCTGTTTTTACAAAAGATAGGCAAATAAGACCACTGGTTAATTTTTCTTTAATGAAGTGTCTGTCAATCTCAATGTACTTCGTTCTATCGTGTTGTACTGGGTAGTTTGCAATACTAATGGCTGCCTTATTATTACAAAATAACTGCTTAGGCCTGTTGTAACACCCAAATCTTCTAACAAGATTCGAAGCCACATTACTTCACATATACCCAAGGCGATAACTTGATATTCAGCCTCAGCAGTAGTTCTTGCAACCACGGAACGGACCGTTATTTACTACGCCAAGTAACAAGATTACCTCCAACAAATGAACAGTAGCCTGATGTACACCGACGATCCTCTATAGAGCCAGCCCAATCTGAGTCGAAAAAAGCTTAGACTCTCATATGACCATTTGGTGCAAACAATATACCTTTGTCAGGAGCTGACTTGAGATATCTCAGAATTCTATAGACAGTTTCCATGTGACAATGTCGAGGATCATGCATATACTGACTTGCTATTCCCACAACATAAGATATATCAGTCGTCCTACCAAACGTTGATATCTTTCTCTGTCAACCGTAGGTCCTGAGCCACCTACTAAATGATGATTAACTTCAATAGGAGAATAAGCAGGCTTACATCCTAACATGCCAGTTTCTGTTAGAAGATTAGGAACATACTTCCGCTGAGATAGAAAAATCCCACCGGAAGATCTTGCAACTTCAATACTAAGGAAATATTTCAAAGGACCAAGGTCTTTGATCTCAAACTCTTTGGTCATGTTTGCTATGAGATTAACTACCTCTTCTCTATTATCCCCTGTCAGCACAATGTCATCAACATAAACAATAAGAATGGTAGTCTTACCTTTTATCTGTTTAACAAATAGAGTGTGATCTGCTCGACTCTGCTTGTACCCAAATCTGATCATTGCTTTGTGGAATCTACCGAACCAGACTCTGGGAGATTGCTTTAGACCATATAAAGCCTTTCGCAATTTATAAACCTTACCCTTGATGACAGATGAAGCAAAACCAGAGGGTATTTACATGTATACTTCTTTTTCCATGTCACTATGAAGGAATGCATTTTTCACATCCAACTGTTGAATATCCATGTCAAAGTTCGTTGCACATGAGATTATGGTACGAACAAAGTTCATCTTCGCCACAAGAGCAAATGCCTCCTAGTAATCAATTCCATGAGTTTGAGTATACCATTTTGCAACTAGCCTGACTTTGAGTCTCTCAACTGTCCCATCTGGTTTCTGCTTGACTATATATACCCATTTGCAACCAACTGGTTTTTTCTCATAAGGAATAGTAACTAGTTCCCATGTATCATTCTTCAAGGCATTCGTCTCCTCAATCATAGCTTGTTTCCAATTCTCATCACTGATTTCTTCTCTCCACCCCTGAGGAACAGATATTGAAGACAAGGAAGAAACAAAGGAGTGGTAGGAAGCAGATAATTTATTATAGGCTAAGAAATTAGAGATAGGATGTTGAGTACAAGATCTAACTTGAGCAATAGGAATGTCAGTATCATTAGAAGAACAAGTATGGTTAGGATTCTCTCTATTAGCATTATTAAGAATAGGTGCGGAGCAAGGTTGGTGTTCAGAAATGGTGACCTTATTCTTACCTTTTCGAACATAGGTCCTCAACTCAGACTCGGGCTTAGACTCATGTAACTCCCCCTGTGTAGAATTATTAGAAACAACAATAGGAACATGGCTTGTAACACCAGCCTCATCAGGGATAACAGGGCTTGTAATGTCAGCCTCAGAAGGGAGAGTAATACCAACCTCAAAGGGGAGCTTCTCCTCCTTATCAGTAACATCCTCCCCTGAGGAGAAGAGGAAGAAGAATAAAAAAGTTCCAATTCCCAAAAATTACATCCCGAGTGACAAAAAGTTTGTTAGAAGGAGGATGGTAATATTTATAATCTTTTTGGGTTGGAGAATAACCAATAAAAACACCCCGATTAGCCTTGGGATCTAATTTGCCCCGAGTGGGAGATTTGTGAAGGAGGACTGGTCGTGTGTTTGAGAAAAGAGATAGGACATTTGTTCCCAAAGATTCTAGAAGGAAGGCGATTAATAAGAAATGCAGCAGTCAAAACTGCATCTCCCCACAGAAACTTAGGGGTTGTCATGGTAAACATAAGAGTGCGGGCAACTTATAGTAAGTGGCAATTTTTCCTTTTCGCCACTATTTTTTCTGGAATTTTGACACAGGAGGTTTGAAGAATGATGTCATGCTGAGAGAGGTAAGATTCAAAAAACATAATTGTTGTTATATTCACAACCATTATCACTATGGAGAATTTTGACTTTAGCATTAAATTGGATTTGAATCATTTTATGAAAGTCCTAAAAACAAACAAATACCTCAGATTTGGAATGCAAGAGATAAATCCAAGTGACATTAGAATGACAATCAATAAAGCTAATAAACCATCTAAAACCAGAACGAGAAACAATCCGAGAGGGTCCATACAAATCCGTATGGATAATAGTTAAAGGCTCAGAATGTCGACTGTTAATAACAAAATAGGCCGAACATTTGAGTTTACCGAATTCACATGGTTCACACAAAAACTGAATTTTGTTACATTGCTTAACTAAAGATGGAAATAAAGACTCCAATACGGAAAAAGAGGGATGTCCCAAGCGCCGATGTAGACCTGGCAAACGGGCGGGCCGGGCCAAAATGGCCCGGGTTTTGGTGGGCTGATATTGTGAGGCCCGTGGCCCGGGTTGGGCCTGGTCGGGCCGCATTGCAGCATACGTGGAGTTTTCATCTGTGAAAGATGAATACTTACTAGTTAGAAAACTAATGGAAGCTAAAGATAAAAAGCACAAAGACAATTGTTTCATGCACCCAGATTGTTGACTTTCAAGAAAAGAAATAAAACTATTGTAGTCGTGAAAGAAAGAATACTTATATTAAGATACTTGTTCCTGCACATGGTTGTACTAAATTGTAGAACATATCCAAACACACAAAATGGGAAAGAAAGAGAAAGGAAGATGGAAATAAAATAACAAAATAAATGGTTGTATATTAAATATAAAAATTAAGATAAAAAACAAACCAGAAAAATAATAAACTACCTTAGATTGAATCAACTAAAGTAATTACTTTGTAAATTAATAACAAATAGTTGTTGTAGCTCAGTTGGTTTGAACTCTTATTTATTTACTTACAAGTCTTGTGTTCAAGCCTCATAACCCACAAGTAGCAACATTTATTTTTTAAAAAAAATAAGTCGCGGGCCGGGCCAAAATGGCCCGCATTTTTTTGGGCTGAAAAATTGCGGCCCATAGCCCATGTTTCTACGGGCGGGGCGGCCCGGCCCGCGGGCCTGGGCCTAAATTGCGAGGTCTACGCCGATGTCATTGATGAAGAGAGGTCAGGCTAGAGTCAGAAGTAGAGTGAAGAGTCTAAGTGGAGGACATGTTAGAGGAGAGAACATCTAGGGAATAAAGACCATCAACTGCATTACCACTCCCAATTGTCCGCCCCGTCACCAAGTTCTGAAAAACACAATGATTTGGAAAAAAGGTTACTGAACAGTGTAGAGATTAAGAAAGGCGCTGGACAGATAATAAATTCGCAATAAACGAAGGAATATTAAGAATAGATGATAATGTTAATGAATGAGTACAAAATACAGAACCACGCCCAGAGATAGAAGACAGGGAACCGTCAGCTACTCGAACCTTGTCTTTTCTAAAGTGAGACGTGTATGAAGTAAAGAGGTTCCAGTCATATGTTAGGAGGCACCTGTGTCGATAATCCAACTAGTGCAAGTTGATGAAACAAAAAAAGCACAAGAATGGATATCTGACTGGGCATAATAAGGAGTACATTTGGAACAGAATTTTCGAAAAACATAAATTTCCTCAGGAGTTTCTGAAGTAGTAGTTTCTGAAGTACTGGGTGCATCAACAGGAACTGGTAGAGAAGACATATAGGTCTGGGATCCACGTCCACAACCACGACTACGACTTCGACTTGACCGACCTCCACGCCCTTTAGGACGCCCATGAAGTATAAAGCATCGATCCCTAGTATGATTCTTTCCCCCGCAATAATCACATTCGCGGGACTCTTTCTCAACAAGAGACTGAATGGGGAAGCAAGGCTTAGGATATGAAGCAACCAGGGTTGATCGTTCAACAGGATTTAAGTTTAGAACCATCACTCGACGTCTACTTTCCTCTTGCTGGACTCTAGCACGAGTCTCTCCCAGTGATGGGAAAGGTGTATGACCGATCAACTGTCCTCAAACTTGATCAAACTCAATGTTTAAACCAACCAAGAAATCAACAACTCGATCCTCATTTACAAACTTTTGATAAGCAGTTGTATCTTTCAGACATTTGAATGAAAAAACCCAGTAATGACCGAGTTATTGCCAAAGTGCATTAATCTCTGCAAAATATTGCGCCACATGTTTCTCCCTTTGACCCAGCTCTCGGATTCATTTACGGATGTCATATGCTTTAGACATATCACCAGAAACAGAGAAGGATTAATAGATAGTCTCCCAGAGCTCATATGCCGCGTCTAAGAACATGTAACTACTACTCAAACTGGGTTCCATTGAGCTAAAAATCCATATTTTTACCATGGAGTTATCAGATTTCTTCTTGAGCCACACCTGCTTGAATAGGCATGGTTGTTGTTCTAGTAATAAAGTATTGCATCCAGTTAGCTTCAATTGATATACGGCATGCTTGTGACCAAGCTAGATAATTGTCTCTATCCAACTTAAATGGACTAAGAACCAAAGCAGAATATGATGATTTCTAATCAACTGCCCTTTATTGGTTTCAGTAGAACCATCACTATGAATGGAACCAGATTCGGCCATGGTGAGATAATAGGAGCAACAAGAATTATCCAAATAATAAGGATAATTTATAGGCTCAAAAAACAGGGAATTCACTCTTATATTAGCCCACTTAAATAGCAGTAATAGATTCCTTTAAGGAACTACCAGTAGGCACAGTAAGTACCAATTGCAATAGTAAGCCTTTAAGGAACTAATAGTGGCCAAACGAACTAGCAGAGCTAACAGGAAGCCTAACACCAGACAAACCTAAATTTTGCTCGATACGACCACTATAGATGAAAAGAGGAGAGAAAACGACCAAACTGAAAGAGACCGCGCCGGAAAGCGTCTCACGCGCCGGTCACCGATAACGGGTGGGCGTCAGAGGTCAGGCGCGTGGGGGCGCGTGCGGCAGTGTGTCGGAAAATTGAAAACTCCGGTTAGGTCGCCTGGTACTATAGAATCTTGATATGGGTTTAATTTCACCAAACAAACTAATCTTACAAGGTTTGTACTGGAAGAGATGATCGGCAGCAAGAAACAGGGTAAGAATAAAGATAAAAAACGCAGGTCTGTTATGGACCTTATTCTGAAACCATGTAAAGAATGTATTTTCTATATCTTTTCATATAACAAGTAGCTACATTTATAGAATTAGGATAGCCCATATTCTAAGGATTAAACTAGGAAACATAAATTGTTTAAGCCTAAAAGTATGTTGCATGGTATGCTACTAACATTTACATGCATCTGCTAACATACATCTGCTAACAGAGGCCAACAAATGTTACACCAAAACAAGAAAAAAGAACAAAAAAAATATGAGGCGCATACGCACTGGCTTATGCATTCAATAAGGCCTGCTCTAAACCATCTTCCTGAGGACCAAGGAGATCACAATAAAGCTCTTTAACCTAGCTTACTCTCCGACGGGAACATTAAATAAGTATGAGACAGCTATTGGACAAAGATGGTCGAACCTTCCTTCCTCTCCAACAGGAATTTTAAATAACTATTCACTAGATACCCCACCAACCACGCACATGGATCCCATAGTAAAATATGTGTGGATGGCCACAAAGAGACCACTGCTTTTGCAGAATATCGAACCATGACTTGTGCCTTCACAAACACTTATCGCAAACCTTGGGGTTTAGTTCCATACTTCCATTATTAATGTGGGAATAAATGTGATTTAAGTTTCTTTGTTATTTACTTTAATGGGAAAAAAATTGAGATCAAAAGAGAAAATACAATTAGGATGAGTCTTTCTGAAAAAGTCGGAAACCGACAAAAACAACACCAAAAAATAAAAAATAAATTAATGAGGCGCATTTGCACTGGCTTATGCATTCAATAAGGCCAGCTCTAAACCATCTTGCTGACGACCAAGGAGACCACAATAAAGCTCTTTAATCTAGCTTCCTCTCCAACGGGAACATTAAATAAGTATGAGACGGCTATTGGACAAAGATGACTGAACCAAACTGAGATTAGACCCAAAAATAAAAATCGCTTTCTTCCACTCACTTAACAATGTGATGAGAGTCAGTATCCACTATCCAGTAGTGAGTTAATGAGCAGCATCAAAAGTGACCTCATTGTTTTCATTGGGTCAGCTGCTACTTGCATGGAGTAATCAAAATTCCTTCACCCAATTAACAAATCCTTTTGTAAGCAGATTCGCGGAATAACCTCTGATCGGAAAAACTGAATTTGGAAACTGGAACTTAGGAGCAGATCGTCAGTGTTTTTCTGTACAGACTAACTTTTTAGACTCTGGGTTATAGTTTTCTACCTCAGTTACGCAAGCCTTAGAAAGTTCAGTCCACTGATTCCTTTCAAACCTATTTTCTGCCACCTAGATCTCAGCTTTGAGGAAATAAAGCTAAACAAAAACTGTCCACCACAATGTTTAAAATAATTTGTTCAATATTCTCCTTCCTTTTTGTTTTCGTCAGATACACCTTTGAAACTTATATACAATAATTACTGTATTATAATTCTTATATACAAGTATGTTCCTACAGATGTGTATAACTTATGTATACACTTTGGTTTCCCCCGGTAAGGATTTTGAATACAAATTGCTGATTCCAGATCGCGGTATGTGAACAAGAAACTTTAGCCCATCAAACAGAAATTGAATTGTTTCCTGAAACCATGTTATTTTTTACCTTGGCATAAAATAAATTTTTTTAGAGAGCCATCACTGCGAAAGTCCAAATGCAATATTGAATATAACCTTAAAATGGTAACAAATAACGCACAAAAAGGAAGATGTCATATGGTTGACTAAAAAAGTATGACCGAGTACTTGAGGAAAGAGAATGGAAGGGAAGGAATAAGGGAATGCTTTCTCCTTGAATAGACTTTGCACTTGCTCTTCGACATTGTCTGATAAAATCGTTTTGTATATGATTATAAATGAGCCAAGTAAAACCGATTAGAGGGTTCTTCAAGTTTGGTTTAACGGACTTCCAGACACTTAAATTGTGTTTAAGATTGACTTGGTTAAGCTTTTGCAGTTCTATAAGAGCCATAATCAACTCAATCGATCTTGAGCTCAAGTAGCTTGGTTTATATAGTCCTAGTCAACAATCAGTTTATGTACCAAAAACATATTGTAAAATCATAGATGGTCCAAGAGCATAAAAACTCAAAAGTTTTAGTTAGTAAGTCGCACATAAATTTATAAACAAGTAAATGAGTTGCTCATAAAATATTACTAATTATGTCATCAGTATGTGCAAGACGTGGATTTACCCGACAAAAGAGTACTCCATGCTAGCATAACCCTTACTTCTTGACTTCAGCTGATCAAAAAAGTCCCCTACCATCTACAAAATAAATTTGCAATATAAATTACCAAAAACTAGTGAACACGGCTAGTGGATGATGAGATTGATAGAAGTACCTCAGCTAGTGGTAGTTCATAGATGATGGATGCTCTATTTTCGGTAATAAATTTCATTTCTTTAAACACTCCTCTTCGATCTTGAGAAAGCTCCATAAGAGGGCCAATATAGTCTTTTGGAGTGAGCATCTCAATCTGTGTAGTTGAGTCCGACATATTAAAATTTCAAAGCATTCACAGAAACTTCGTCTTACATTAGCACGTATTATATGGTAAATCATATCAGAGTACAAAAAGCAACCTTAACATAAGGCTCCTCAATCGACTTCCTTTTCCCAGGTTCAGGAAGTATAGATGGATTTGAACACTCAACCTAGATCAGCAAACATAAGGTTACAAACTTGTTATGCTGCCCAGTTAAACAGCTACATCGTAATTAAAATGAAGAAAGGAAGGAAAGTTGAGAATTTCATGTAGCACAACAAAAGCAAATGCTCTGCTAATGGAAAATGCAAAATTTTATTGGGAAGAAACATTACTGGACAGATAACAATGAAGCATAGCCATCAAGATACTCTGGCAAAATAATAATAATGATAATGATAATAGCAATAGTAACAGCAACAAAAAGTAAAGTGATGTTACAAATTTAACAATTGATATACTGTGTTACACGGACTCTTCACATTGCCCTAAAGTATCCATGTTCGACACTCGGACAAGGGTATGGGTGATGGACACTTTCTTTTAGTGTATAAGTATCCATGTAGGATTCTTCAAAGTACCCATGTCCAACTGGCAACCCCATCCGAGTCTATTTAACTTGGTTGGTATACCAGTTACCAAAAAGCGTAGATGCCATCATATGGCCAACATGGTGGAGTAGGCAATATATTACACGCTAATATTTTACAAACACTTTTGGACACGAATGTCATACACTTCTTTATGTCCAAATTATATATAATATGAAAGCACACTTTGTGTACACTCCACAAACGTGATCAACGCACTTGGATTGCATATGACAAACACACCTTTGATGCACATGTGTCATCAACACACCTTTGATGTTATATATGACTTTCTCTTGGTATATATATTTATTTATAATAAAAAAAAACCTATTAGGAAAAACAGTTTTTTAAACATTGCAACATGTAAAACTTTAGTAAACGAGTTGGCACTGGATTTGAATTTATAATTAACAAAATCATGCAGATATTCCACATATACATCATAAAATATACAAAATGCTTGCATACACATAGTTTTTGAAAGTTGTACTTTACACCAATTTGATGCTAGATATACTTACGATAATAAACTATTTGTTGTGTGGTTTATATATTTAATGAATCTATAACTTTGTTGGTGAATCCTTGTTATGTAACCTATGTTCCTTGTTATGTAACTTGTGTTTATGTACTACAATATTATAATTTTTATGGTTAAAAATATTCCGAATCCTTGTCCATGCATCAGAAGTAGGTAAAAATAGCTTGGCCTGCTCAAACTCAATCTCATTTATTTTTTACGATCTCGAGCCGAACTTCAAAAGAGAGTCTGAGCTCGACTAAAATTGGTTAAGAGTTGTTCGGGCAACTCAAGAATAGTGTTTGCAATCCTAAATAATCTTGAGCCAAATTATGAGTCTACAGTCGTCGTTCAGTCATTTTTCTCAAGCTCACAGTTCTTCATCCTATTATCCTTTCTATTTATTCACATACAGTTTAATTATATTATTTAACATATACATATTTTGAGCATTATATATTTTTAATTATATGATTTTATATATTTTCATAAAAAATATTAGTTAAAATGCAATGATAATATTTCTATATATTACGAGTATTGTATTAAATTTTATGCTCCATCTGAGAAGAGCTAAACGGTTTTACATTCCACCCTATTGCAACTGGGGAGATTTGAAGCTGATGGATTCCCTTGTTTGAGGTTGAGTTTCCACTTAGCCTCACAGAGAAGCTTCTAGTTCTATAGGTGAGGTAGATCTGATTGGTTTGATGTTGATACGAGCAATTGAACTTGCTCAAAGGGAACAAATCAAGGTTGAATACATTTCTGACTTCAATTCAGTGGCATGAGAGAGGTCTTGAATGTCTCGCCCATGAAGTGCACATGCCATTACTTGTTCCAACCATAGTTGTTAAGGCGCTAAGTCGAGGCGAGTCGGTGGCCGACCGCTTAAGCGACTAGTCGACTAGGCTTAATACACTAGTAGTATACAACTATACCACATTCATTATTATGTGCGCTTAGTGCTTTGCTTGCGTTATAACAGGTGTCTCATTTACATGAATGTATAGAATAACATAGGCCACTTATTCTTTAACTAGTGGGTCTTGTTACTGGGTTAACAAAATACCTAATGAATAAACAAAAGCCAAACAGAGCGGACCTTATCATCTTCACCTAGAGCAATTGAAGGTCAAAGCGAACCTCGGAAGAGAAAGGAGTTACGACACGCGAGTCGCATCGGATTCGCAGCAGAATGGCTAATCTCTCTTCCTTTCTTTCTTTCTAATTCACAGTCGATTGTGGTTGCGATTGTTAGGGCTGGAGTTTTAGAGCTAATCACACACTCTCTCTCTTCCTTTCTTGATTCGATCGGCTTTTGAAAAAATGAACCTGTTGCTAAGTCGTGCGACTTGGTTGCTAAGTCGTGCGACTTGGTTGCCAAGTGTCCAAGACGTCGCCAAGGCGACGACTTTCGACGCCTAACAACCAAGTCGTTCGACTTAGCAGTAGGCACTAAGTCAAGCCCTCGCTTTGTGCTGCCCAACACAACTGGACGATTAGTCGACGACTTAACAACCATGGTTCCAACTCGAGTTTCATTGGGTAAGTGTAATGCAAGTGTATGGGATGCGTTTTAAAGAGAAATTGGATTTTCATTCCACATAGACCATGATATTTGGAAGTATGTATTTATGTTTATACTTAAAGTTTGTTGCAAAATATTAGAGTCAAAGCGATATTTATACTGTATCCGCATTAATCATCCCAAAAGTTGCAAATATTTTGCGATGACAACAATATTTATTTCCTTGAGTTAGTATTAGCAAGAAAGGAATGTTTTTCGCCCAGTGTTGAAGGTGCGCCTAGGCGTGCACCAAGGCCCGAGGCCCATCCCAGCCCATGTTGGGCTGCCTCGCCTGGGGCACGACTCCTTCAATGAGGTGCACCTAAGACGCCCAAGGCACGAGTTCAATCAAAGTAGTGTTATTTTTTTCCCCTAAGCAATCTAGACCATCAATTGCAGCCTACTCCTCTAGGTAAGTCTCTCTTCTCCTTATCTCTTCTTTTTTATTCTCTTCTCTTGCCCAAAAAAAAAGCTACTTTGTAAAATACTAAGGGGTTATGCTGCCCAATTTTTTTCAGCATTTTTGGGGTACTTTACTACACTACTGTTCCGGTATTTACTAACTTATTAAATATGTATATATAACTTATAAGTATTTTTTAATATTTAAATATGCATTTATATTGTTGTTTGGTGTGTACTTTTTAAATATATATTTATATATATATATGTAAGATTGTAAGTATTTAACTATTTACTTATGCATAATGTAATTATGATATAATTATATAATATCAGTATATCACTATGCTACATAGGTATGGTCCTTGAACTTGTTATAGAAATTTTTTGAACATGCTTAGAAGTTTCTAAAATTACTTAATGGTTGATAAATTTGATACATAAATGATTAAATTTGTGTACATATATTTTTATGTTTTAAAATATGTGTCCCTCACTTCGATGAGGCGCGTGGCGAGGCCCAAGGAAAAATTTGCGCCTCGGTGTGCCTCGCGCTTCAAATAACAATGTTTTCACCTAATTGGAGCACTTAATGACACAAAAGGTCATAGTAAAAGCTTAATAGTTCTTGTAATTCTTGTGTTCTTTTCAAATTAAAACAAATAAATAAAATTGTGGTGCAATTTTCAGTGGGAGAGATTTTGTTATGAATGATGGTATAATCAGGTGGAAGTATTATCACTAACCCATGACACCCAGCCGTCAGAAGAAGAAAAGAAAGTTGGGGGTGAAGGAAGGAAGAAAGAATCAAACACTAGATGAGTTGGATTTCTCTATATTAGGCTCAGAATAGTTTAGGATGACAGGTTTTGAGAATACTAACAATATATGGATGTCAACACTATTTTAGTTACCATCTCATGGGGACAAGTTTGCGTCCATTCTTGAGAAATTGGCCTTTTTTACAGCCATTAAATATAAACAACCTATGATGCATGGTAATGGATACAGAACAATACAAATAGTAGACTAGAAAAGAATCAAAAGTAGTAGGACATAAATACAACAAGGAATCAACAGAAAATTACAGATTAACTCAGCTCAATGTTGCCTTATATCCCAAACTAGTTGGGATAGGCTGAAATTAACCCATATGTTACACTGTTACCCTAGAAGTAAAAAGGCAAGAAAAAACTAAAAAGATTAAGCAAATTCAACCAGACAAGAACAAAATACACATTTAACAAAATAATTTGTAAAAGATTTTAGATTCACAACACAATTTAATTTGTAGACAGCAAATATTTTATTATAATAAGTAAATTATGCATCATATTGGTGTAAAGCAAAACTTTCAAGGATTGTATGCATGAAAATGCTATGGATATTACATATATATATATATATATATATATATAATTTTGTTGACTATTGTTCCCATCCAGTGCTACCTTGTGACAAACGAGATTTTTGTAATTTAATTTGAATATTTATTGAATTAAATAAATATTTTTCGATGATTTAATTATTGGGTTAAATAATTAATTGATGAATTTGTGGTAGATTAATTTAATTATATGTGTTACATTGATTAAATTAATGTGGAGAATTTATTATTCAAAAGCATGTATTTAATTGAGCTTATTTGATTAAATGGATTATTTAATAAGCATAATGTTATTTTAATTAATTTAATAATTAATTAGATATTTAATGATTTGACATAATTAATAAATGAGAATTTTAATTATGTGATGACTTGATTTAATAAGTAAGTTTGCCTTTTATTTAATTGATTTTAAATCATATTATTTGATTAATTAAAGTGTGACGAATAAACTATATAATAATAAGTTAATTAAAATAAATTGGAAAAAGAATTTAATGTTCAAGTCAAACATGGCCTTAAGAACATGGGATCAGTTAAGTCATGATGCGCTTAACCGATACCCATATTGTGGCAGTTATTAGTATGCGCATATATCAGTCTCATTCATGAAATTTGGCTTTTAGTTTCTGTAATTGGAATTTTCATGAGTAATTGTTGAAGAGTTGTTATAAATTGTTTATATGCATGAATAAAATAATATATGATGTTTATAAACGATTTTGGGTGAATTAATCCATGAACTTTGGTGTAAAAAGAGTGTTTTTAAGTTTATAGTAATAATATATGATTTTGAAGTCAAAATCTAAGAGTTTTGATTGATGATTTGCTAGAATAATAGATGTTTATGTTGTTTAATAGATATAATCTGTTATATGGGAGTTGAAAACGATTTTTGGTATGAATTGATTCATGAAACCATGTTTTACAAAAGAAATTTGAGTTTTGTTATAAAAGTACAAAAATGACTGATTTAGAATCAAAATTAGTGTTCACTCCATGTTGAAATCTGTAAATTGACAATTGATTAGGTTAATAGGTCTAAATACGAAAACAAAGCATGTTTATACGAACTGATTTGGTCAAAAAACGAGTCTATGGTGTGATGATTCGCTAAAAATGTCTAAAATGAGTTTTTCTAGCAAGAACAATGAAATTATGTGATTTGATTCGAGTAATTGCATGATTTAAGGTGTTAAAAACATGTTAGTAACATTGTATAATGTTTCTATGAAGTTTATACTTCATAGAAATCACAATACTAGTTTAATTGGAATTATTTGAGCTACGAACTGTCAAAATCGCGAACTGCAGAAGCTAAGTCTGTGTGACCCCGCCTCGGCGGCCGTTACCAGGCATTTTACCCCGCCCCGGCGGGCATTTCTTTAGCTAAAAGCCCCGCTCCGGCAGGGCTGGCAGAGTCGAACAATTTCAGTTTTTGTCAATTGATTTTGAGTTAGAGAGCTTTATATACTAGTTTTCGGCCTATTTTATAAATCTAACATGGTATCAGAGTGGGCTATCCTTGAGCCTACTAATTAAACATTATTCTTCTCTTTCATTCTTACCCACTTGCAATCCATTTAAGGGTCAAAGTTAACCATTTCTTAACTAGTACCACTTATCAATTGGGTTAATAGTCGTCTGTGGTTTACTAAATTTCTTCTAGTCTTGTCTTGTGACTAGCTTCTTGTAGGCTTGCTTATCTTGTGTGGATCTCATATTCATCAGGTTACACGTGAGGGGAGTGTTAAGAGTATATATCTTGTTCCGCATCGAATAACACTATAAAGTATGTCTAATATATAATAAGTTGGGTCAACTCTTCTCATTGCAAATTGGTTTGTTAGAGAGCTTGATATCTTTATATATTAGTCTTGGACCTATTTTATAAATCTAACAAAATTGAAAAAGGCCAAGGAATTTTTTAATTAGTAATAATTTATTCAACCCCCTTCTACATTATTATTGACCTTCCACTTGCAACAAGTAAGACAACCCCCATCCATAAGGTTAACTTTAAGAAAAGAGCAGATGTTAATTAATAGTTAATTCAAAACAGTCAACTTTAAGAGCACCTTGCTAACAGTAGCATAAGCACCCTAACTGTAATATGCCTCGATTAAATTATAATGAGTCAAATTCAAAAGAATGAATTGAGCAAGGAGACGGGAAATTACAGTATCACCATTTACGCAATGTACTCGGTACACAACACTTGGAGCAGTAGTTATTAGCGTCAAATTGTATTCCCTTTCAAGCCTTTCCTGTGAGATGAAAATTTATTAAATGCAAAAGCCGCAATATAGTAGGATTTTAGTCAAAATGTAAAAGACATTGCCATGGAGACTAAGAAAATGATCTATACCTGAACAATTTCCATATGGAGCAGACCCAGAAACCCACATCTAAAGCCAAACCCCATTGCACTTGAGGTCTCAGGCTCAAACTGAAAATTTGAAGTTATGAGAAACAACTCAAGTTTTTAAGGAATATATGCACTCAGTAAATATGATGTAAAATGCACAGGTAGTGCAATGTAAACCAAAAAGATTATCCTAATCTAATAATACAGCAACTTCCCATGTGTACATGTTTACCCAATAAAATAAATGTGTGGGCAGGCAAGTAATGTCTGAAATTGGTATTGAAGAGACTAATATGGCGTAGGTGACGCACACAAGGATCAAGATACAAATTTAGAGACAATACCGTAAAAGAATTTATTTATATATTAAAAGAATTTCTAGTAATTTTCAAAGTTCTGCTGAGTAGTTTTGCAAAAAACATCAGAAACAAAATCTTTCAGCCACCAGTTATGACCTATTGTAATCAGGACTCACTTCCATTTAAAAATATACTGACCACTACCAGCATTCCAATTAAAGACCTCGATCCCCACGATCCTGAAAGAGGTCTTGTTAAGCATGTCAAGACTTAATAAGAAATTAATTTTTATTTTTTGAATTTAACATGCAACAGACTTGTTAAATTTCCAACATGGGACTGATTTAAGAGTACCCTTAGTGCTAGAAGTACACTACCTTCAATGCTGCATCATTAAGTTGTAGCTTCTCCAAAGCATCACGTAACTCCGTAAATCTATAAAAAAATCATAGGTCATTAACACAAATAGAAACAGACCTTGGTGCCTAAAAACTTTCAGCTGGAATAAAAACAAGTAAAATTACAAATACAATAAAAGAGAGCAAGCGATAGAATAATACTGGTCTGAATCAATAGGAAACAAGCCACAGAACACCATAGGAGTAGCCTCCTTATATCCAGGCAGTGATTGTTCTGCCCTTCTACTGTAATGAGTAATAGTGTCACCCACTCTTGCATCTGCTACTGATCTTATCGAAGCTGAAAGGTAACCCACCTGAAATGATAGAATGCAAGGACAAAATAAGCTAAAAAGATGTAAATTAGCATTAGAAATTGTTAAGAATGCATGTCTCACTAAGTTATGTCTGTAAGAAAGTGTCGAGATGTTAGTCGTGTATTAAGAGCATAAGCTAGAGATAGTATCCGAAAAAGCAGTGGACATAATATTAGTGACATCAGAGGCTGATCGGACAGTCAGCAGGAAGCAGATTTGGAAATGAAGACAGCCAGTCAGCTGTCCAGAGAACTGGTCTATCATTCGTCAGCAGACATTCTTGTAGTCTTGTCAAGAGTCTTAGGTCCTAAGGTTAGCTAGGGATATTATATATACTCCTATGTACTCTAGAATCATTATCCAATACATTATTCAGCCGTTCTAAGTTCCTTTCTTTCCCCATTCTCTCCCAGTATCTTTAATATTACACATATCACAAAAGAATTGAAAGTCAATTATCCCATATAGGAAATGAAGGTAATTTTTAGCCTATCAACATCAATTCCATTTTAAGTTTCTTTTTATTAATTGGTGCTAAATAGAATATATCAGTACCAAAATATGTTTTCCCCAAAACAAGAACCTGACTTGCCTTATAAAACAAGAAAATAGGGACTAGAGGAACTTCAATTTGTTAGTACGCATTTTCTGAAATAAAGTAATTGTTAGATATGTTAAACTATGAAAGAACTTTAACTGTGTATGTTAGCTAATTGAACTAATGTCTAAATCAATATATGATGTTTTACCACTACACACCAAATGTAGTCCAAATTCACAAGTGAAGATACAATTTGCCGTGAACCAAGCACACAACTAAAACCAAACTCAAACTACAGCAATATAAAGTTGAAAGGTGATTGATTATATGTGGAGTAGAATCAAGTAACTCAAAGAACTAAAACTTGATGATCATAGTTGTCAAGGCGTTAGAGTCGAGTCGAGTCGATGGTCAACCGCTTAAGCGACTAGTCGGCCATAAGGCGATAAATTATTTATAATTTATTAAATACATTAATATATATATATATATATATTACAAATTAAAATTATATTAAATACTAAAAACATGAATCTATAGTACTATATAAACAATCAACACTATTAGATTGGACATCATTTCTCAACTAAATATTTAAAAAAATTGCTACTAACATATAGGTATTAATTAATTAATTTTCCCAACTAGTAGCAACAAGTAGCCAAACACATCATGACACATAGGTTACTCCATTCATCATGACAAAATAACAATATAAGTAAAAAACATAGTATATTTTTTACAATATTATTTATTAGATTTTTTTTCCTAAAAAAAATGGAGGAAACTCAACAAATTTTTAATCCATCAGTTTCAAAAAAAAATGACAAATTTATTTACTACACTAAAGGAAACAAATTAACTATCACTTAATTTTTGAGACATAGGAATCTGTGCAATAATTAGCATGGAATATACTTTAGAGAATATTTTTAGGCAATTGGAATCAGTTAGAAAAAAAAATTCATACATAAACAAAATTTAAGCAGCAATGTATTGGAAAAATACAAGTTGGACTTGAGCTTATAATGTTATTTATTCAAATAATGCCAAACTACTGAAAGTAGTATGCACTCAAGCAAATAACATTGGATGTGATAAGTATTTACTTTGTAATTTTATTCATTTATTAATAAAAGAATTCATTCATTTAAAGGCATTTATTTATCCATGTTTAATTAGTTGAAATAAAACCATAGTTTTGGAGCAATACTTTTAGAATCATCATGACTTCATGCTAATGAGATTTAAAATCTAAATAGCTCAAAATTAAAACGTTTCTAATCGATGGATCTCTAATGTGGGGCTACTGAATTCAGATTGACTAGTACATACTATGCTTGCTCTTATAAAGAGGAGTGATCTCATAATCATTTGTGTGAAGACACTAAAGCAAGTATGTAGGTGTTTATTGGAGAATAAGTTCATTGAACATGATTCGCTAAAAACAACACCTAGTAGAGTTTTACTTGTCTGTCCATAGGAGTTCCTAAAGTGATAGTAGTACAAGTAATCCTTAGACTTGAGATCATCATAATACCTTGTGTATTCTAATAAGTAGGTTTTATACCCACTTATCCGATATCTGTTACTTGAATTAGTTGCTTATATACATGTTTTTAGTTACTTTTCATACATTTTATGTTATTTTGTAGGCTATGACATGACATTGGCATGAAGAAGCAAGGAAAAGCAATTCAGACATCTCTTGGACTAAAATACGCAAGCAAGTGCAAGAAGGGAATATTGAAGGACTTTTAACACCAAGTTGGATGCATGTTCTTGGCTTGGAACTTGGATTTTATGGTAGCTCTACTTCTTAGCTTTCCGGAACATCTTGAATCATCCCAATCGGAGTTCGGATGTGAGAGTTATGGCCTTTTTATCAACTAAGATCAAAGCTAAGAGTTGTCATGTTTGTCATTTACATAGCATCTACTTCAAGCCCGATTTCCACCTTGATCCACTCCGAATCTGTTAATCCTCAAAGAATGAAAGTTGTAGATCTCTTCGTTATCTTCGATTTGATAGGTGGCAGGCCCCGTAACTCCAAGCGGATAAAAAGTTATGTCTGTTTTACCAAAGGACGTCGCAGCAGAAAACAGACTAGCGCGGACCGCGCCAGGCCAGCGCTGACAGCGCTACTACATCAGTATTCTAAGCCAACAAACTGCACAAACGGCGCTGACTGCGCCAAGGCAGCGCTGACTGCGCTAGGGGCGGGAATTGAGTCAAATTAGGTTATTTGATGTCCAAATTGAGCTAGAATAGGATTCTTAGTAGCCTAACTTGCTAGGATACCTATTAGAACTATAATTACTTGAGTTTAACTTGGATTGAGAGGCTAATTCTAAGACTTTATAACATACCTTTTGGGATAGATCTCTAAGGAGAGATTTCTTTACTTTCTTTCTTAGATTAAGAACCCTAAATTAGATTAGAATTGAAGATTGAAGCTATTGATTATCATTGGAGAATCAAATTGGAAGCAAGAGAATGCAGATTTGTTTATCTCAATTCTAATTTCTTTTCTTATTTATTTGTATCTTTTTAATGCTTAATCAATTGTGGATGATGGATTCTAGTTTATTTATGAATTAAACTCTATTTTGAGATTACTATGGATCTTATTTGTGTAGTTTACTTTGATATGCTTCTTTGTTAGTCTTATTAGCTATATTTGGATTGTCTATTATGATTTGGACTTAATTGCTTAATTGTCTAGCTAACAATTACCATGATAATCTATATGAACTCGAGAGATGAAGTGTAGATTTAGATCTGATCATGATAGCATGTGTTTATGATTTCTGTATGGATGGAATTCATGATTCGTGTTTAGGATAGAGATATGCCTTTACGCCATATGTAGTTTAATAAGAACTTGAACTTAAATCCTTTTTAATTGTAATTCACATAGAGATATAGTGGGTTAGTTAATTAGGGTGTTCAAATTGATTCTATCATCTGTGGATTTGATTTGATATGAGTATGGTGCATTGAGAGATGACCATATTTTACTTTCGTGTTCTTGATTAACAATCCAGTATAAATAATTTGGCTTAACAGGAAGTGTATTGATTTAAATGTAACAATAAGTGAAATTGTAATCTCAAGTCTTCAATATCTTGTTTCATTCTAGGGATAGTTAGTAATTGTTTATTTAATTATTTTAAATTAAATTATTAAATCATTTGTTTAAATAAGATTGAGTTGATTACGAGTTAGTACTTGGTGATTTTTATTAAATAATTCTCTGTGGGAACGATACTTAACTTATCACTTTATTACTTGTTGACCACGTATACTTGCGTGTTGTGCGTAATTAGATTTTACCCAACATATTCTGAGTTATACTTTGTCATATTCCTTAAATTACTTAGAATAAATAATAGGGTATGTTCGAGTATAACAAAATGAAGGTAGGTAAATGATTAACAAAGAATCTACTACTTTTAGTAAATGGAGAGAATGTATTATGTAATTCGATATGTGACAACTCAGGAATCACTTGCCATGGTGAATGGAAATTAGAAAGAAATTTCTAATTTACGTTAACTAGAGTTGTGCATTATTGAATCGAAATGCATATGATCAAATAAATAAAACTTGAAAGTAATTTCATGTTTAAATTTGATAGGAACATTGTGTGGTAGAAGGATTGACTTGTACGGCATCTATTTACTAAATAGTAAATAGCCTTTGTGATTAAACGTTATTATAAGGATAGTCATGATATATTGAGAGACATCACTCATGATGTAGAAGAAATATTATTTATTTATATTTGAATTGAAGGAGTTCTATTCATTATAAATAATATTAAAATAGTTCTAATTTATTTATTTTACTACCAGTATAATATTGAACCTTAAGGGTCACAACATAAAAGAGAAATATTATTTTAGAAAGAATTGGCTTGATAATAATAAATTAAGTATTTAATTTATTAGTGAAATAAATTAAATAGCTTAATATTTATAATTAAGTATTTAGAGAAATAGTAATTATAAACTAATAAGAGGAGTCTTATTATTTATTATTATTATTATTATAAATAATTTAGTTTCTAAATAGTTTAGGGATTAAATTAAAACCCCAAGTCCTAAAGAGTTTAGGATGATGATTAGTCTATATAAGGAGAAACTTTATGATTGATGGGTTAGAGATTTACCTAAAAGTCATTGGTATTCTACAATTCTCTACGACCTAAGGAGTTTATGTGACGCCCCCAAATTTAGGTATACATCACTCATTCTGAGTCGCCAGATACATGGTACAAAATTCAAATACAACTTCATTTATACAACTGTTGAACTGTCGTATAGAATACGACCACAGTTAACTGTGAGTTTTAATACAAATGTATGCAACTCTCATGGTGCTTCGACCACAACCTTACAATGGTACTTTACATAAAAGTATAGTCAAAAACTGTTTTAAAAATTAAAATCTTTGGAAAGTGCTCAAGGAAACCTTCGTACATGGGAGGTCATGCGTCTAGGTTATAATATATATCATACGTCCAAAGAATTATCCTTGGTTGACCCAATAGACCCCAAAGAAAAACGAGAAGATTACTATCATCTTCTTTCCAATGGTGAGTCTTCTCTTGACATATAACTATCTTCACTGTCTCCAAGTGAATATTATATTTCAAATAAACTCCAAGATCATATAGATAGTGCCTGTAGATATACTCAGCAAGTGGATGCGCACAACCCTGTCTTATGATAACACGAGGTTGTATGTCATTAGATATCTTGTATGATAGTGGCAAAACACCCTTCCAAAGTTGGGTTCACCTCACCCTATTCAGTTCGCCAAAATTAAATATAAAATGATGTATACAATACGAAACTTATCTAAAGTTCTCAATAAAATTATTTCCATACTATTTAGGGAGAACCTCAACAGCTATAGACCACCGTTCTATTCCTCTTAATACCTCGCTCGACCCAGCTACACTTTTATTACCAGAAAGGGATTGTGAAACAAAAGGGTGAGCAAAACTAGCCCAGTAAAGAATATCATGACTAAAGATAATTAAATTATCAATAGCTTTCAACAATAATAAATCAGAGATTTAGAACATATGGTAGATAATAAAACTTTTCAACCATAGTTGCAGCGGAACGAGCAATCCATTAGTAGAGTCAAATAGACCATAAGGTCTATTATCTTCTCTATGTTAAAAGTTCACCAATAATGTTTTATCCCTGTAACATCAATCAACAATTCTCGTCCACGATCATGTGAATAACTCATAATCACAATTGTGATTCTAAATTCCTCTTCGCACCAAGGACGAAGATAATTTTCATCACCTGTCTTCACCTGAAACATCAAAAATCATGGTTATACCAAATCACAATTCCTACTCGTAATCATTAAATCATCTTAGCACTACGGCCAAAGATATTCATTATTATCACATCCATGAATTAATATTTCATTGCTGAGACTCAGCTCAATAATTAATCCACATCATCGAATCATCTATGCACTACATGCCAAGGATATTCTTTAGTATCACGACCACGAATTATCCATGCACTACGGGCCAAAGATAATTGTGTTTTCATCAACGGTCCTGATCATGCCATAAAACAATTCATCTTTGCACCCTTGGCCAAAGAGAATCCATAGCCATAATCATACCAAAAACTGTCCATCAATGCATTACGGGCCAATGAGGACTTTTTCCACATCATTTGTAACATTACGGTCATGATTATACAGAATAATCTCTGGTCATAATCATACCAAGTCCATCTATGCACTACAGGCCACAGATGACTTTCAACATAATATAAACATCAGGATGATGACAATGATATAAGAATTCAATAAAACAAGTTCAAGAATTAATTTATCCAGAAACTAATAACGTCCAAATTGTCAACATGATACTACTTTGTGGAGTAAAATTCAAGAATGCTCAGAAGAATATTTCCATGAAAAGATACTGGATGAAGCGCAAATATCAAGGATATTCCACTAATTTCATGGAGTATAGAAACTAAATCTTTAAACAACCGAGTATAATAGAATATATGAAACTGCAAATGGATTTTCGCCGCTATACGGTAATCCACTTAGACAGATTATTTCCACAATTTAATAAGGAATGAATACAAAGGATCATTCACCATGCATGTGATAATCAACATAGACAGGTTATTCCAACAGAATAATAAAGAATGGAATAACAGAAGAAATCACCATGCATGCGATAGACCGCACAGACAGGTTATTCCAACAGAATAATAAAGAATGGAACCAGGTCATGCGTAAACGCACAGACAGGATATTCCAACAGAATAATAAATAACAAAATCAGGTCATGCGTAAAGCACAGACATGATATTCCAACAAAATAATAAATAATGAAATAACAACAGAAATCACCATGCAAGCGATAGACCACACAGACAGGTTATTCCAACAAAATAATAAATAATGGAACCAGGTCAGACATAATACGCACCGACAGGGTATTCCAATAGAATAATAAAGAATGGAATAACAGAAGAATTTCACCATGTATGCGGTACTTCACATAGACAGGTTATTCCAACATAATGATAAAGAATGGAATAACAGAAGAATTTCACCAAGTATAGGGTAGCCCACGTATACAGGTTATTGCAACAGAATAATAAAGAATGGAATAACAGAAGTTCTCTTCATGAATACAAAAGAAATAATACCCCTTACGAGTACAACAAATAATATCTCTTACCTTTGAAAGAAGAGTATTCCGACTGGTAGGGCGAGAATATACTCGAAGAAAACTTGCACTACGCTCAAATCTTTCTTAAACTCTAAAGGAATACGCTCAAGATTATAGAAGAAGAACTCTTTCTATAGTTTCTCTCTTTAGAGTTTCAGTGAATTCGTAAGAAATAATGAAGGAATGAGCTTCTATTTATAGAAGAATGGACTGCATAGTAACTAATTCATGAACGGTCCAGATTGATTTACTTTTAATCGGACGGTCCATATTTAAAGCAAAATCTTTTAAATAAAATATAATGTATTCTATTTATAATCTAATAAAACGAATAACTTTATAAAAGTATTCTGTTTTATATAAAAAGATTTTACTATTCAAAACACTATGCAAGCACTATGCAACACTATGCATAATAAAATATAATATATTCAATTTATAGAATAACTTTATAAAAGTATTCTGTTTTATATAAAAAGATTTTACTATGCAAAACACTATGCATAATAGAATATAATATATTCTATTTATAGAATAACTTTATAAAAGTATTCTGTTTTATATAAAAAGTTTTTCTGTTTTATTACATTAATAATACTAATAAAACAAAACTGAGTGACTTATTACGTAAACATCAATAATCAATACCGTGTGCTACTATGCAACCACGCGTATTATTGTACTTTTACTACCGAGTAGTTCAACAGTTTTAACGGGAAAACTTCCGCCGTTATTCTCATAAAAATATTTTTGTCGTTTTCTCCATCCGACAATAATTTCGTTGCGGGGTCCACCAATGATTGTATTGTCGTATGGACATTCCCCGACAAAAAGAATATTTTATATCAACTTGCTTATTTTGCAAAAAAAAATTCACATATTACCCTTAACTTTAAACTTTTATCAATTTAACTACTTACCAAAATAGAAAAAAAATTGAATACTTTTATTTCATAAAATTCGGGGTCTCACAAGTTAGGAAAGAGTGAGAGAATTAGGGTTAGCCAACCAAGGTTTAGAGAAACCTTAAATTTACTTCTATGAAACAACTCGGGTCAAATCCAGAGTCCGGAACAATTCTCTGGTCAAATCCCAAATCCGAATCGAATCAAATCCATCAAAATAAGGCCTTAAACTACTAGCCCAATAGTAACTTCTTGAGTCATCTTAGCCCACCACAGGCTCCCAAAAGGTCATAACTTGAAGGTACTATTGGTAGTAACTTATTTCCTTATATGGAGACTAATTTTTCCCCCATCTTTCGATGTGGGACTGGAGTGTTACAAACTCCCCCACTTAAATTTCTGACGTCCCCGTCAGAACTGATCACACACACGGCCCAAAGATCTTTGCCTATAGCTATTGTGGGATAATACCGGCTGGCTTCGTGTCCCCATCTCAGGACCTCCATCTCTCCATTGTGGGATAATACCACCAGCCTTCGTGGCAACCCGATTGGATGACCCGACTCGAGCTTTCGAGAGTCGGCCTTGATACCATATGAAATAATCCGAGTCAAATCCCGAGTCCGGAACAATTCTCGGGTCAAATCCCAAGTCCGAATCGAATCAAATCCATCAAAATAAGGCCTCAAACTACTAGCCTAATAATATCTTCTTGGGTCATCTTAGCCCACCACAGGCTCCCAAAAGGTCACGACTTAAAGGTACTATTGGTAGTAACTTATTTCCTTATATGGAGACAAATTTTTCCCCCATCTTTCGATGTGGGACTGGGGTGTTACATTCAATTTACTTCTTCAAGAATAATCTCTTGGTGTATCACATTTAGAGCGCTGTACACATTTTGTAGCTTGCGTTTAATATGTGGACTTGAAGAAGCGCAAAGGAATAAAGGATTGAAACTTGAAGATCAATTAAGGAGTTGAATCATCTTCATAAGATATATCTTTTATCCTTCCTCGATTAATAATATCGAATAAGTGATTCATGGGATCGCAAAAAAATTTAAATTCGATCAATATCATGCTTCTGCTATTTATACATGTGATTGTATGTTTGTTCGTGTTTCTGCAAACCAACAGTGATATCAGAGTCATCCTTATGCGAATTATTAATTGTTTTAATTCGATATATACATTAATGTGTTAAGAACAATTTAATTGGACATAATTGTTAGTATAAAATCTAATGTTCTAAAAGGCGTTAGGCGGGAGGCGGGAGGCGGGAGGCGGGAGGCGGGAGGCGGGAGGCGGGCGGTCGGCCTAGCGCATAGGGGACCTAAGCCGAATTTTTTATTTGAAGCCTATTTTAATATTTTATCTTATATTTATCCAAACAAAACAATAATATAAAGCAAAACAATCTATAATAAAGATATAAAGGCATTTACTTAAAGTTCAAACATATATGATATATCCATATTGCTAATGTCAAAGTTCAAACACAAACATGCAATTGTTCAAAGTTCAAGCAAATTTTTAACGTATTAGTTTTATTCATAAACAAGATTGCTATTAAATAATAAAATTTCAAGAATTTAATTCAATATTAAAACTTAAAAAACTAAACATAAATTTAAGAACCATTAAAGGTACAACCATTATTACTTTAAGACCCCCTCCTCTCTCTCTCTCTCTCACACACACACACACTCTTTCTCTCTCTCTCATCTACATTGTTTCTGCTTGAAATTTCTTTTTATCTTCCTTATGTTGCAAATTGACCAAATAATTAAATAGTCCATCCACCTTTTATTCTAGTTCTTATTGTAACCACCCATGGTAAAATCCTGGGTACGAATCAAATTAAATCGTACCAATCCTTATCATATTACTATCCCAAAAGTATCTTCTTGATTCATCTTAGTCAGCCAGCCCACCCAAAAGGTCATGACCAAGGGTACAATTAGTAGTATCTTGAGACCTTGTATAAATATAAAATTAACCCATATGTTTCGGTCGGATAATACAAGCGGCCTTCGTGTCCTCACCTTTGAGCTACCCTCAGTTCATTGTGGGATAATACTAATTGTGAGAGAGAAAGAGTAGTGTATGTTTCTTACACAGAAATGCACAGAGGATAGCTTTTTATATATACATATAGAAAGTGTATCCCGGATATAAATATGGGGTTAATTATCCTAATTAAACTATTAAGTCTATAACTGGTGATGATTAATTCCCGGAATCCTCATTTTCTATACTAAATTCCACATTGCACACTAACTGCTTGCTGGATTGCTTAACTCGCCATATTCATCTACTTTCTGAATTCTCTTCTTTTCTCATTCCAAAATTGTTTCCTATATTCATTTATCCTCTTAATCTCATGCAACACACTACCCAAACAAGCCCAAAACAAACCAGCAAAATCACTGGAATCAACCCCAAAAGTAGCAAAAAATCTATTTCTTGTGCTCTCTTTTTTTAGCAACGTACCTGCAACTTAGGAAATTCAAGCACTTGAGTGACTGAAACACGTAATTCTAATTCTCAGGTCATGTTGCAAGAGGACTTCCTAATCTTTAGACTCCTTTCAACAGAAAGAATGTTGTCTCTTGAAGACAAGATTGATAGGCTCTTGACTGATTTACCTAGAGTGATTCATACTGTCAAAAGTTCCTATAGAAAGTAACCTGAGCCTAAGAAACAAGCTTACCCAAACGAGGCTCCAACTTCAGAGGTCATCACCTAAAATTCCAACTATAAACCAGCAAATGACAGAGATCCAATTTGAAGTGAAAATGACTACAAGAGTAGTCCAACTTATGATGAGGATCCCTGTAAGGATGAGACAACAATTTCAAGCGCAACTTTTATTTGATGAAAAAGGACAATTGGGGTTTGCTGCAAAATTGAAGAAAAAAAGTTGCCACAAGGGGCTGAACAAGCAGAAAATGTAAGTTGTTTTGAAGGCTGAAAACCCATTGTTTGAAGAAGTAAATGAAGAGTATTATATAGTTGCTATAATGATGTGGAGACTCAAAATAAGGAAAAGAATTATAAAGTCAGAAGTTAACAGCAGGAGGAAATCTTATGGAAAGCCAAGGTGGTGTAGGAACTTGTGAGAACCAGTTCTCATCCTCTCCTAGGTCCTCGCACTAGGATGAAGTTGTGAGGATACTGAAGTATCTTATGGGTGCACCACGGCATGGATAGGTATCTAAAGCAAGACTTCTAGTTGGCTCTCCCAAAATTAAACCTACTCTAATATCATGTGAACAATAAAGAGAAAAGAGAATGTTGTTTAATTTGTCTTATTTTTGAGTCATTTTTATTTCAAATTTTTGGGATTATGTTTTGTAACAAGCTGGAAGTCATAACATAAGACTTCCAACTTGAGTGGGAGTGTTGGAGAGGATTCTAGAATTGTGATTAGTGGAGTTGTTAGAAAGGATTCTAGAATTATGATTAGTGGAGTTGTTAGAAAGGGTTTTCAGAAGGATTCAGAATCATGATTCTTGGAGTGATTAGTGGTGTTATCATTATTCTAGAAGCATGAACAATGGTTTAATTACCATTTACCACTGATCATGCATCTCGAATAATCCTAACACCACTGATCACTCCTATAATCATGCACAACTGATTACTCCTACGAGTATGCCTCTAGAACAATCTCTAGGATCCTCTACAGTTCTCTAACAGTTTGTGTTGTCTTGTTCTTCGTTTTCATCCTATATTTTGGGTTTCTTTTTTTCTTATCATGAATATTGTGGGATCCGTGCACACAATTAAGCTGGACTTTGCAGACGTTTGTAATAGCTCAAAACTATTTTCCCTATAAATAGGTCTTTTGTTTTAGAGAGAGGGACGAGAATTTTTGTATTAGTTTAGGGTAAGAGTAGGTGTAGATTAAATTACTTCTTCATTGTACGTTCGTTAAATGATCGTTAATTAAAGGGAGTTTTCTTATTTATTTTTAATCTTCTTCTCTTCTTTATTTTAGTTAGTTTATTGATTTCATGTCTAGTTAAATCTTTTTATATCTAGGAAGAAGATGAAATTAAACAGGTATTCATCATATTTTTCATCTCTTCTATTATTTATGTTTAATTAATTTCGCCTTCATGTTTCTTTACTGAAATACCTTCGTTTTATAGTTCTTATGCGATTTTAAATTAATTAAGAGGTTTTGATAGATTTTTGTTAAGATATGAGTTTTAATAATTCATGTTTACTCGAAAAAGTTTTGATGGGTTATAATTAATCCTTAAATTTTCATAGTTGCCCACGTTAATTGTAAAATTACTAAATTAAAGGGAAGGGATATCAAAATCATAATTAAGTTATAAAAATAGAAGAAATTGAATTACTTATTATATTTATTGTTTAATGGATTCGGATTCCTAGACTGCTTCCTCAATATTAGTTTTCATATTCTAGTTAATCAATTTTCAATTTTTATTTCTAATTCGTCTAAAATAGATATTAAGGATACATTAAAATTAATCTAGTCTCTATGGTTCGACATGACTTGTCAGTTCTTCAAATAGACGTTGTGCACTTGCAATACATAATTTTTAGACATCACAAACCACAACTGTTTTGGATGAAATTAGCCAAAATTCCATCCAGAATTAAGGACTTTGCTTGGTCCGCGATTAAAGGTAGGCTCGGCATTAATGATCTCTTGCATATGGAAACTATGTTACATATACTCTTCACTTGCCCTGAAGTACCATTTTTCGTTCCAAAACATGGGTTTAAGTGCTAGACACTTCATTTCAATGTAAAAATTGGTAAAATTGAAGAGTACCAATGTTGGATTCATCAAAATATTCGTATCAAATTCTTCAAAGTACTTGTGTCCGACCGGCCACTCCATCCGAGTCCATATAATTTAAGATGGAAAGCCCTTATAAGGTTCCCCCTCTAGATCCGTGTGTGATGTGTAAAACTTGGAATGACATTATTCTCATTCATTTTCCGGTTGTATGGTCATCAAGGAATAAGATTGTTAAGGTTTTGGATGTTCTTTTGAAGGCCTTTACCAAACCATATTTTATTATTTTGGGAATTAAACTATGACGAATTAGTTCAAGATGTTCCTTATTTCTATCTATTTCTTTTGATAGTTGGGCGGAGTGTAACACTCGGAAATCTTTACAATTGGACTCTTTTGGATCATCTTCTATGAGATAGCTTGACGACTTTTGCCTCTTTGTGGTCCTCTCCAACCAAGAGTTTTAAAGGAGTGGGCTCTTTTGAATGTTCAACATGATTTTCTCAAAGCATGAAAAGACAAGGGAGGGCAGCACCAGATTATTCTCTTCATTAGGTGATGCAATCTTCTGGATGACTCTTTGTTTTCCTCACAGTCTCTATTTCCATTTTATAAAATCTTATTCTCTTGTTAATAAGTAAATAATACAGATAATAAGTAAATATACAGATAAAAAAACGGTCTTATTAAGGGAAAAATGTTCCACCAGTACGTACCATCTCCAGGAACAATACTCTCGAATTAAATAGGTATAAGCATTAATTATATATTATGAGAAATGATATTTCCACAAGTGTTTTTGCTATTTCCACAAGGTCCCCTCTCAAATAAAGGTGGGACTCACCCCACTCTCATGTGAGAGGACACCCTGTGGAAATATCAAAATCACTTGCGGAAATAATGTCCCCCAATCCTATTCAACTGAACAGTATAAAGCAAAGATAATATAACAAAGTTTCTACAAGGAAATCTGTAATCAAACAAACCCATCTAGGACACCAACCAAAGTGAGTCTTGAGCAAACAATAACCAATAGGAACGAAGGATATAACCATATCCAAAATAAAGGTAGGAGGATACTGTGTTTGTTATAAGTTATGAGGACGCATCTACCTCACCAGCGTATAGTTCATCAACTTGCAACTGATTTGGAGACAATACTCCAACTTCATCAGCAAAATAATCCTGCTTTTCAAGTTTTCAGATTTCCAAATTTAGTAAACAGGTTAACATGTAGAGAAGAGCAAAAGATGGAAGAATAATGACAAATTCAACACTCAACTATGGAATTTCATAAGGAAAAAATGCATATTAGGTGACTTAACCTAGAATGATTTTCAATTGGGTAATAAAACTAGATATTTTTCCAATCAAGTCAAACTTAGTATAAAATCATCACTTCCTGTCAAAGTTCATTACTGTAAATGCTCAGTTGTCATGAATACAAGATATCTGAGGTGGGATGTAAGAGAGATGTGTGCCTCTCATGTAAATCTAAATTTTGGGTGTGGAGGTGACAAACTAGTTTGCATCAGTTTGAGACTTTGAGGGGAGAGAAATGTTCAATTAGGTATTATGACAACCCGGAAAATCGGATTGTCCTAAAAGTTAAGTTTAAAGAATTATTAATTAATAAAATAAATTTTTATTAATAATATTATGTGTTGTGTTTATTAGTCGTTCTATACCCTAGGATGATTATCAAGCGGGAGGATTCTGGCTATTAGCTAAAATAAATGCTTTTGAAGACGGAAATAAAAATTTTCTAACGAAATAATTTTTCCGGAAAAAGACGAAATAGACACTATTCATCCGATGAAACCTAAGGGTTTAGGGGTTGAATAACCTAAGTCGTTTTGAGAGTTCATTATGTCGGAATGACATTTTGTTTGAAGATTTGCCGGTAATATGTCGTGAAAAGTCATATTAGCCAGTAAAATTTTTCTCAAAAAACGTGCAGAAATCGAACGAAATAAAAACGACGAAAAGTATTGTTATGTACTTTTCGAACGTTTATCTATGTTTTGGGAAAACATCGCGAAAAACGTTATTCATCAAAAAGTATTTTTCGGTTTTTCGAAGAACGCACTAACATTAGAATGACGAAGAAAGGCAGAATGTCCAAAAAGATTTGGAATCCGAGAAACACAGTTTTTCAACTGTGTAATAATTAAAGAGATTTAATTAATAATGAATACGAGTATAATATGAATTATTATACGAGTATAGTACGAGAAGAATACGCGTATAATACAAATTATTATACGGTAAGAATACAAAAGGTCAGAGTCAAAAGGTCAAGTCAACAAAAGTAGTTAGCTTTTGCACTTTCCCACCATTTAACCACACTTGGATTAATGTTTAAATCAAGGATGGTTAAGTTAAGAAAACTTGGAAGCATTTTACAATTTTTGACGAATGAGTAAAAGTTAATCTGTAGAGGAAAGACAGAATATCTAAAAAAAAATAGATTCGGAGAATGCAGTTTTTCAACTGTCGGACAAATTTTGAAACACATAACAGCGAAGCTTTGAAGAGAAGCTTGGTTGATATTTGTGAATAGTAAGGAGGTGTGAATAGTGAAAGTAGGGGGTGTTATGTAAGCTTTACGAACCTAAAGGTTTGGACTATACAAGACCGAAAGTTAAGTGATCAAAATGTAAGCTGGTGGAAAGTTATCTAAATGACCATTGGACCCTAAGCCTTGAAATTCTATATAAGGCAAGTCATTTGTGTGTTGGTTGATTTTGATCAACCAACACATTTCAAAGAGAAAAGAGAGCAATAATGAGAGAAAGAGAGCTAGAGAGCATTAATGACGTGTAATGCGTGAAGAATCCCGAGTCTCTAGCTGGTGACGTCTCTCACTATAGTCAGACTCTCAGTAAGGGATACCGAGCAAGTCGTTAGCAAGTTGATCATTGTAAAGTGCTATGGTTGTAAGTACCATGAGCGATACAGTAATTTGAATAGTAAATAACATGTAAACGTTGAGAATCCAAGTTAATGCTAATAACTTGAAGAATGTTCCGAGTAACTAAACTGTACATTGTAAGATATGAAATGAGATAATATAAAATGTTTGAACGCTATGAACGCATAGTATTGGCATTGAATATTCGCTCTTAGCATACAAAAAATTGTATGATTTAGACGATAAAGAATAATCCTAAGGTATAGCATTTATTTGTCAGAAAGCCATAAGGAATGATAATTGACGTAACAAAACTTTACAGTTGTAATGTTTTGGACAAGTTGAGCTAGAAAGAAAGAAAGGTACTGTAAATCTATGGTAGATAATAATCGTAAGAATTAAGACATCTCTGTATGTCGTACGCCAAAAGACGATCAAGAAAGTTGGTTTCGTGGACTTATGATATAGAACGCGAATCATAAGAATTAAAGTTAAATTTAAACCAATGTGTAAGTCAAATAATGACTAATTGGTATATGTTATTCTTTATGTGATATATAGGAATTTCGAAGAGCCGTACAGCATAAACTGTAATTGTATGCAGCGTTTAAGGCAAGTTTCCTAATTTTATTCATATTTAAAATGAATGTTAGTTTCTTTGAGCTTGCTCAAATGCTGTAAATGAGAAAGTTTGATCTATATGCAAATGTGTTATATTTGTACAAGATATTTATGATGTATGAGGTTATGTGCCTATTATATGCACATATGTGCTTTCGAAAGATGAACTGTTGTGTTAGAAATGTTCAAATATGAAAGATAAGTTTATTCATGAATTGTCAATGTTAAGTCTGTGCTAATGATTTTATCTAGACAGAATGTAAGAAAATGAGTAAAAATTGAGGTTATGTCAAAGCGAATGTATTTATGTTTTAAAATGATAGGAATCAGAATTTATTCCTATTATTCAAGTTGCTTCATAAGTATTGTTCAGTTATTGAAGTTTTGTATGTAAAGAATATGTGATTCTTGATTTTGTTGTTATTCAACTGATAGAACTTGTTGAGCAATTAAATGTTCACACTTGCTTAAAATAAAAACATTTTCAGCGAACGACGGTAGATGAACTAAAGGATCCTGTGAAGTTCAAGCTGACCGGTATCCTGAGGAAGTGTCATTCATTATATGAATGAGCGTGAAGATCAAACCTAGACTTGTAATGTAGAATAGATAATTAAACTGTAAAGTAGTTTAATAAACTATTATGTATCTATTGAGACGGATGAAAGTCACACGTGTAAAGAAGTAAAGAATAATGTAATTACCATTATTTCTATGTATGAAGATTTAAGGTAATAGAATCTGGGAATTGAAACAATGTGGTTATATTTAATGATATAATGAATATAATGATGTATGTAAAGAATGAGAAGCATTAGTGATGTACTGAATCCAGGTTAGAAGATAGACCGGATTTGGGGGCGTTACAAGTTGGTATCAGAGCTGATATATAAACCTTAGGTGGAAGTACCCTAGGCTATAATTTGAGAAAGAAGTAAGAAGATCGTAGGAATAAAGCGATCATATATCGTAAAACGATTATGAAGTAAGATCACCGCGTGATCGTAGTGAATCGTGAAATAAAAGATATTCTGCTAAACGATAGAAAATTATAACTAAACGCTATAAAGAATGGTACTATGAAGCATAGTTGTTAAGTCGTCGCCTAGGCGACGCCTAGTCGACAAGTCGGTGGTGAACAGGTAAGGCGAGCGACGACTTGGACGATGACGGAAAGGCGAGCACCTAGAGAAAAAAGGCGTCGCCTTGGACCGAACGACGACGACTTAACCTCTCTGGGTCGACCCAAATGGCCAAATCTAAACTGGGTCTAAAAAACGACGTCGCAAAAGGAACATAAATAATAAAACAAACCCTAGGAAAGTCGATCGATCGATCGATTAGAAGTCAGAACATCGACCGACTGACAGAGAGACGAGAGCTAAGACAGAGATTGCACCTACCGAGAGCGAGCGACAGGACACAGCAGCGAGATTGAAGAAGGAAGCGAGTCGGCACTCGGCAGGTAATACGCAGCCTTCCCCTTTTCCGATCTTCTTTCCTCTTGTCTTTTTCTTTTTCTGGTCTCTCTTACTAAAACATACAAATTGGGTTGGCTTTAACTTGTTATGGTGTTTTTTTTCTGGTGTCTCTTCTCTTTTTCTTTTTCTGGTGTCTTTTTCTGGTCTCTTTTTCTGGTGTTTTTTCTTTCTAATCATTCATTTCTGTTGGCTTTAACTTGTTATGTAAACTGTTTGGCTTTATTTTTTAGTTTTCTAATCATTCATTTCTATTAATTATATCATATCCTTTTTTTTAGTTTTTGCAGGTACATATGAATTATAATGCATGACTGTTAGTACTACTACTAATTATATGTAAATTAGTACTACTATTAATTATAATGCATGATTGTTAGTAATAATTTTGACCTTAACTACTATTATTTTGAACTATTATTAGTTATTACTACTATTATTTTGAACTATTATTAGTTATTTGATATCACTATATATATATGTGGGTGCATTATGAGATTGTGAATTCTATATAAATATTATATTATATGTTTGTCTTAAATTTTTTTATTTGATTGTATTGCGTAGATAGTAAAATGGCGGAAAGTTCGGGGGCCGATAATTATGATATAACGAAGGACCCCAAAAGAAAAGCTAAATCGAACGATCCGGGTTGGAAATATGGATATTGGCCGGATTTAAGTAATAAGGATGTCGTGCAATGTATACTTTGTGGGAAGAAATGTCATTCGGGCATCAAAAGGCTCAAACAACATCTAGCCGGAAATTATGGAAATGTTTGCTAGTTGATTGGTGGAATGCTTTTGGAGCACGAGCTATTGAGCTATCCTCATTTGCAAAAAGAATTCTAGGCCTATGTTGTTGTTCTTCCGGTTGCGAGCGCAATTGGAGTACATTTGAGTTTGTAAGTACTTTCTATTGATAGTTCAAATTTCAAAAGGAATAAATCATTCACTATTATTAAAATTTTATCATTAATATTATTTTTTTTGTTCTATTTATTTTAGATTCATACGAAGAAGAGGAATAGATTGGAACACAAACGATTGAGTGACTTGGTGTATGTCTTTGAATGCGGTAATGAATGGATCGATAATGATGCCGATGTTGTTCATCCTGGAGGGATCTTACATGGAATGATGTGGATCGAGCAACCGGTGCATCCAACACGCTTGAGGGTCGCAATCTTTCAAGGAGTGCTTGTGCTAATACTAGTAATAATCTAGTGGCATACTCTCGACGTGGTGGTGGTTCAACTTCAAGGGAATCAAGGTTGATAGATTCCGACTCCGATAATGAAGTTGATGAAGAAGAGAGAATTTCAAATGGTGATAAAGATGTGGAGGATGATTTTGGAGAAAGACCACCACCTACGCCTTTGAATGAGAGTAGTTCTCGTGGAAGAGATGGAGATGACCTTTTTTATGATTTTTTATGATGAGTTTGCTTGAATGATGTTTCTAGACTAGTGTAGAGAGTCTAAACATTATTTTGGCTTGCTATGGTGGTGTTTTATTAGTTATTAGACTACATATTTGTGATGGTTGGTTGCAACTTTATTTTCTATGTGGTGTTTGTTGAATTCTTCATTTCTTTTACTAATTTTTATTATCAAGTAAATTGTTTTTGGATTGTTATTAATAAGTATTATGATAATTATGCCTTTAATGTTATTCCATAATGTTATATTTTTAGTTTTAATGTATATAAAATTTTATTGCCAATATACTTGTTAAGTAAAATAAATAACATATAAATTGTACATTGTAAACGACTTGTCGCCTTACGGACACCATGGCGGTCGCCTAGGCGTCCAAGCAGTCGGCTACCGCCATGACTCGTCGTGGCACTGTAACAACTATGCTATGAAGTAGTACGAGAAGAAAACTCAGAAGAGTTATAAAGGATGAAATACGAATTAAAGAAAATTTGTATCAAGTAAGAAATGTAAGATTTCAATTTTAGACTCATGTGATAGCTAAGTGTATAAACCTTTTTGTGGGTAAAGGTTTATGCTTGGTTTGACGACTACTTAGTTTATTACTGTGATAATCATTAAAATAGTCGCGCTATCAATATGTATATGGCGAGAAGGTGAATATTTTCACATGTGTATATTGGATAGTTAGAAAGTGTTAGGATAGGTGCGGATTCTTGAAACTCATGCATATGAAAAGTTTGTGACTCAGAGTTATATGTTATGTTTCTGTGCCACTAAGTGTATGGAAAGTCCTTGATTTGTTCTTGGATTACATATTGCTAAGATAAGTTCGTAAACACATTATTGTGGAAAGTTCCTAAACACAAAGTGTGGTAAGATGATGAACTATACTAAGGTATAGGAATGTGTAGACTGAAAACAATTTATTTTCATTATACTTAGCATTGAAGGTGCTAGAGGAAGATAGAATTGACACAAGTAAGACAATGAAGGAAGATGAAATTGATGAAGTGAAAGGATATTCCAAATTGTCTAGCTATGCTAGATTTCGAAATTTATTGACATCGTTATGATGTGTATGCTTTCGGAAAGAAAAATATTGGATCAAATTTTTGAACCAATGGATTTTAAAAGAACTATTTTTTGTATGTTTATGCTAACTGTTTCGACTAGACAGAAATTGATTTAGAAATATCGAAATGTATTTTGTTGGGAGAATGCATATTATGATTTGATGTTTTAATGTATATGTTCATGATTATTTGTAAAGTCCTTCAAGTAAGATATGTACAAAGACTTAGTGATAAGATCAAATTTGTTAGGCTGATCTAAGCTCTTAACGTTTATCATTCTTCTTAAGAATGTATAGATAGAAAGATCAAAGTTGTTAGGTTGATCTTGAGATGTAATAGATATTCTTCGAAGAAATCGGAGTGTATAAATCTGATCAACATTGCAGAAGTCAAGGCAGAAACGTAGAGCTTCAAAGATCGTAGTGTGCCTGCCTTGAAGGGCCTCTTCGGAAATCGTAGAGTGGTCCCAACGTTTTCCGAACCAACTCAACGATCGTAGTATGCTGAAGGAAACGTAGAGTTTACAAGTCAACGATCGTAGAGTGATCTCGCAAACGTAGAGTTTACAACTCAAACAAGCAAAGATCGTAGTGTGCAAGGACGTCAGAGATATCATAGTGCTCTCGGCTGATAGCATCAGACCAGGCACCAAGACAACAAGTAAATCGTAGAGTATCATCTGTCTTGTGTCAGAAAACATCGAGCCTCATAATTTGTGTGGAGATAAGTTCCAACAAAAGAGGAATGGATTCTAAACGCTGCAGTACTCACCAGTCCCAAAGACATAAGAAATATCCTTAGTATGCAACAAAGAAGTGTATTGAAGAAGCTAAGGAAAGTACCATTGGTAAGGGGGAAAACACCTTTTCAGGTGTTAGGTGAGAAAGCAGTCTACAGTGTCAGTGGGCCAGAATGCAGTTCAGAAGATGTGCAGAAATGTCTCCATCAGAAATCAGAAAAGTCAAATGCATTTAATGCCTCAACGGATGGATCCAACGAATAGTTTTCAAGATCACATATATGCAAATCAAGCAGATGAGAGAGAAGAGAAAGCAAGCATTGAACAAACAACGTGAACAACTCTCAAGCTCAACTCTACGATCAGAGAATTAGCAAAGCTTGCTCAGCTACTCAGTTCTTTCGAACAAGTGCTTAAACAGCAACTGAGTAGCAACCATCAAGAACTCAACATCTATCAATCAACTGAAGAAGAGTATCAAGTCTGCTGGATTTGAAGAGTTCTAAGTGAACTGTAAGAGAGCCAAGTCTGCTGGACTTGAAGAGTTCAAGAGTGAACTAAGAAGTTCCTAGACTGCTAGTCTAAAAGGAATCTGTGTGATTCAGAAGTTGTAAAAGACATGTGGATATCCTATTCGTTGAGTAGAAGAGTGGACTAGGAGCTTTAAGTGCTCTAAACCACTTAAAACGACTGTGTCTTTTACATTCATACTATAACTGCTATAACTGCCTCACTATCATAACTCCACTGCTTTGTAAAGAAGATTAAAACAAACATCAATTCCGCTAAGTTTTAATCATCATCAAAGAACAAGTTTAAAACGAAAAGAATTTTTAAATATCTATTCAACCCCCCCTTCTAGATAACTATTGTGCCAACTAAGAACTAACATATTTTATATCAACGCATTTGGTGCAGAGATGATAAAAAGATGGAGTTATCAATGCATGTTAACCTAGTGTTGGATTTGATCTTAGGATCATCAACCCGCTATGGTATGATATAGTATGACAAAGTCATAAACTGACGAAATCCTCAAGTACTGTGAAGCAATATGATATCATGACGTCATAAAAACGTTTTAAAGTACTTTGAAAGAATTAAAGAGTAGTCGATACCAATAGATTTGGTTAGACGAATGTTTCAGTTGATATCCAATTTATTGGTATGGTTTAAGCTATTTGATTTGGCTAGACTAATGATGTTATGTTTAAAAGAAAATCGAGCTTTTTTTGAGAATTTATGCCAAATCAAATTGTTTTGGTGCGGAATCTGATGAATAAGTGAGGTGAACAAACCCCGAGATTTAGGGTTATAGGATAGGCTGATCACCTAACTTACCGGAAAAGGTAGTTTACATTCTTTGTGATTGTAAACGTACTGGGTAAAGAAGAATGGTTTGCGGTGAAACACCGTTAAATCAAGTTTAGAGTTCGTGGTCTATATGACCTCTCAGCAAAATATGAAATGTTTTAAGGGAATCTTTATATTCCTAGTTATTCATTCTACTTCATAATTATTTTAATTGTGAAGACTCTTGAATGTTTGGAAAATGAGAACTTCTTCGAAGAGAAGTTGAGAAAAAAATTTGTATGTTAAAATTTCGAGAACGAAAATTTTGAAAGAAGAGGTGAATGTGATTACCCGAATGATTGGAAGGATAGATAAGCATCATGAAGTTTAACTAATGACGATTATGTCAGAAGATAATCCTTAAAATAAGGAAGTGAATGAGCTAAGGAAAGAAATAATTAGGTAATACCTAATTGAAAGAGTAAGTTGAGGTTATTCAACAAGAAAGAGAAGGGAAGAAGATTAAACCTTTGATAAAGGTGGTAAGAATAATGTATCTATATATGGATGTAATTATGTAATGGTGATTCCGAAGACGGAATCATTATAAGGAGAGGAGAATGTGACAACCCGAAAAATTGAATTATCCTAAAAGTTAAGTTTAAAGAAATAATAATTAAAAAAAATAAATTTTTATTAATAATATTATGTGTTATGTGTTTATTAGTCGTTCAATAACCTAGGATGATTATAAAACGGGAGGATTCTGGATATGAGCTAGAATAAATGGATAAACAATGTTCTAAAAATCCCCCGCCTAGGCGCTAGGCTCCCTGGCACCTCACTTAGGCCCAAGGCGGCAAAAAAATCCTTCTAGGAAATTAGGAAGGGCCTAGGCGGAGAGTTTTTTTTTAATAATTACTCAAACCAAATCTTGATATATTTATTTTTCTAATGATTTACTATATTTATAATGCAGGTAGTAGCATATCAAATTACAACAAGAAGTGAATATCAAGTCAAAATGGATAATTTTATTATAGTTTTAATTTTTTGAAATTGTACCAACTTCAAATTATATAAATGATGATACATTTGTAATATATAATTTAATTCAATATAATTCTTAACTTTATGTTTAGTTTCTTAAGTTTTAATATTGAATTGAATTATTCAAATTTTAAATTTTATTATTTAATAACAATCTTATTTATGAATAAAACTAATACATTAAAAATATGTTTGAACTTTCAACAATTGCATGTTTGTGTTTGAACTTTGACATTGGCAATATCAATATTTTTATGTGTTTGAACTTTAAGCAAAGGTCTTTATTATCTTTATTATAAATTGTTTTGCTTTATATTATTGTTTTGTTTGGATAAATGTAAGATAAAATATTAAAATTGGCTTACAATAAAAAATCCCACCTAGGCCCCTTAGACGCTAGCCCCCCCGGCCGGCTGCCTCCCGCCTAGCGCCTTTTAGAACATTGTGCCTAAGAATCTTGAAGATAGAAATAAAAGATTTCTAAGAAAATAATTTTTCTGAGAAAAAGACGAAATAGGCGCTATTCATCCGATAAAATCAAAGGGTTTAAAGTTTGAATAACCAAGTCATTTTGAGAGTTCGGTATGTCGAAATGACATTCTGTTTGAAGATTTTCCAGTAATATGTCATGAAAAGGAATAGTAGTCGGTAAAAAAAATTTCAAAAAACGTGCAGAAATTAAACGAAATAAAAACGACGAAAAGTATTGTTATGTACTTTTCTAACGTTTATCTATGTTTTGGGATAGTTTTCGTCCAATTCTCATGAGAGACAACACCTCTCTTAAACCCTTCCCAAATTCCACGTCATTAGATAGATGACAACTCACATTCCATTGAATGTCCATTAACAGAAAATTTGTTGATTATAAACTAAAATAGTATTCAGTGACTAACTAGGGAATAATTTCGTTCAGTGCCAATTAAAAAACAAAGGAACAACCTTGGTCACCTAAAATGCATTTTCCCAATTTCCTAGTTCATATAAAGAAGATTTGAGATTAATGGTCAAGTGGAACCATACTGAGATAAAATTAATGTAGCTTCAAGCAGCTCAACTTAAGTAAGTGAGAGAGAACAAAGACTGGTTTACCTTTTTACTGGCCATGAAAACAATTCTGTCACCTTTCTTTATAGTCCCTTCGATGACTCTAAAATATGCAACAACTCCTCTATATGCATCATAGTAGCTGCAAAAGATATTAATATGTGCCATGTTAAATGTCACAGTAATAAAAATGGATGAAGGGACTTGGAAGACCAAATTATATCACAATGATAGAATAAAATTGCGAGAGGATAACAAAAAGTACATGTTGCATGTAATATGAAGTTTAGATCTATGATATCATATTATGTTCAACACATTTGTAGGATTTCCGGCTGTAGCCCAGTAAGTGTCGCCCAAGTCGGGCTGACCTAGTCCAGTCCGGTTCGTCGGATATGGTATGTTCTCTATATGGTAACTAAGTAAAGACTTTCCAATTGGGAATTGGAAAGTGCTAGCTCACCAAGTAAATTAGAGGCAAGGCATTATTATATAGAGAGAAAATCTAAAACACTATTAGAGTGATTCAAGCTTTTTGGGTTGTGCAAACTCATAGTCGGTTCGCATTTGTAGTCCGGTCACCGTTGGAGCTTGAAGTTCTATTCGTGTTTAAATTCTAGCGGATCCTATCGTCGTTGTAAAGAACGTGGGCATACGCTACAAGAGGTATGCTGTATAATAAATTGTCAAATCGTTTTATTATGCTAGCATGTTATATGTTCTTACAATATCTAACTTATCCAGGAAAAAAAAAGGTTGACGATATCTTTATAGTCTTCTGACTATTGACAATCTAATTTAAACGACATTTGTGATACTGTTGTGTTGGGGAGTCTAGGAAGACCATTGATAGACTCAATACTCATATTGGAACCTACGTTAACACAAAAGCTTAATCTGGTAGGCCACTTCATTGGGAGTAGGTTATGATGTGGTCTATCAGACTCTTGGCCGAAGGGTCTATCTATTCAGCAATTTCTAGTCCTCATATATTTCAAAGACTGATCTTGTAGTTCAAGGCAGGTATGGACCTGCAAATAGGGGCAGGCTGTTGTTCATGAGGGGGAGGCCCCACCACTCTATCTCGAATGCAGGTTAAATCCAGTGTAAAATCAGGGTAGTGCGTTACGAAGCTGCAACTATCGCATCAGCTAGAGCCGCATTAGGCAATGGAAAGGTTCTTAATTCTGATAGCAACTTTAGTCTAACTTGGCTCAGCCTCGAATATTAAGCCTTCAACCTCACTCTAAAAACCGATATTATACCATGACAACTCAAATGTCAACAAATTTCCCCCTTCACATGCGAGTCCCGACATTTTTGAACTGCTCCTCGTGAGAGTGAACATATTCTTTCAACAATCAACACGCAGAGACTTGTGCATTACTTGAGCAATTACTTGAGAACTTTCAACACTACACATTGAGGCCTACCTATTACTTGATCATTTCTTGAGAGTATCTCGGCTGGGCCATAGCTCCAATTCCAATTTGTAAGGGGTGTGACAATCTACCTCTCACCAAATATCCTAAAATCAGATTCACCTCATGCACACAGTTCATACTAGAAAAGGTCACTTTCGAGGGAGATTTAGACAACCAAATAACTTTCATGGAAAACTCACCTGTATACACTATATAATACATGATTCAAGGTAGGTACCGTCCTAAGTATTGAAGTTTTTTTTTAATCGGTATCTGCTTCGATTTTGGTATTGAACGATAAGCACAATTACACTTGTTAGAAGTTTCAAAAAAATTTAAGAAAAAATATGAGAAAATTCTAGATAAAAAGAACAAGAAGATGGATCAATTAGATAAACACAAAATCACCATCTACTATCCGAAGAATTGTTCAAATAATAATGCAGCCAAACTTCTCTAATTGTAATTTGTATATTGCATAATAATTGAACAATTAAGTTTTTAAGACATGAAAAGTACATAAACAGAATAAAAGAAGCTAAATAGTTATAAATCAATCCTCATTCTACTTCTCCTCCATGTCATTATCCTATCCTTGTTCCTTAGTAATAGTTTTATTTTTATTTTACTTGACAAATTAGTATGTACATATACATATTTGTTTACTAATACTCCCTCCGTCCCATAGTTATAGGCTGATTTTCCATTTTGAGATGTCTCAATATATAGGCTACTTACTATTTATAAAATTTAGTTGGTTCATTGTTTTACTTTTATGTCTTTATAATTAACATTCAATCATTACTCTTTTTTTGAAGAAACAACATTCAATGTCATTATTTTTATCATCACATTTAATGTTGTTGTATTCTCTTTGGTTAAAGTTGTATGGTTATGGACTTTAATGGTCAGTACACTTCAATCAATGAAGTTGAGAGTTCCAGTGTGATAAGTAAGGAGTAATTAACTTATTCATTAATTCCCTATTAAGGGGTATATGTGGAAAATTTATGTTAAACATTGCCACTAAACTGATTTTCTTAAACTATGTGCCAAAAGAAATCAGTTTATAACTATGAGACGAAGGGAGTATTAATTATTATTGTATTATTTGATGAGTTAATTTGTAAATATATATTTTTATTTTTATTACTCCCTCTCTCCAATAAAAAGAGTCTCGTCTTTTCATATTACTAATCTATTAGCCTGTGTGAGGCATAGGCATTGTCTTTTTGTCATTTTATAAATATTTTGTGTAATTTAATAATCTTTATGCATAATAATGGTTGAAATCTTCTTCATTTTTTGAAAAATGTTGATGTAGTCCTTACCTAATATATCACAATCCGCAACATTAATTCTGCTCGCCTTAACCTTATCTCTTTGATTACCATTTGACTTGACAGGAGCTCACAGAATTGTTAGTTGATAATATACGAATTGTTCCATAATAGATTATAGCAAAAATGTATTCACTCATTTATATAGTAGTTGGAGATATATTTTTCAGTTCATACTAGATGTGATCATAATTAGATGCATTTATGAAACTTGAAAAAAGAACAGACATTGGTATCTTATACTAAAATTTTCGCACCTATCATCAATAATTAAAAAAATTAAAAAATTAATCCAACCAACAATTACCTAGTCAACTCGGTTGTAATTATTAAACACAATATTTACCACTACCGAGTCAACTCGATTCAATAATATGAATCATTGCTGGGTTAACTCGGTTGGTTCTTCAATTAATTAAAAACTAAACTCAAGTCGGACTTTTAGACAGGTATTGATTATTAATACTCCCTCAGTTGCACCATTATTTCGCCTTTATTTCTAATTTATACCATTATTTCCCCCTGCTTCGCCGTTTTGCCTACACAGCCTTTACATTGATAATGCTTGAAATTACAATTCATGTCTCGCTATTGCAGCGGTGACTAAAGAAACCAAACCAAGTCACCGATATTTTGGTAAAGATGTGACTTACCCCTAAGCACCTTATTAAGTAAAGTCTTTCATTATCTTTGATTACAAGGTCTCATTTACATAGAGAAAAACCCCACCTTCTTCCACCTAATTAGAAGATATTTAAATTCCTCTTTACCTCCATAAGAAATCTCCCAAACCCCTAAACTTTATCTGAAGCATGCTTTCCAATGAGTGAGGGGACAACCAAGCTACCACAAAAATCTCAAACAGAAAATTCCATAAACTTCTCTCTGAAGCAAAATGAATAAGAATCATAATTATTTTTCCAATGGATAAATAAACATAAATTCTTGCACAAGAAAAATGGAGATCTCAATAAATAATTCAAAATTTATAATATAAAGCAATCGAACGATGCAAATCCTGTACAGTAAGAAATTCACCCATGTTACCTATTTCAGATACCTATCAAATATTAGAGCCCTCAAAGGTCTTTTAGCAGAATCAACAGGCGGGGGTATCCTTTCAACAATTGCATTCAAAATTTCAGTTATACCTACTCCCTCCTACAAAAGAAAGGCAGTAAACGAAATTTTAAATAGGGCGTTAATTTTCACCGTGTTATACTAGGATAAAATCAAATTATATAGAAGGGTCCTCTTAACATGTGCCCTAAGGGCACATGCTAAGCACAGAACCCAAGTGCTGGGGCACTGAATTCAAGGGATGGGGCCCACTAAAATATAATTTTTAAATGCATATAGCCCCACTGAAATATTATTTTAATTATATTTTAGTGGGCCCCATCCCTTGAATTCAGTGCCCCAACACTTGATTTACATGCTTAGCATGTGCCCTAAGGGCACATGTTAAGAAAATCCTATATAGAATGAACTCCTCTTCATCTAGTAATAGCACCCATGTATAAGAGGCAGTGACGTGTTCACTTAAAGTGACAACCCAATCAAAAGCTAACCTTTGCTGAGCAGTGAATTGCATTGCTACAATCTAAACCGACAACCTACACAAACATTGGTGAAGTTAAAAATATAAAAAATAATTTTTAAAAGAAAAAAAATTAACCGTACAAGAAGAAAAGAAAAACTTTCGGTTCACCTTCATCCTTAGCCAAGCAATGTTAAAGACTGAAATTGACATAAGCATCCTCATCTCAAGATAATTAAGGAAACTTTATATAAATAAAATAATTATTTCATTAGGGTTAAAACGTGTAAATTGATAAAGAAAGAGAACAAAAACTAAATATATACATATAAATAGAGAGAGAGAGAGAGAAAGAAAGAAAACAAATTTTTTACATTAGAAATTACAGTTCATAGTCATGTTGCTTGTTGGAAGCTGCAGCAGAGCAGGTCATCTCATGAATTATGTGAGGACTAGAGATCAACTTGCATATTTTTTAACTAAGCCATTCGCAAAAGTTAAATTGGTTACACCAAAACATTAGCTCAGTTGGTGTGCTAGGCCTCTTGCAAAGCAAGAGGTCCTAGGTTCAATCTTGGCAGTGGCCAAGGTAGGGTGTGTGTGTTTAAATTCAGTATAAACTATAACAAAAAAAAACTTAAATTGGTTATATTAGTAACAAGCTGGGATTTGTGTAGTATCTAGTCTCCTGCTTGAGGAGAAACACTAGAAATCTCCGTGTGCGCGAACCACAAGTGGTAACTGACTAGCTACCAAAGAGATAAGGTCAATTACCTCATGTAGCCCGCCAGCATTCCTCAAACATACATAAATAGATACTCTAACACTTGGACAGATTGTGTGACCAAGCTATTCGACTGGAAAGAATGTCAAGAAAGTGGAAGTTGCGGTACAAAAATTCTTAGAGAAAAGAAAATGATATTTTTATCGACGCGTGAAATAAACTTTGAAATTCAAGTACCAGTGAAAAAATCAGGTTTTTTGCAGATCTGAAAAGGTCAACTTTTGTAAGTAATGGCATTGCAAAAATTAATTAGCTATCCCACCATCATGACCTCATGCAAAACCCAATCCGCCTTTATAATGGCATGAAGTTCAAGTTTCAATTAATGGACAAAATATTTTCTTTTTTCAGGCAAAGACGATTTTTTAAGAACTTACAATTGAAGAAATTAGTTATGTTTCTCCAGCATGACCCAAGCAGAACCACGCCCATTAAACAAATAGAACTATACTTTTTCATGTCCTATGAACCAACCTCTTCAATCTCCTGCGAAACTTGATCAGGTTCAGCACCTGGAAGATCAATTTTGTTCAAAACCTGAAGCCACCATGAATGCTATATTTTAATAACTTGTATTTAATCACAAATTACAATGTCAAGAAAATAATACAATCAAAATAAGCTATATAGAGACAGATGACACAAAACGGAAGAATAAAATTAAAATGTTAATTATTAATCATTTTGACTGAGATTTGGAAGATAATTATTTTGTGAGACATTCTTCGTCTCTAAACCCCAGTACCCACCATTTTTGGTATGATGGTATCAAAGCCCAGCCAATCACCACCATACAACCCCTGCCATCCCAAAATCAGTGTTGCAGCATACTAAACCCACTCAAACCCTAGCCAAAGGCTGCCTTAACACCATTTCAACAACCCATCAATTCCCATATCAACCACTGAGTACCTATTCCCGCACCAAATTGGTAGAGAAACACACCATAAAGCACAGCTTTTCTCATATCAATTCGTTGTTTTAGAATGAAAATAAATAAGGAATACAATGCTTTATATAGACAACCTACGACTTAACAACCAAGAAAAAAAGACCAAATTTAAAATAAGGAGATAACTCGTAAAATTCTCTATTACCTTAAATAAAATTCTAGAATACCCTACTTAAATTAATCTAATATAATTATTAAAATAATTATGCCAAAATGTGTGTAAAAGAAGCTACAAAGAGTAAAACCATTAATTCAAGTCTCCTGCCAAGGAAAATCATATTAGTTCAAAGCATATATTGACAAAGCATCAAATGACACATTTTTCAGAATATATCCATCATATATTCATATGGAACCAAAACCTCTCTCAAGCAGGCATCTGCAGATGTGGGTCAAGTTTAAGGCTTTAAGCTCCAATCTTATAAAATGCAAATTTGCAACCATATTAATTGAGTAATCCTTCTCACAATAAACTTGTAGATCTTTTTAGTTTGATCCATAAAGTGTTTGATGCATGACCAAACAATTTCCTAATTCCAGAAGCACCAGAATCATATTACGAATAGAAAGTACAACAAATGTCAACGTCTACTGGATGCTCAAACAACTTTTTATATTGATAAGGGTCATTCAATCACCTAACAAAGGAACAAAATTGTCTGTGTGTTTCTATTGCATGAAAGAAAATCGTTAGCAGAATTTCAACTAAAAAAAGTCCAGTCCACAATGTTTTTCTCACCGCGAATATCATCTCAAAATGAGTCTATTGCACGCTGTAAATTCAAATATATATACATATATATGAACACACATCTCTAGATATAAACAAGAACCTGAGAAATTAAAAAATTTAAAAAATAGAAAAAGACGAAAAAGCAGCGAGGCAGCCAACATACTGGGATTATTTCAAGGTTGTTCTCCAAGGCCAAATATACATTTGCCAGCGTCTGAGCTTCCACTCCCTGTAGCGTAAGGGTTAACATACAACGATTTTAGTAGATTTAATAATGAACTTTTTCCGCAATAATCCAATTGCTGCCTAGGTTTTTTCACCCGGAGGGATCACCCAAACAGGCGCCTAGGCAGTAGCTTATAATTACTATGTTTCTAATAAAATCTTTTATTCATTAAAAAAAATATTGCATGATTTCAAAATCCTAGATTTTTAAATTTCAAAATTATTCAAAAAATCTTATCAGACCAAATTCTAACAAAAGATGACAACGTAATTAGAATTATTTTCAAGAAAATTGAATCAGATGAGATGACAGCCAAATGTAGGGGAGAGGGGGAAATCACCTGAGAGGAATCTACGACAAGGAGAGCACCCTCACATGCGGCAAGAGAACGAGAAACCTGCAACAAGATGGAAAAAAACACTATGTCAGACAATATATATATAGCAGCTGCCACATGGCCCACATCCACAAATTTACTCCTTATTATAAGTAGCATGCACTTGTAAACGAGCACAATTTTCTCTATATAAGTTGATTAGAGTTTGCATATTTAAATTTGATGATGAATGTGCTTAATGTATATTTGTACCAGTATGATTTGTAAAGATCTTATAATGAAATGATTCAATGTACAAGGACTTAGATTAGAATAGAAAGATCAAATAATGTTAGATTGATCTTATAGAAGCTGATCTGATGTATAGTTGATAGGATTTTCAATATTCGAAAAATTACCCTGCTATTTCATAATGAGAAGATGGATCACAGAATAAGCGCATGATCACAATACAACAAATGGGTCATAGAGCTTTTGCAGCAGTCGTAAAGTTCACACTAATCGTAAGGTGGACAAATGAATCCCCTAGCCAAGCAAAGATCGTAGAGTAGTCAAGTCTGATAAATTGATTAACATTGGAGCGTTGCAAATTGAAGGTCCCGATGTATTCACCAAACATCCTTGGTAGAAATCGAAGATCAAAATATGTGTCTACCAGCTAGTTGGTGAAACTGACACGTCAGGTGTTAGGTGAGAAAGCAAACTGATGTGACAGGCAAGTTAAAAAAAAGTAGACACTTAGGTTTAAAACGTCTACATCAAGGATCCTAGAATATCTGAGCATTAAATGCACAAACGGGCATCTAGCAACGAGTAGATTTTCAGCAGATTATAAAAGGCAACAAGGATTCAAAAAGAAAATGTGTGGGGTACTGATCAAGAAACCTAAACTCTTCAAAAAGAAAAAGAACGAACTCAACAATCCTGAAAATTTAATCCAAGCTGCTAAGTACTTGAGAAGAAAAGCTTAACGATGTCTTAGCAGCACCTCTCAACAAGAATCAATCACCAGATCATTAGAGGGTTGAGAGCACTTGTCTTAGTGACTAAACATCTAATAGACTTGAAGAGGTCGTAGTGTCCTTGTCTTTCTGACTAAATATCTAGTCTGCGGGGCTTGAAGAGGGCAGAGTGTCACTAATTCCTACTCGAGGAGTAGAAGAGTGAAGAAGTTGTGATGTCGTGAAGTTATTACTATATGTAAACGTGTTTTGTATAAATATGCAACTAATGAGTAATGTGTGTAATGTGTGCAACGTATGATGTTTCTGTCTTGTATATCTACACTTGCAGACAACGAATGTATAAGCGTGGTATGTACTTATAATAAAATGTGTGCTTTGATAGTTTGGTTTTTATTTGTCATTGGAACATTTGTATTAAATATATTGTGGGAGCCAAATAATAATAGCAATGTATTAAAAATTAAATCCCATTACCCATTTCCCTTTTTATCATGCCTCCTCGAGGGTGGGGGTGTGACAGTCAACATATTAATAGATTATACCAGATAATCCACTGATAAGAATGATTATTCAGGAGGAAATAGTAGAGTGGTTTCACACATGAATTTTCAGATGTGTACCTAAAATATCATTTTGCAAATCAGGCTACAATATTGTTGAATTGATGTTTGTGCTTCTCGAGAACTTTCAAACCTTACTTCATCAATAAATTAGATCTACTTGCTACTCCTATTTGCATGAGAGAAGAAAAACATCCTCATCAACATTTTCAACTAGATCCTTTTCTCACTGAAAGTAAATATAGAATAAAGATCTGTCCTCATCAAGATGCAATTCTACTCAAGTGGCATTCATGAGAATATATAACATACATGAAAGATATCTAGGAGAAACTAATTGATGAGTGAGTTTTATAGCTACGGATCGGATCTCATTAGACTTGGATTATTGTTAATCTCTATTGTTTTGTGTACATTTCATACATTTTATGTTATTTTGTAGGCTATGACACGACATTGGCATGAAGCAAGAAAAAGCGATCCGGACATCTTTTGGAGTACATTATGCAAGCAAATGCAAGAAAAAGAGATTGAAGGACTTTTAATGCTAAGTTGGATGCATGTTCATGGTTTGGAACTTGGATTTTATTGTAGATCTGCTTATTAGCTTTTCAGAACATCTTGAATCCTCCCAATCAGTATTCATATGAAAAGGTTGTGATCTTTTTACCATCGGATGTTGAACCTCGAAAGTTTGGAGTTGTCATTTACATAGCATCAACTTGAAGTCCAATTTCAACCTTGATCCAGCCAGTATCTCTAAATTCTCAAAGAATGAAAGTTGTATATCTCGTCGAGAGCTTCGATTTGATAGGTGGCAGACCCCGTAACTACTCCCGGATCAAAAGTTATGGCCATTTAACCAACAGACGTCGAAGCAGAAAATTCCAGAGAGGCGCGTGATGAGTGGGATTTATACCCGCGAATCGGATACTTTATGACTTAAATAGTTGTTTGTTCTCGTAGAGTTCATATATTTTTATTTGATTATAGTGTTGTTGCGCATAATTGACATATCGCAGGGCTTATCAGGTGTTTTCTAGCATTCAGGGGCAAAACGGGCATTTTATCGTAAAGCCGCGCCGCGGCGCCAATGTCAAGCATACTGGCCGCGCCGCAGCGCCACATCCTTTGCACAGCCTGACGTCACCATGGCGCCGCAACGCCACTGACCCTACATGGACTCGCGATGCAGCGCGAGCTCCGGTGTCTTCTTGCATACGTGGCGCCGCAGCGCCATCCTTAGTTATATGGGTCGCGCCGCAGCGCGACCTCCGATGCCCAGGCAGAGACAAATGGCTTTTGACCTAGCTTGAAGGAAAAACACGTATAAAACAGAGAGCAGCCACTGCATAAAGGGAGAGACATCCTATATCATAGTTTTTAGTTAGCTTAGCTTAGGTTTTAGTTTTCTTTGTAATTTCTCTTCCTTTCCCTTAGTTGATATCTGTAAATATAGACTAGGTAGATTTAGGGAGAGGTTGGTATTTCTTTAGAGCTCAAGAGCAACGAGCGACACAGATTGGAAAGCTTGATTTGAGCGGAGTATATGGAGATTGAAGGGCCTTGACAGAGTTTCCTCTTGTAGGGTCAGTGGCGCTGCGGCGCCATGGTGACGTCAGGCTATGCAAGGGATGTGGCGCTGCGGCGCGGCCAGTATGCTTGACATTGGCGCCGCGGCGCGGCTTTACGATAAAATGTCCGTTTTGCCCCTGAATGCTGGAAAACACCTGATAAGCCCTGCGATATGTCAATTAAGCGCAAAAACACTATAATCAAATAAAAACATATGAGAGAATAGACAACTATTTAAGTCAAAGTATCTGATTCGCAGGTATAAATCCATGGTGCGGGCATTTCCTTAGAAGATCCTTAAAGCGCTCCCACGAGTCGTATAAGGATTCGGATTCGAACTGAACAAAGGACGTGATATCATGCCTGAGTCTGGCTGTTTTGGCGGGCGGGAAAAACTTCGCCACAAATTTATGTGCCCTGTCAGCCCACGTGGTAATGGAGACTGGCGGTAATGAATGAAGCCAGCTCTTGGCCTTATCCCTTAATGTAAATTGAAACAACCGGAGTCTGATGGCATCGTCAGACACTCCGTTGCATAATTACGCATAAGCTTCTGTCGAAGGTCAAATGCACATCCCTAACCGGCTACAGCACGGCAGCGCCCATTTCGTACTTATTTCGGCGCGGCAGAGCTGTAAACTGGCGCCAGCGTCCGGGACGCGGCCAGACCAAGTTTTGACGGAGTTTTACATGTTTTTGACCCCAAATTGGATTGTTTTTCCTCCTAAGCTTAGAAATTGGACTTGTAACCTATAAATAAATGATGTGAGGCATAGAATAAGAAGATTTTTTTGATACTTTTTGCTAACCCTAGAATTGAAGAAGGATTGGAGACTTGAAGCAAGGAGACTTGTGACGAAGGAAGATCAACTTACAAGGCTAAGGAGGATATCAAGGATTGCTTCAAAAGAGTTTTTCCTTTCTTCTTTTGTCTTTTTATTTTGTAATTCTTGGATGATGGTTTACTTGTGGATTGTGGTTTTTAATTCAGTGCTTTTTCTAATTCAAATTTATTGGATTTAGGAAGAGTTGTTTATAAATCATCGAAAGGAGTATAAATCCTAACGAGTTCTTGATCAACAATCCTTATTAACTCATATAATTAAACCGGATGTACTGACATTAGAGTGAATCATCAAGGTAAGTTGTAATCTTAAGCCTTTTTATCTGAATTCAGTTATTGGTCGTTAGTGATTAGTTAGTTTAGTATTTTATTTTCAAAATTCAACAATTTTTATCGAATTGTTTAAATAAAATTAATTTGATTATGAGTTAGAACTTGGTAATTATTAGGGAAAAAGCATATTTACCCCATTGTGGTCGTCGTATTTTAAGCAATTAGTCATTATACTTTAAAAAAATACAATTGGCCCATTGTATTTTTTTAAACTTCTTAATTGGGTCATTCCGTCCAATTTCTTGGACAGACGTCAAATAGGTTGTCCAATTTTCTGACTTGGCTTTTTTACGTCAAATAGGCTGTCCAATTTTCTAACTTGGCTTTTTTTAAAAATATTTAATTACTGATGTGTCTAATAAGGTCAATTAGTCTGTCCCACCCTATTTTAGTAGGGGTTATTATGTTTTACCATTAATTAAAAAAATAACAAATTCATATTTTAAAATATAACTAAATTTTTTAAATATTATTTAATATTTTTAATTTTAAAAATTGAAATTATTATCATATAATGAAACTATTAAATCGACTCTTTCCAAACAAATAAAAGTAAAATCTACATTTTGTCAAAATATTACTATGCAATCTAATTCAGTAATTTTAGTTAAACGACTTAACTGTGTTCCTTCGGAAATAAAGAGTACCCTTCTTTTCCAACCTCCCATCCCTCTCTCTATCATTTCAGCAATGGCGTTTTCAGCTATTTCGAGGATAGCTAACCTTCAAAGACATTTTAACCCTGCATGCTCAATTAGGAAGGTAATACTTATATATACAAATATTTTAATTTCTTTGATTTCTAGTGTTTCAAGAATGTCAGCAATTGAACCTTTACGACCAATAATTCACACCCAAATGTATGTAAATTCAAGCAACAATCCAAAACATTTATCCAAATACACCTTTTTCGCGATCGATTTAGGGTTTTACATGACAAGCTGAAGCTTTTCGTTGCAAATTCCTCATCTTGTCGACCAAATAATACGTTCAGACAAACTAGGTTTTCAAAAAATCCACAGAAATTCGATATTTGTGGTGGCTTTTTAAAGAATCAAGATAGTAGAATTCGACCCAATAGTTCATGTGAACATGACAGTGATTCCACAACCGACGGGTGTGATGGTGGTGATGAAATTTTCTAGCAGGTTGGAGAGATGAGATTTGGGTGAGTATAGAAAAAAGATTTTGTTTGGCAGATGAAATGGGTGGGTAGAAATTTAGATAGAGAACATGATAGTTGTTTTGGTCTTCATTGTCTTTGGGATTTTAGATTTTCTGAAAAGCTTTGATGGTGGAGGTGGAGTTCTTCATTGTCTTTGGGATTTTGGATTTTTCGAAAAGCTTTGGTGGCGGAGGTGGAGTTCTTTTAATTTCTATTTTAAAAACTTTGTGGTTACACATACTTTATATACTAATTATGTTTCATTTATAAATTTGTTTTATATTTAGGCATTAATCTACCGCCCAATCCACTTGGAACCAAGTCATTAGTCAAGTTAGACACATCAGAAATTATGTATATTTTTCTTCTTTTTTTGAAAAGCCAAGTCAGAAAATTGGGCAGCCTATTTGACGTCCGTTCAACAAATTGGACAGAATGACCCAATTAAGAAGTTTTAAAAAGCACAATGGGCCAATTGTGTTTTTTTAAAGTACAGTGACTAATTGCTTAAAACACGACGACCACAGTGAGATATAGGTGCTTTTTCCCGTAATTATTATTAAATAATTCTCTGTGGGTTCAACGTTCTCTTATCATTATATTACTTGTAGACTGTGTATACTTGCGTATTTTGCTAGTATAGATTTAGGCAAACATAAACCATTTGAAGTTCATATTGCTACCAATAAACGCTAACACGACCAGTGAGATAAAGGTGTTTTTTCCCGTAATTATTATTAAATAATTCTCCGTGGGTTCGACACTCTCTTATCATTATATTACTTGTGGACTGCGTATATACTTACGAATTTTGCTAGTATAGATTTAGGCAAACATAAACCATTTGAAGTTCATATTGCTACCAATAAACGCTAGCATGTCTACAATCTCTCAGATAGCACTAGGTTATACGCCATGAGAATTGCACTATTCACTTCACATCATTAAGAACCAAAATATATTCTCGTTTATAGTGTAAGATCATTCATCACAGATGTTAATTCACAAAAAAAAAAAATTAAATAAATATTCATCGTCCCAAAAATGAAAATGATATTTATCTACAAAATTTGTTCAATGAAATTATATATACGAAACTGAAGTTTTTTGTGCAGCTCAAAACAAAATATTGAAGTTTATGAAACCAATAATAAAACACATTCACATACCTCGTAAGAGAAGTCGACATGTCCTGGAGTGTCAATAAGATTCAGGCAATAGGGTTCATTTTTATATAAAAATCGCATTCGAGCGGCCTGGAACAATATCAACAGTCATGGTCCCATTGGAAAGGATTACCATTACAAATTAGAATCACAGCAAAAAGGTATTTATCAGGAAACATATCCCAATTTCTCACACAAAATTAAAAGGATCAGCAAATCTTTTAGTTTGGGATTGAATATCTAAATAATTCAGATTACTTGGATAGTAGCCAAATCACATTATTGGAAATCAACTGACATTACTTTTGCACATAGATTAAACTACATTATCTGCTAAACAAGGTTGATCTTGACAAGTATTCATACACTCTCAGAGAATTTACCGTCTTAAAAATTGATGTGGGATAGCAGTTATGGGTGCTGTTTGAATTCGTGCATCCCAAAATGGATGGACAAATAGTGCTTCATATGGTTGTCTCTGGCATGAGGTTCAAGAAGAGAGAGACACACACACACACACAGAATCAATGCTATCTGTGTGGAAAGGAAACTACGGGATGTCCTAATAATCAGGGCCCCATGTCCAGTGAAATGGAAGAAAAGAGTCCATGTTATTTTTCCCTCTATTTCCTTGACACATGAGCCACCACAAAATGGATAAAAAGCCAATGATAGTCTAAGAAAGAATTGTGTGCCTTCACAGCTTTATTAATAGACTACAGATTAACATATTATGACAGAATATACATACATATAATATATATATATAGAAGAATTTTTGATAGGCGGAAAAAGGATGGAGAACAGGTAAACCTCCCTAGGTGAATTAAGTGGAACATGAAGAAAACAAAGAACATCACTTGAAAGAACAACAGCTTTCCCAATCTCTAAACATATCTGAAATAGCTAAAAAACAAAGCTCCAATGGCCGACGACCACAACGATGCAAGGAAGAAACTATACTCCTCAAGAAATGTTGAGGAAAACTTTTCTCGCTTTAAATCTAGACTTCTCCGCAAAATAGTGAAAACAATATAATTCCACATCACTGAAGAATCCCTACTCCAGCCAAAGCCCCGATAATCTAACAAACAACAAATCCTCGACTACTCAGACACACCTAAATTCATAAGCACAAATGCCAGAACTTAATAAGAAAACATCATATACTGTTGAAAGGATGTCAATTATACCAACAACAAAAAATAATTAAACATAAAATCTTGGATGGAATGACAAAAGAGTCTAGAGCATAACAATATTTCATGACAACGCTATCAAACGGTTCACCAACATTGGATGTTTAAGCTATCAATTTGCTTGAATAAGAAAAGAAACATTTTCCATCCACATTTTACTCTTCAATAACAACTTGTTATAATGCTATCAAATAGTTTCTGCACTTGTTGACAGTCATAATACAAACCTGTAGTTTGATAGTGATGCCCCTTTCTCTCTCTAGATCCATATTATCAAGAAATTGTTCCTTCATATCACGCATCTGAACTGTACCCGTTGTTTGAAGTAACTTGTCTGCTAATGTTGATTTCCCATGGTCAATATGTGCAATAATGCAGAAATTTCTGATGTTCGATATAGGAACCTGTAATTCAATTTAAAAAACAAAATCTAGTTCTCAGTTTTTGAACAAACTAAGGCATAATGTTTAAAATCTATACCAACTTCCATCAATTATGCTTCCACCATGTGAACTCGAAGTGTGAAGGAAAGATAAAGGACAATACAATGAAAAGTAACACAACATAAAGCCCCAAAACTTACAAAACCTAAAATATAGTGTAATGGAACTTTGAATATTTTCATTTACTTTCCTTCTGATTTCCATTCCCTCACTTTTCCCAAGAAATCTCTGATGACAGAGAATAATTACATAAACTGCAGTTTTCATCATGCTCTAGAATTTTCCACGATACCAACTGTGCCTTTTGAAAAAAGATACATGCAGGACTATGGTCCACATAATATTCTCTAGCAACCAAATTAAATGAACTTAATGTAGTACATGTGGTTGTACATTGGTACGCGATAAGAATCTTACAATATGATACAGGAGCAATTTGATATAGTATCGCCAGCGTATCTAATATCTCACCATATCTAGGATACAACACTGTATCTTCCGATTTACGGTATGGTCACCATACATTTTTAAGTTAAAGATAAGAATTAAACTTAAAACAACACAATAAAAAGTTTTTCTTGTTCTAGTAGAAGAGATGTTCAATCGTTCTATACAATAGGCCTAAAATGTTTTCTAAAATTTATTATATTCTTTTAAAAAAATTGTCTCCATTTTCATTGTTCCTGTTTCTTTTGGCATGGAGACATAATACATAGCTTTTGGTTCACTTTTTGATCTTCACTTTGCAATCTTGACTTGATTTTATTTTGGATTTAATACTTATATAGCTAAAGGTAGGTTATAATTTTTTTGTTCTTTTCTAAAAATTAACTAACAATGAAGGAAGTTTGAATTCTTCAAGCTATATTTTGAATATTTAGAGTTTATTTCTAGGCTATTTGACTACTTTAACATTAAACTTTAGCTAATATGTTTTATTGTCCAATAAATGGAGTCCTCTGTATGCTTAGATATGTAGTTATTGTATTTTGCATTTATATTCGTATCTTACAATTTTATTCATGATTCACAAGTACAGGGTTTGGTAATTATTGTTGTTGATGGGGACTCCAAGTCAAGAACAAAGAAGAGATTTTTTATATTTATTATTTGGAGTTTTTATTCTGTTTAATATAAAAGTAGTTGATGTGATTTGTGTATTTTATTTATTAGTGGGGATTTAGGACATTAATTACTGATTAGGAATTATTAATAAGGGTATTTTAGTAGTTTGGTACTTTTATTATTCCCCAAGTAATATTAAAGTTTTGTCTCTTTAAATAGTGATCTAATCCACAAGTCATTTAGACTACAAACTATTGATAATTTGATATTGAAGTTGATTATTTTATTTATACCGTAGATGTATCCTACCGTAGAGGTATTTTATCTATCTTGGTGTTGATACGTGGAGTTGATACATGTCAGAGATCCTAGTTGTTTAAATTTGGAGTTTAAATCCTATTTTATTTTCCATTAATCATTTTTTGTATCAAAGCTTAAGGTTTTTCCATTAATTTTTCAGTTTTTGGGGGATCTTGGGTATTCAAAAAAAATATTGTTCATCGTCGAAAGTTACTATTCATCGTTGGAGTGTTGTTCATCGCAGGAGTTACTGTTCATCGAGGTTGTTATTCACCGAGGAAAAAATAAAGACTTGCCATTACTGCTATGTTGTGCTATTGCTGCTCTGCCTCTTTAGCTGCTATGTTGTGCTACTGTTGCTCTGCCTCTAAGAAAGTAACCCTAATCTTATAAATACATTTCCGAAATTGCAGTTTATATCCCATGGTTTTCTTACCTTCTAAATTTTAGCCCCATAGTTTATACACTTTTCACTTATACCCTTTCATCCTTTCTAAATCAAACCCTACACTTTCTGAATTCATACTTTAGCCTTTATTTTTTATTTTCTTTTCAATTAGGCCCTCAAGTTATCAAAAAAAATTATTTTATTTTATAACTCACTGTCCCAAACACCCAATGTCTCAAGCCACTAAAGAATTGATTACCGAAGCAAAAGAATATATTTAGTTTCTTGACAATGAAAGTGATAGAATTTACTTCCTTATTAATACATGTGGTCATAGACATTTGAAACACAAGCAGGGAGAGATTAGATAGGATATGGTTGATGCACAAGAATACCTTGGAGAATTGCAACGTTGATATCAAGATGAACAAAGAAAAGCTGAAGCAAGGAAACGCAATAAGTTAAAGCACAAAAACTTCGAAAGGCTACCCATTATATGTTCTTCTTTAAAAGATCACATCTCTTTATTAAAAGATGACATATCTTCTATAAAAGGTCTTATTAACTTGCGGGCACATCTTCAAGCAGAGCAAGAGAAATAAAAAGAGGTTGTTCCAAAATTTTGAGATTACAGACAGTTATGACGTGTCCATGGAAATTCTTGAAATTCCAAAAGTTAACCAAAGAACAAATTAAGAAAACCTAACGTTGCTTTTGAGTTGTTCGTTATTGTTAATAGATAATCTAGAGAATTCTAGGATATTATTTTAATAGCATGATTTGAGGGTTTGCATGATGTAGGACAGATTAAAGATGAAGAATTAACGAAAAATAAACTAGGATCTAAACTACACGTTTAAACCACTAGGATCTCTCAAGTGTATCCACTCCACACATCAACACCAAGATGGATAAAATACCTCTACGGTAGGATACCTCTACGGTATGAATGAAATAATCAATTTCAATATCAATATTTTGTAGCCTAAAAGACTTGTGAGAATTACATCACTATTTAAAGAGACTCAAAACCCTAGTGTTCTTGGACAATAATAAAAGTACTAAAAGACTAAGATACCCTTACTAAACATTAAAAAATCCTAATTACTAATTAATATCCCTAACTCCCCACTAATAAATAAAATACATAAATCACATCAACTAATTTTATATTAAACGTAATAAAAACTCCAAATAAAAAATATAAAAATCTCTTCTTTGTCCTTGACTTGGAGTCCCCATCATTCTCCTCTTGTTGGAGAAAACTTGACCTCAAGTTCTATAATATGAAAGAATAAGCAATGAATTCCTCTGCAACGGAAGAATATTTTGGAACACTTTTGACAACATCACGAGGTAAGGCTCAAAAAATTTTGGAAAGAGAATTGATGAGAACATCGCTTTCGTATTCAGAGGTGCTAAAAATAAACTTTTTGGAACAACGAAGTCGACAATGTCAACTTGGATTGGATCAATTCTCGAATCGTCCTTTCCTCGGTAACGAACAACTCCAAAGCAACGTTAAATGTTTCCTCTATTTGTTATTTACACATAATTTCTGGTTCAACAACTGTCTGTAGCCCCAAAATTTAAAACATCGTCTTTTTCTTTCTCTTGCTCTGCTTGAAGATGTACCCGCAAATCAATAAGGTCTTCTTTTATATAAGATATGTCATCTTTTAATAAAGATGTATCATCTTTTATAGAAGAACATATAGAAATCACTCTTTGTGTAGCCTTTTCAAGTTCTCTTACTTTAACTTGTTGACATTTCCTTACTTCAGCTTGTTGACGTTTCCTTGCTTCAACTTTACTTTGTTCATCTTGATATCGACGTTCCAATTTTCCAAGATAATTTTGTGCATAGACCATATCACATCTAAGCTCTTCCTCATTGTGTTTCAAATATCTATGACCACATGTATTAATAACGTAGTATATTCGGTTACTTTCACTGGCAAGAAAACAAATATACTTTTTTGCTTCGGCAATCAATTCTTTAGTGGCTTGAGGAATTGAGGCATTGGATGTTTGAAACAATGGGTTATAAAATAATAAATAAAGTTAAACTTTTTTTGATAACTCAAGGGCCTAACTGGAAATAAAATAAAAAATATGGGATAAAATAGGAATTTAGAAAGTGTAGGGCTGATTTGAAAAGGATGAAAGGGTATAAGTGAAAAGTGTACAAATGATGGGGCTAAAATTGAAAAGTTACAAAAACCATGGGGTGTAAACTATAATTTTGACAAAATATTTATAAGTTAGATATTAGGGTTACTCTTGTTCTCTAGAGAATAGCAGCAACAATAACAAGAAGACAGAAAACAAGCGCGATGAAGAGAAACTCCTGCGATGAACAATACTCCGGTCAGTGAACATTAAATCAGGCCAGTGAACAGTACTTCAGCCTTCTTCTTTTTTTGAAAACCCAAGATCTCCCAAAAATTGAAAAATTAATAAAGAAACCTTAAGTTTTAATACCAAAAATGATGTAGGACAGATTTAAGATGAAGAATTAACAGAAAATAAACTAGGATCCAAACTCCACATTTAAACCATTAGGATCTCTCAAGTGTATCCACTCCATGTATCAACACCAAGATGGATAAAATAGCTTCACGATAGGATACCTCTACGGTATGAATGAAATAATCAATATCAATATTCTGTAGTCTAAAAGACTTGTGGGGATTACATCACTATTTAAAAAGACTCAAAACTCTAGTGTTACTTAGAGAATAATAAAAGTACTAAAAGACTAAGATACTGTTACTAAACATTAAAAATTCCTAATTACTAATTAATATCCCTAAATCCAACTAATAAATAAAATACATAAATCACATCTACTTTTATATTAAACATAATAAAAACTCCAAATAATAAATATAATAAATCTCTTCTTTGTCCTCGACTTGGAGTCCCCATCATTGCATGTTTAGGGGGATTGCATGATTAAAGGGAGATTACATGATTAAGGGATGATTGATTTACTTTTCAAATATACTACAGTTCCAAGCTCTCAATTGTACATTGTAAGATATATTATAGAAAACATCTTCCTTTCTTTATTTCTCCACATAGTATCAAAGCTTGGTTGATCTTGGCAATCAAATCAAAAGGTTTTGCTTCCGTTGCCGCCGGCACATAGCTGGCGGCGGGTATCATTTCTTTTTTTTGTTTAACCTCATCTTAAAGAAAAATTTGGTGGTTAGGGCTCAGTTCTTGTTTTTTTGAAAGGTGACGTGTCCAGAGTAGTTAATTTCTCAAGTTGAAATATATAAATGGGTTGTTGAATAGAGAGCAAGAATTTTCATGGGACAGAGGTTTGAGGAAGGCGTATGTCCTTTGATTTGTTGGGAGACTCGAGAGTCATCCGTTATTAAGGAAGGCAAGGAGTCCTTCATTGTTTTTGTTGGAGATAATTGTTCTCCGTTATTGCCTGCACATAATATCCTTGGAAAGTGGATGTGAAGTTATGTATTGAGGGTTAGAATTAACTTTGGACATACAAACCATTTTTTTCTTTTTCTTTCTTTTTATTTTATTCATGCATTGAGGAGGGCCTCAATTTGAGGGGGAGTATTGGAGATAAAATAGTTTCCTTTTAAGTTTGGTTTAAATCTTTTTAGTTTTGGGATTATATTTTGTAACAAGCTATGTCATAATACAAGACTTTCAGTTTGAGGGGGAGTGTTGGTAGATAATCTAGAGAATTTTAGGATATTATTCTAATAGCACGATTTGGGGGAATAAATGTTTAAGGGTATTGCATGATTAAAGGGGGATTGGATGATTGATTTACTTTTCAAATGTACTGTAGTTCTAAGCTCTCAATTGTACATTGTAAGATATATAATAGAAAATATCTTCCTTTCTTTATTTCTCCACAATTACCGAAGAAAGTACGATTCAAGAAGTTGATCCAATCCAAGTTGACGTTAATTTCGTTGTTCCAAAAAGCTTCTTTTTAGCACCTTTGAATACAAAACCAAGGCTCACATCAATTTTCTTTCAAAAAAAAAATTAGTCATATAACGCGTGATGATGTTGTCAAAGGTGTTTCAAGATGTTCTTCCGTTGCAGAGGAGTTCATTGCTTATTCTCTCAAATTATAGAACTTGATGTCGAGTTTTGTCCAACAAGAGGAGAATGTTGGGGACTCCAAGTCTAAGAACAAAGAAGAGATTTTTTATATTTATTATTTGGAGTTTTTATTATGTTTAATATAAAAGTAATTGATGTGATTTATGCATTTTATTTATTAGTGGGGATTTACGACATTAATTAGTGATTATGAATTATTAATAAAGGTATTTTAGTCGTTTGGTACTTTTATTATTCCCCAAGTAATATTAGGGTTCTCTTTAAATAGTAATTTAATCCCCACAAGTCATTTAGACTATAAACTATTAATATTGAAGTTGATTATTTTATTTATACAGTAGAGGTATTTTATCCATCTTGGTGTTGCGTGGAGTTGATACACTGGTTTAAACGTGGAGTTTAAATTATAATTTATTTTCCATTAATTCTTCATCATAAATTTGACTTGCATTAGTTGTCTTTAGTATCCAATCATTAATCTCTAATTTTTAAGGTAGCCTTTAATCATCCCTTTAAAATATGATCGTATTTTTCATATTTATAATATTGAGCTTGGTACACGTCTTAGAAACTTATTTGTAATAAAATGCAACTAGATTGATGTATAAATTATTTGATACAAAGTCAAGGTGATTGCATCCTATATACTTTTGGTTACAATTTTATTTTTAGTTTGTGGCAAGTAGGTTTTAGTACAATCTAAAATTCAAAATATTCAATAATTGAGAGAGAAATAAAATCAAATAATCCATAATATCATGTTATTAGTCATCAATTTCTTGTACTTCTTACTAGAGTTGTGACACACACCCCACATGAAACCATAGGACAATTTTAATAATTCTATTTCGCTAGTATAGTTTTGCAGTAGGTATATGTCATGTGAGTAAAACTAGTGATTAATGTTGTAAAGGAACCAAACAGTTTGGGCTCGATTCAGGTTCGACTTAAAAAAATACGAGCGAGACTCGGATTCGTTATAAATATGATCCAAATCTGAGCATAAAAAATAGTTCGAACAAAAATGAGTAGAATCTGATCAAAGTTATACTCGACTCGTTTAAGATTCAAACTACTCGAATTCTCGATTGTGATTCAATACATACTCTATTGATACATATTTGATTAGATACTCGATACATTCTCTTATAATATACACAAAATTAAATGAAATTACGATAATTAAATTATTATTGTTTTGTTTTGTTTTTAATTTTAATTGTTATTTTATATTTGTAAAAAATAATAGTAAATATATTTTCTCATTTCTAAGTAAAATAATAATTCAATTTATAATTATATTTATTATAAAGCTAGTTATTATGTGGAGACTCGAATTCGAGCTTGAAAAAAAAAATTGAAGCTCGCGAGTAGTTTGAATATAATTCGATCCGAGTCGAATCCGAATAATAAATATTTGAGTCGAGTCGAGTCGAATTTGAGAAGAATGTTTTAAATACAATTCAAATTCTAGTATGAATTTAATGTTTCGAGTCAAATTTGAGTTGCTCTCTGTTCGCTTCGGTTCGACTTGTTTACACCCTTACTAGTGATAATAGCTTATTAACTCATTGGTTCCATATTTTCTTTGATAGAGGATGCTAGATGCATCTTTTTTGAGGAGAACAAGGTTTGGAATTCTAGTTATGAGGATATGATAAAGGTAACATAAAAATTAAGCCCAATGACTATAAAACTCAATAACAAAGATCCAATAGGTTAATTAAATGGATAGGCCCAATCCGTCCGGCTCAATAGAGGAAATATCATGACCCAACAACTAGGTTTACCTATTTTTCAGTAAATTCAGAACATCCTACACTAGTCAAAAATGAAACATGTTACGCTGCTAGTCTATTTTTCTAAAGAGAAATAATTTATATGTGGATAAATTTCATGACAAAGTTGAATTGCGAAGCCATAGAATCAATTAGTGCAGTACTCTTCTTATTCCATCATATCCTATATATTTACATGAGTCTATATTTACAATCTACATAAATTTGTAGTCGTGCCTAGCAAGAGTCTTTTCGAAAAGGGGAGTAGCAAAATGAACAAAAATAGGACTGTTATTTTGGGATAGAGGGAGTATTTAACTGAAACAAACACCAAAGATAATAAAATTACTTGCAAAGAAACAATACTTACCTTCAAAAGACGATCTTTGCCAGCAATGGAGATAAGTTCATTGTTTTTAGATTGAACATCAGCGGTCTGGCAACAGATGGAGAAGCTAGGGCGACATCGTAAGTTGAAATTGCTTTTAGAACGATAATTATTGCAGAAATTGTTGTTAAGGCGATGGGACGAGAGAGAAAGAGAAATAGGGTGGGAGTGTGGAGTCTTTGAAGATAAGAGGAAGCGGCAAAAGTCTTTAGTCGCCATTTTGATGAATTTCTGTCTTTCGAGCAGAGTTCCTCTTCAACTTCCTTGAGGACCTTCAACCTTTTTCTGCTGGGTTGGTTTTGAGCCACAAGAGCGGAACACTACTGTTTGGATTTGGTGGAGGGAAATCGAGTAGAATAGGAGTAAAATGCACAAATGTAGCATTTAGGGTAGGGAGAAGGTTCAAAAATGTTCCTGACATGTCTATCGAGTATCTTATACTTTTTTTGTGTAAAATTACTTTTAACGTTACACTTTTTTGGTCGATTGTGCGGGGTTGACAGTTGAACATATTTTGCTGACGTGTCAAATAATTTAAACAAAAAATTCTATCTCTCTGGTCAAATCTAGAAACCCAAAAGCAACAACCCAAATTCTATCTCTCTGGTCAAATCTAGAAACCCAAAAACAACAACCCAAATCAAATCTTGAATTCTGCATCAGCCATTTCTTCCGGTGATGAATTCTATCTCTCCTCTTTCTCCTAATGTTCGTGTTAGATTTTGATAGAGGAACAAGCCATGAGACGATTTCTTATGGACCGGCGATTTCGTCGAACCAAACCAACGATCGACCTCAAGTTCTCCCATGGCCGGAAACCTAAACCATAACCGCAACTCTTTCTGGCTATCGGAGAAAGCAGCGACGAAGACCACGAAGTGAAAGCTCCGAAGAAGAGGGCTAAAACATGGGTTCAAGAAGAAACTCAGAGCTTAATCAGTTTCCGTCGGGAAGCGGATAGCTTCTTTAACACTTCTAAGTCGAATAAGCATCAGTGGGAACATATCTCGACTAAAATGAGAGATAAGGGTTTCGATCGGTCGCCCACTATGTGTACTGATAAGTGGAGGAATTTGTTGAAGGAGTTTAAGAAAGTTAAGCACCAATTTAAGGGCAATAGTAGTTGTTCAACCAAAATGTTGTATTATAAAGAACTTGAAGAGTTGCTTAGAGATAGGACTAAAAACGGTGCTTACAAAAGTCCCACTCCTTCTAAGGTCGATTCGTTTATTCAATTCTCTAATAAAGGTTTGCCCTTAATTCTACTAGCTTTAGTTTTATTTGTGATTTCTTTTCAAATTGAGAGTATCTATGATTTCTTTTTTGTTGGTCGCTGAAATGGATTATTTAGTGTCCTTATTCTAGATTTTTGTAGTATTGATAGATTGGGTGGATCTGTATGTATATGTGGTGGTAGATCGACCGGATCTCGTCGTGGTGGTAGTGGATCTATTGATGGCGTGATTTTGAGAAGCGGTGGTGCATAGTGGTGGATTTGTTGGTGATGGATGGTGATGGTCTGAATTTTGTTGGTGGATTATACGGATCTGAATTTTGTTGGTGGTGTTGATGTCCCTAGTGGTGATATTAGATGGTGGTGGTGGTGGTGGTGGTGGATTGGTGGTGGGGTGGGTGGTTCACACTTCACAACATTGAAACCTAAAAGTAGTAGACCAAAAAAAACTTATTTCACTAAATATTAATTTGATAATTACTTTAAAAAATAAGCCTGAAAAGAAATAATTATCTAAATAAAATATAGTTACTTAAAAAAATGGATCATTTTACACAATAAAATTATTAATAAATAAAACTTATTAATAAAATACACATAATAAATAAATTATCAAATATATATAAAATATTATTTTTATACACATCAGATGGTACAATAGCATTTTTTGTTTTAATTATTTGACATGTCAGCAAAATATGTCCAACTGTCAACCCCGTTTGTCTAGGCATGTCTGTCAACGGCAGGGGCACAATTGACCCAAAAAGTGTAACGTTAAATGTATTTTTAGACAAAAAAAGTATAGGGTGCTCGGTAGACATCGGAGTAAAAGTCAGGGCCATTTTTGAATCTTCTCCCATTTAGGGCCACGTTTTTTTGGTAAGAATTATAATTAAAAGACTATATTTCTGATGAATTATAATTTCATATAATTATATTTTTATAAATTATAATCTTCCAAATTATTAATCATAAGATTAAATATTAAATAATTCTAGCATGATATTTGTTTTTTAGTTTTATTTATAAAATTATATAAAAAATTTATTAAATTCATACTTTGAATTATAACATTATTCCTCACTAAATTAATTAATGTGACACATTTAATTAAATTAATCTACCACAATTTCATCAAATATTTATTTAACTCAATAAATAAATTAACCAAATATTTATTTAATTCAATAAATATTTAAAAATTAATTACAAAAGTCTCGTTAGTCACACCCACCAGTAGCCTCCATATCTGAAGTACTCTCCCACAAGTAGCATCCATATCCGAAGTACTCTCCCACCAGTAGCTTCTAAATTCGAAGTACTCTCCCACCAGTAGCCTCCATATCCGAAGTACTCTCCTACCTGTTGAAAGTAGTATGCATACAAGTCAATCTTGTATGATGATAAAGCATATACTTTGTAATCAATCTTATTTATTTATTAATAAAAGAATTATTTATTAAAGGCATTTAATTATCTGCATGGTGCTGTTTTAATAATATGTGATAAACTCATAGTTTTAAGCAATGCTTTTAGAATCATGATGAGATCATGCTAATGATATCTAAATTATTAGATAGCTTAAAACTAAAATATTCTCAATCAATGGATTACTAAAAAGGGGATTAGTGAATCCGGATAGATTAGTACATACGTTGCTTGCTCATTGGATGAGGATGATCGATTTCGTGATCATTTGTGTGAAGATACTAAATCAAGTATGTAAGTGCTTATTGGAGAATAAGTTCACTGAACTAACTCGCTAAGGAATACCTAATGGAGTTTTACTTGCACGTCAATAAGAATTCCTGTAGTGATAGTAGTACAAATGATCCTTAAACTTGAGATCATCATAGTATCTTATGTATAATGAATTACACTTTGACTTATTCCTTAAGACTCTTAGAGTATATCAAAAGGTATGCTTGGGTGTAATAAGTTATATATGGAGATAATGAATGATCAATATAGAATCTACCATTTCTAGTAAAAGAAGAGAAATGTCCTATGTGATTCGATAAATGATAACCCAAGAATCCTTGGTCAAGGTGAAATGAAATTAGAAAGTAGTTTCTTGTAAGACCCAACTTTTTATGAATAAAGATTTAATTTATCTAAATATTATTTTAGAATAATAAGGTGTTGATTTAATATAATGTTATAGTTGTGGGTAATATTTATAAATATTGCGAAGTAAACAAGTTGGCATAAAATATTCGTTTGGTCGGGGAATATTCGTTTTATCAGAAAATATTCGTAGGACGGCACAATCATTGGTGGTCCCCACAACGAAATTACTTTTAGAGTTAAAAAACGATAGAAATATCTTTTTATAAAAATAACGACGAAAGTTTTATCGTTAACTGTTGAAATATCCGGTGATAAAAGTACAGTAATACGCGTGATTGCATAATAGCACACGATATTGATTATTAATTCTTACACGAGAAATTACTCAGTTTTACTCAATTATTGCCACAGTAATTACTGCATAGTATCTCACATTATTGATTTAATTATTGTCACACTATTTATATTATTCAATCAATAATTGAGATGACAAGTTATTCATATTATTATTTGCATTATTGACAATGTCTAGAAAGTTCTATCGAGAAAAAAGGGTTTGGTCACCTAATTGCGAGCCAATAAAGAGAAGTCCTTATCGGAAAGCCCACTCTTTTCTGGGATCGAATGATCTGTTTGTTAATATTGTGAGATATAAATGATGAATAAATGTTATTAAGAATGTGTTTTGTGAAGCCAAGTGAATTGAGATAAATAGAGGGGATTTTTATGAAGTAATTGTTGTAAATTTTGCTTATTATATGGACCCACATTTACCCAGTTTTTAAAATTATCGGTAGAAAGTTATCTCAGTTTTGTTATATATATATATATTATAATAAGTTTTATTTTTTTATGAAAAATAAAATATATTATATTTTATTTGACTGCATAGTGTTGCATAGTACTGCATAGTATATGCATAGTGCAGCATAGGAAAATCATTTTTTTAAAGTTTCAGCTGAACGTTTCTCGTGAATTTTCAACTACTGTTCACCTGTGATTTTTTTTCTTAAATAGTATTCTTCCATTCTCCTATAAATAGGATGCATAGTTAAAAATAAAAATCACACCAGAATCAAAAAATTCTTCTTTTATAATATTGAGCGTATTTCTTTTGAGTTTAAGGAAGCTTTGAGCGTAGAAAATAATATAAGTTTTCTTCAAAAATATCCCTATATTATCAGTCAGAAATACTCTCCTTTTAAGGCAAATGATATTATTTTTGTTTAATATTCGTATGAAATAATATTTTCTTCCATACTCTGTAGTATGTAAGTAGTATTATTTCGTTTTAGATTCTGAATTCTACACTCATTTTGTTAAGTATTGCTTCTATACTCCTTGAAATTAGTAGAATATCCTTGAAATTTTCGCTTCATCTAGTATCTTTTCACAAGAATATTTTTCTGAACATTCTTGTTAAATTTTAATCTTTTCATGCCGGTGTACTATTCACGAAGTACTATTCACGGGGTACTATTCACCCGTGGTACTATGCATGATAAAAAAATGATTTCTTTTCTGCCCAAATTATTTTTGATACAGATATTATTCTTAAATTTTACTCCACAAAGCAGTATCATGTTGACAATTTGGACATTATTGAATTCTGGATAAATTGAATTATAAATCATTAAAATTTATCCTTGCTCTCATATAATTGAATTCTTATATCATTGTCATCATCATCATGCCTATATTATGATGAAACTCATCTTTGGCCCGTAGTGCATAGATAGACCGTTGATTGGTATGATTATGACTATGTATTGGTATAATCATGACCTATAATATTACAAATGATATGATAAAAGTCTTCATTGGCCCGTAGTACATTGATGAACAGTTGTTGGCATGATCATGACCACTGGTGATAATAACGAATATCCTTGGCCCGTAGTGCATGGATGATTCGTGGATGTGATACTAATGAATATCCTTAACCCGCAGTGTATGGAAAATTCAGTGATGTGGATTATTTATTGAGTTGTGTTACAACGATAAAATATTGATGATGAACTTTTAAATCATAGAAGATAATATATATCATGCTCTACTTGACTCTTCTAACGGATTGCTTGTTCCGTTGCAGTTAAACTTGTTGTTTATTGTATTCTATCAGTTTAACACTGTTGAAGGCTAATAATAATTTATTTTGCATTATCTTAGTCATAATATTTCTTACTGGGCTAGTTGAGCTCACCATTTACTTTCATTATCCTCTTAAGGAAATGAGAACATAGCCGGGACTAGTCGGGGAATGGAGTGACAGTCCGAGATGGTGGTTGTAGTAGTCATCACTATTCTATAAAATAGTGTGATAATAATTATAATGAGGACTCTATTTGAGTTTGGATATTGTTTACGAGACAAAATTCGTGTTAAAACTCTCAGCTACGTTTTGTTGTATTTTATAAACAAAGATGGTATTTAAATTTTGTACCATATATTTGACAACTCAGAATGGGTTGTGTATACCTATTTCGGGGGTGTCACAGTTGGTATCAAAACTTAGGGATATGATGAAATACCCGATAATTTCCACATCTTATTAAATGAATATATTAATGGAATAAATATTTATTTGAATATAAATGTTAATGTTTGTAAATTAAGTAATTAAATCGATTCACATTGGATTAATACGATTAAGACGTGTGGAAATGTGATGAGCAATTGTGAAGTGCCTTGTGTGGCATAATGTGAAATGTGTGAAAGCCCAGTTTTTATGAATAAAGAATTAATTTTCTCGAAATAATTTTTTTTTATATTATGGTGTGAATTTGAGATAATGTTATCGTTGTGGGTAATATTTATAAATTTTGCAAAGTACGCAAGTTGTTATATAATATTCGATTGGTCGGGGAATATTCATTTTAATAGGGAATATTAGTACAACGGCACAATCATTGGTGGACCCCACAACGGAATTATTGTCGGATTGAGAAAATGACAAAAATACTTTATGAAAATAACGGCGGAAGTTTTTACCGTTAACTGTTGAAACACCCGGTGTTAAAAGTACAGTAATACGTGTGGTTGCATAGTAGCACACAGTATTGATTATTGATATTTATGTGAGAAGTCACTCAGTTTTGTTCAATTATTGCTACAATAGTTGCTACATAGTATCTCACATTATTTGATTCAATTATTGTTGATTTAGAAGTTTTGTTTTATTCACGTAATAAAATAGAAACATCTTTTTATATAAAACAGAATACTTTATTAAAATTATTCTATAAATAGAATATATTATATTCTATTATGCATAGTGTTTTGCATAGTAAAATCTTTTTATATAAAACAGAATACTTTATTAAAGTTATTCTATAAATATAATATATTATATTTTATTATGCATAGTGTTTGTATAGTGCCCGCATAGTGTTTGCATAGTAAAAATCTTTTTATATAAATAGAATATATTATATTTTATTTAAAAGATTTTTTTTAAATATGGACCGTTAGATTAAAGTAAATTAATCTGGACCGTTCATGGATTAGTTACTATGCATTCCATTTTCCTATAAATAGAAGCTCACTCCTTCATTATTTTCTTACGAATTCACTGAACTCTTGAGAGAGAAACTATAGAGAGAGACTATAGAGAGATAAAAGAAAAGTTTTCTGCTACTTCACTACTCTTATATCAAGTATTATTTTACGGTAAGGGATATTATTCTTTTGTATTCAAGAAGAGAACTTCTGTTATTCCATTTCTTTATTGTTCTGTTGGAATAACCTGTATACGCAGGCTACCCTATACTTGGTGACATTCTTCTATTATTCTGTCTTTATTATTTTGTCGAAATATCCTGTCTGTGCTATATGCCGGACCTGGTTCCATCATTTATTATTCCACATTTATTATTCTGTTGGAACATCCTGTCGGTGTAAATTTTACCTGACCTAGTTCCATTATTATTATTCTGTTAGAATAACCGTCTATGCGAAGTACCGCATGCATGGTGATATCTTTTGTTATTCCATTCGGTATTATACTCAATTGATTAAAATTTTGACTTCTATACTCCATGAAATTAGTGGAATATCCTTGATATTTGGGCTTCATCCAGTATTTTTCATGGAAATATTCTTTTGAGCATTCTTGAATTTTATTCTACAAAGAAGTATCATGTTGACAATTTAGACGTTATTGGTTCCTGGACAAATTAATTCTTGAACTTGTTTAATTGAATTCTTATATCATTGTCATCATCCTCATGTTTATGTTAAGTTGAAAGTCAACTGTGGCCTGTAGTGCATAGATGGACTTGGTATGATTATGACCAGGGATTATTCGGTATAATCATGATCGTAATGTTACAAATGATGTGAAAATTAAAAGTCCTCATTGGCCCGTAGTGCATTGATGGACAGTTTTTGGTATGATTATGGCTATGATTCTCTTCGGCCAAGGGAGCAAAGATGAATTGTTTTATGACATGATCAGGACCGTTGATGAAAACACGATTAACTTTGGCCCGTAGTGCATGGATAATTCGTGGTCGTGATACTAAAGAATATCCTTGGCCTGTAGTGCAGGGATGATTTAATGATGTGGATTATTTATTGCGCTGAGTCTCAGCGATAAAAGTGATGAAAAACTTTTTAAATCATAAAAGATAGTAGATTCTATTCTCTACTCGACTCTTTTAATAGATTGCTTGTTCCGCTGCAGTTAAACTTGATGTCTATTGTATTTTATCAGTTTAACATTGTTGGAGGCTAATTATAATTTATTTTGCATTATCTTAGTCATAATATTTCTTACTGGGCTAGTTGAGCTCACCCTTTGTTTCACTGTTTTCTTCAGGAAATGAGAATATAGTTGGGACGAGTCAGGGAACGGAGTGATGGTCCAGAGGATAACATTAGTAGTCCTCACTATTTTGTGAAATAGTGTGATAATAATTGTAATGAGGACTCCTTTTGAGTTTGTATAATCTCTAGTAGACAATAATTGTATTCAAACTCACAGTTGATGTTTTGTCGTATTGTACACGACAGTTGTATTAGTAAGTTGTATTTGAATTCTATACCATGTATCTGGCGACCCAAAATAGGTGATGTATACCAAATTTTGGGGGCGTCACCGTTGGTATCAAAGCTTAGGGATATGATCCCTGGCTAAGATGTGAGATAAGAACTAGGAGGGGAGAGACGGGGAATTCTTTCGCTAGTATGACCTACCTAAGTTTATTTGGTATTTAATTGGTCAGTCAAAGTATAGGGATAATATGTGATATGTTAATTAACCCTTGTTTTGTGGCAGTGTTTAAAAATGGCATCCGAGAATGTTGAGATTATCAATGGAGCACAGGAGACCGTTGAGTCTCCATAGATCAATAATCAGGATAATGTGCAACCATAGGACAATACTCCTCATGAAAACAATAACACCGATGAAATGGTGAATGATGGGATGGTCAGAGGCTTTATGCAATTCATGCAACAACAGGCGAAGGCAGCTCTTGTCCAAAATGCAGGTAGAAATACTGATAACTCTCGGACGGTCACCGCTAAGCAGTTTAAGGAGCAATTCATGCAACAACGGGCGAAAGCAGCTCCTGTCTATAATGCAGGTGGAAACAATGGTAACCCACGGTTGGTCACCGCTAAGCAGTTCAAGGAGCTGGGACCACCTGAGTTTTTGGGAAAGCCAGAACCACTTATGGCGAAGATATGGATAAAGTAGATTACCAAGATATTTGATGTCTTGGAATGCTCAGAGGAGCAAAAGGTTCCATTCGCCACCTTTATGTTGCGTGAAGAAGGAGATCATTGGTGGGAATCTGTAAAACGTACCCAGCCTGACGCACTCAAGATGTCTTGGGAGAAGTTCCAAGAATTATTCAACGACAAGTACTTTCCTGAAAGTATTCGTCACATGAAGGAGGTAGAATTCATCAAACTGGAGCAAAACAATATGACCGTGTCGCAGTACGAGGCTAAGTTTGCGGAGTTATCCCGGTTTGCATCCCATTTGGTCGATAATGAAGAGCGAATGACGCGAATGTTTTTGCGAGGTTTGAAACCCGATATACGTCAATACCTCATTTCTCACAAACTTTGTTTATATTCAGATGTTGTGAATAGGGCTCAGTTATTGGAGCACGATAATGAGTCAACACAACTAAAAGGCAACGACCAACAACACGATAATAATCATACCGGTGGCAACGGTCATCGGAACAACGATAACCATCGTGGGGGATATTATCATGCCAAGAATGGTAACCATTTCGGTGGTAATCATGGCCATGATAATAAGAATGGACATTTTAAGAAGAGAAGGTTCAACAACGACGTGAAGACGTCGGCACCAACACCCATTTCAAAGGAAGAAGAACACCCATCGGTCGTATGTTTCAAATGCGGACAAGAGGAAAACATCCATCCAAACTGTACGCAACAATCCAAAGTGTGTTTTAATTGCGAAAGAGAAGGTCACCTAGCTCAATTTTATCGTATGGTGAAGTCAAGTCCAACTGGGATAGTGATGCCAAAGGATGTCCCAGACAAGCCAAAACCGGTAGTTTAAGAGAGAGCATTTTTTTTTCTTGTGACGAGGAACCTGGATAAAATTATCACGGGTAAGTTAATCATAAGCTCTTATGAAGTCTATACCGTGTTAGATACCGGTTCAACTCACTCTTTTATTTCACCTAGTTGTGTTGAATGTTTGTACTTAACTCAGGAGAAGTTAAACTTTGATTTGTCTATTGAAACTCCATTGGGAGAAACCTTCGTTACCTCCACTGTTTATAAATTTTGTTTGATTCAAATCGACACTTTCACGTTACCTGTCGATCTTATCTCTTTGAAAATACTTGCCTTTGATGTGGTTTTTTTGAAACGATTGGTTAATTACTCATCATGTTTTTTGTAAGGTTGTTAGCTTTCACATTCCTAACCAACCTATTATGCGAATTCAAGCAACCAAACCACTAAATTCAATCATTGTCATATCAAGCCATAAGTAAAGAGCCCCGATCCTTTTGTTGATGACTTCCTTGTGTGGAATGCATCGAAGCCAGACTTTCTGTAGGCGACGTCATGAATGACGATGACAAGTTGATAGGTATCATTGTGAGGTGCTATCTAGGTTAAGGGATAGAAGTCACAGTTGGTAACAATATGATGTACTATCCAAGTCTTGGATGAGAGTAACAGTTTTGAATGATATTTCTATCACTAATAAATCTCTTGACGTATTCCTGAAGACTTCTTAGCCTACCCCAGAGCGTGAAATCGAATTTTGTATTGACACCAGTATAAAACTCATTTCTTAAACCCTCAAAATATTTCTTCAACTAAAACGAACGTAACACGCGCCAAAGACGTTGACTCGAGCTGTTGAAGATTACGATCGTACTATTCAATATCATCGTGGAAGAGCGAACGTGGTAGCTGACATGTTGAGTAGAAGATCGTATGCGTTTACAAGTGCGATGTTGTTAACACAAAGACTCATTTCATATAACTTGCAAATGATGAAGATAGAGTTAAAGACTCCAGGGACCCACGTGAAGATAACGAATATACGAGTAAAATCGACTTTAATCGATAAAGTTAAAGACGCTCAAGCTACATACCCGAATCTGATGAATGTGAAGAAGAAGGTTCAAGAGGGCGTTATTCTAGAAGCAAGAGTTGCTGAAGAGAGGAAATCTCAACCCTCGATTTAATTGGCCCATTTGAAATCCTTGATTGAGTAGGAACTGTGGCTTATAGACTCGTTTTACCGCCAAGTATGTCGCGTGATCATAACGTTTTTAACGTATTAATGTTACGTAAATATATGGATGACCCGAACCACATTATTAATTTAGAATCGGATGAGATAGCGGATGATTTTACGTATGAGATCTCGTGTTAAAATCTTGGATAAGAAGAATCGTATCCAACACTCAAGGGTTGTACCTCAAGAGTTAGAATCTGAAATAAAGTCAAGGTATCCTCACCTGTTCGGCTTACCAGGTACGTACGTAAATTTCGGGAGCGAAATTCCATAAGGAGGGGAGATTGTGAAACCCCAGATTTTATAAATAAAGAATTAATTTTCTCGAAATATTTTTTTTTATATTATGGTGTGAATTTGAGATAATGTTATAGTTGTGGGTAATATTTATAAATTTTGCAAAGTACGCAAGTTGTTATATAATATTCGATTGGTCGGGGAATATTCGTTTTAACAGGGAATATTAGTACAACGACACAATCATTGGTGGACCCCACAACGGAATTATTGTCGGATTGAGAAAACGACAAAAATACTTTATGAAAATAACGGCGGAAGTTTTTATCGTTAACTGTTGAAACACCCGGTGTTAAAAGTACAGTAATACGTGTGGTTGCATAGTAGCACACGGTATTGATTATTGATATTTATGTGAGAAGTCACTCAGTTTTGTTCAATTATTGCTACAATAGTTGCTGCATAGTATCTCACATTATTTGATTCAATTATTGTTGATTTAGAAGTTTTGTTTTATTTACGTAATAAAATAGAAACATCTTTTTATATAAAACAGAATACTTTATTAAAGTTATTCTATAAATAGAATATATTATATTATATTATGCATAGTGTTTTGCATAGTAAAATCTTTTTATATAAAACAAAATACTTTATTAAAGTTATTCTATAAATAGAATATATTATATTTTATTATGCATAGTATTTGTATAGTGCCCGCATAGTGTTTGCATAGTAAAAATCTTTTTATATAAATAGAATATATTATATTTTATTTAAAATATTTTTCTTTAAATATGGACCGTCAGATTAAAGTAAATCAATCTGGACCGTTCATTGATTAGTTACTATGCATTCAATTTCCTATAAATAGAAGCTCACTCGTTCATTATTTTCTTACGAATTCACTGAACTCTAGAGGGAGAAACTATAAAGAGAGACTATAGAGAGATAGAATAAAAGTTTTCTGCTACTTCAATACTCTTATATCAAGTATTATTTTACGGTAAGGGATATTATTCTTTTGTATTCAAGAAGAGAACTTCTGTTATTCCATTTCTTTATTGTTCTGTTGAAATAACCTGTATACGCGGGCTACCCTATACTTGGTGACATTCTTCTATTATTCTGTCTTTATTATTTTGTCGGAATATCCTGTCTGTGATATACGCCGGACCTGGTTCCATTTTTATTATTCCGTCTTCATTATTCTGTCGGAATATCCTGTCTGTGCTATACGCCGGACCTGGTTCCATCATTTATTATTCCGCATTTATTATTTTGTTGGAACATCCTATCGGTGTGAATTTCACCTAACCTGGTTCCGTTATTATTATTCTGTTGGAATAACCGTCTATGCGAAGTACCGCATGCATGGTGATATCTTTTGTTATTCCATTCGGTATTATACTCAATTGATTAAAATTTTGACTTCTATACTCTATGAAATTAGTGGAATATCCTTGATATTTGCGCTTTATCCAGTATTTTTCATGGAAATATTCTTCTGAGTTTTCTTGAATTTTATTCTACAAAGAAGTATCATGTTGACAATTTGGACGTTATTGGTTCCTGGACAAATTAATTCTTGAACTTGTTTAATTGAATTCTTATATCATTGTCATCATCCTCATGTTTATGTTATGTTGAAAGTCAACTGTGGCCTGTAGTGCATAGATGGACTTGGTATGATTATGACCAGGGATTATTCGGTATAATCATGATCGTAATGTTACAAATGATGTGAAAATTAAAAGTCCTCATTGGCCTGTAGTGCATTGATGGACAGTTTTTGGTATGATTATGGCTATGATTCTCTTCGGCCAAGGGAGCAAAGATGAATTATTTTATGGCATGATCAGGACTGTTGATGAAAACACGATTATCTTTGGCCCGTAGTGCATGGATAATTCGTGAAAACAATAATCAGGATAATGTGCAACCAGAGGACAATACTCCTCATGAAAATAATAACACCGATGAAATGGTGAATGATGGGATGGTCAGAGGCTTTATGCAATTCATGCAATAACAGGAGAAGGCAGCTCTTGTCCAAAATGCAGGCAGAAATACTGATAACTCTCGGACGGTCACCGCTAAACAGTTTAAGGAGCAATTCATGCAACAACGGGCGAAGGCAGCTCCTGTCTATAATGCAGGTGGAAACAATGGTAACCTACGGTTGGTCACCGCTAAGCAGTTCAAGGAGCTGGGACCACCTGAGTTTTTGGGAAAGCCAGAACCACTTAAGGCAGAGACATGGATAAAGCAGATTACCAAGATATTTGATGTCTTGGAATGCTAAGAGGAGCAAAAGGTTCCATTCGCCACCTTTATGTTGCGTGAAAAAAGAGATCATTGGTGGGAATCTGTAAAACGTTCCCAGCCTGACGCACTCAAGATGTCTTGGGAGAAGTTCCAAGAATTATTCAACGACAAGTACTTTCCTGAAATTATTCGTCACATGAAGGTGGTAGAATTCATCAAGATGGAGCAAAACAATATGACCGTGTCGCAGTACGAGGCTAAGTTTGAATACAATTATTGTCTACTAGAGATTATACAAACTCAAAAGGAGTCCTCATTACAATTATTAACACAATATTTCACATAATAGTGAGGACTATTAATGCTATCCTCTGGACCGTCACTCCGTTCCCCGACTAGTCCCTGCTATGTTCTCATTTCCTGAAGAGAACAGTGAAAGAAAGGGTGAGCTCAACTAGCCCAGTAAGAAATATTATGACTAAGATAATGCAGAATAAATTATCGTTAGCCTTCAACAGTGTTAAACTGATAAAATATAACAACATCAAGTTTAACTGCAGCGGATCAAGCAATTCATTAAAAGAGTCAAGTAGAAAATAGAATCTACTATCTTTTATGATTTAAAAAGTTTTTCATCACTTTTATCGCTGAGACTCAGCTTAATAAATAATCCACATCATCCCTGCACTACGGCCAAGGATATTAATTAGGGTCACGACCACAAATTCCATGCACTACGGGCCAAGGATATTTGTGTATTCATCAATGGTTATGATCATGCCAACAACTGTCCATCAATGCACTACGGGCCAATGAGGACTTTTGCCACATCATTTGTAACATTACGGTCATGATCACACTGAATAATCCCTGGTCATAATCATACTAAGTCCATCTATGCACTACAAGCCTCAGATGACTTTCAACATAATATAAAATGAGGATGATGACAATGATATAGGAATTCAATAAAACAAGTTCAAGAATTAATTTGTCCAAGAACTACTAATGTCCAAATTGTCAACATGATACTGCTTTGTAGAGTAAAATTTAAGAATGATCAGAAGAATATTTCCATGAAAAGATACTGGATGAAGCGCAAATATCAAGGATATTCTACTAATTTCATGGAGTATAGAAGTCAAAACTTTAACCAACTGAGTATAATAAAGAATGAAATAACAAAAGAAATCATCATGCATGCGGTACTTTGCATAGACAGGTTATTCCACCAGAATAATAATAACGGAACCAGGTCAAGCAAAATTTGCACCGACAGGATGTTCCAACATAATAATAAAGACGGAACCAGGTCCGGTGTAAAACACATAGACAGGATGTTCCAACAGAATAATAATAAGACGGAACCAGGTCCGGTGTAAAACACACAGACATGATGTTCAAACGGAATAATAATAAAGATGGAACCAGGTCCAGTGTAAAACACACAGACAGGATGTTCCAACAGAATAATAGAGAAATGTCACCAAGTATAGGGTAGACCGCGTATACAGGTTATTCCAACAGAATAATAAGAAATGGAATAACAACAGTTCTCTTTATGAATAAGAAAGAATAACACCCCTTACCGTAAAAGAAACTGAATATAAAAGTAGCAAAATACTTTTCTTCTATCTCTCTATAGTTTCTCTCTCTAGAGTTCAGTGAATTCGTAAGAAAATAATGAAGGAATGAGCTTCTATTTATAGAAAAATGGAATGCATAGTAACTAATCCATGAACGGTCCAGATTGATTTACATCTGACGGTCCATATTTAAAGCAAAATCTTTTAAATAAAATATAATATATTCTATTTATAATCTAATAAAATGAATAACTTTATAACAGATTTTACTATACAAACACTATGCAAGCACTATGCAAACACTATGAATAATAAAATATAATATATTCTAATTATTGTCTAATAAAACAGATAACTTTATAAAAGTATTCTGTTTTATATAAAAAGATTTTACTATGCAAAACACTATGCAGATACTATGCAACACTATGCATAATAGAATATAATATATTCTATTTATAGAATAACTTTATAAAAGTATTCTATTTTATATAAAAAGATTTTATGTATTATTAAATTAATAATACCAATAAAATAAAACTGAGTGACTTATCACATAAGCATCAATACCGTGTACTACTATGCAATCACGCGTATTACTGTACTTTTACTACCGAGTAGTTCAACAGTATTAATGGTAAAACTTCTGCCATTATTTTCATAAAGTATTTTTGTCGTTTTCTCAATCCGATAATAATTCTGTTGTGGGGTCCACCAATGATTGTGCCATCGTACGAATATTTCCTGTTTAAAACATATATTCCCCGACTAATCGAATATTATATGACAACTTGCATACTTTGCAAAATTTATAAATATTACCCACAACTATAACATTATATTAAATTCATTCTATAATATTCAAAAATGATAATTAAAGAAAATTCATTTTTATTCAAAAAGTTGGGGTCTTACAACCTCCCCTTCTTAAGAAATTTCGCCCTCAAAATTAGGGTACGTATCTGGTATGTCGAAGAGGTAAGGATACATTGATTTCATTTCAGATTCTAACTCCCAAGTCATTTCCTCAACATCGTGGTTTCTCCACAAAACTTTGACTTGAGGTATAACCTTGGTGCATAGAATATGTTCCTTCTTATCCAAGATTTGAATAGGAACCTCTTCATACGTCGAATCTTCCGCTATTTCGTCCGGTTCTAACTCAATAATGTGGTTCGGGTCTTCCACATATTTACGTAGCATGGATATGTGAAAAACGTTATGAACACGAGACATACTTGGCGGTAAAGCGAGTCTATAGGCCACAGTTCCTACTCGATCGAGGATTAAAAATGGGCCGATGAATCGAGGATTGAGCTTTCTTCTCTTTCCAAATCTCGTAAATCCTTTCCATGAAGTAAAACGTAACAACACATGATCTCCTATATCGAATTCCACGTCCTTTCGATGAAGATCAGCATAACTCTTTTGTCGATCTTGTGAGGTTTTTATAGGTTGCCGGATCGTTTGAATCTTTTTCGTAGTCATACGTACCAACTCCGGTCCCAACAACGTTGCTTCACCCACCTCATCCCAACATATTAGAGAACGGCACTTTCTTCCATACAACACCTCGAACGGAGCCATGCCAATACTTGCTTGATAACTGTTGTTGTAGGAAAACTCCACCAATGGTAAGAACTTGTCCCAACTTCCCTTGAAATCAAGGACACAAAGTCTTAATAGATCTTCAAGAGTTTGAATAGTCCTCTCTGACTGTCCGTCCGTCTGAGGATGATATGCCGAGCTAAATCATAAATCTGTGCCCATAGCTTTTTGCAAACTAACCCAAAATCGCGAAGTGAATCTTGGGTCTCGATCAGAAACTATGGATACTGGTATACCATGCAATCTTACAACCTCGTTTATGTACATACGAGCAAGACGTTCAAGTGTATAAGTTTCTCGTATCGGTAAGAAATGAGCAGACTTGGTCAATCTATCAACAATGACCCAAATTGCATCTATGCCTTGAGAAACTTTGGGAAGACTAGTAACGAAATCCATGGTAATGTGCTCCCACTTCCATTCTGGAATTTCAAGTGGTTGCAATGGACCTTTTGGTACTTGATGCTCGGCCTTGACTCGTTGACACGTTAGACACCTTGAGATAAACAACGCAATCTCTCTCTTCATATTGCCCCACCAAAATGTATGTCGAAGATCATGATACATTTTGATACTCCCATGATGGATTACAAACGGTGTGTTGTGCGCCTCCATTATGATTTTATACTTTAAATCAGGGTCGTTAGGAATACAAAGTCTAGAGTTGACTCAAAGTGTTCCTTCTTCATCGATTCTTGCTTCCGGCATCGCACCTTCTTGTACTTTCTTCCTCATACGCATCAGCTCCGGATCTGTAACTTGAGCAACTTTAATTTAATCAATTAAAGTCGGTTCCACTCGTATATTCGCCCTCATCACATGGGTCCTTGGAGTCTTTATCTCTATCTCCATCCTTTGCAAGTCATACAAAATGGGCCTTTGCGTTGACAATATTGCACTCGCACCCGCATATGATCTTCTACTCAATGCGTCAGCTACCACGTTCGGTTTTCCAGGATGGTATTGGATGGTATGACCATAATCTTTCAACAGTTCAAGCCAATGTCATTGTCGCATGTTGAGTTCCTTTTAAGTGAAGAAATATTTGAGGCTTTTATGATCCGTAAAGATCTCCACTTTCTCCCCATACAAGTAATGCCTCCAAATTTTAAGTGCAAAGACAACAGTTGCTAACTCTAGGTCATGAGTAGGATAATTTCTCTCATATTCTTTGAGTTTTCGTGAGGCATAGGCTATGACTTTCCCATGTTGCATGAGAACACATCATAACCCTTTGCCCGAAGCATCACTGTAGATGACAAATTCCTCCGAACCAGATGGTATTGTCAGAACAGGTGCTGAAATGAGTCTCCTCTTGAGTTATTGAAAACTCTTCTCACATTCCTCGCTCCAACCGAACTTTGTATCTTTTCGAGTCAACTGAGTTAGTGGAGTAGCGATTCGATATGAATCTCCGATAATAACCAGCTAAGCCAAGAAAACTACGTACTTCGGTCACTGATTTAGGTTGCTCCCAGCTTTGAATAGCTTCAATCTTTGCTGGGTCAACAGATATTACATGACTTGATACCACTTGCCCAAGGAATGCTACTTCCTCAAGCCAGAACTCACATTTCTTCAACTTGGCATAAAGCTTGTATTCACGAAGCTTTTGGAATATCAGCCTCAAGTGTTCCTCATGATCTTCACGGCTTTTGGAATAAATAAGGATGTCATCAATAAAGACGACCACAAAGTGATCAAAATATTTCTTGAATACTAGGTTCATCATATCCATGAAGGCAGCAGGAGCATTAGTCAATCCAAAGGACATGACTAGGAATTCATAATGCCCGTACAGAGTTCTGAAAGCCGTCTTTGGAATGTCATCGGTTCTAATCTTCAATTGGTAATATCCGAAACGAAGATCAATCTTTGAAAAGAATTTGGCTCCTTGCAACTGGTCAAACAGGTCATCAATACGTGGCAATGGATACCTATTTTTGATGGTGACATGATTCAAGTCTCGATAATCAATACAAAGTCGCATACTCCCATCTTTCTTCTTCACGAATAGAACAGGAGCACCCCAAGGAGAAATACTAAGACGAATAAAGCCAATGTCTAACAATTCCTGCAGTTGAGTCTTTAACTCCTGAAGTTCAATAGGAGCCATTCGATATGGGGCTTTGGAAATGGGTTTTGTACCGGGTTCAAGGTCGATGCAAAATTCAATTTCACGCTCTGGGGGTAGGCCAGGAAGTTCTTCAGGGAATACGTCAGGAAATTCATTAACAATAGAAATATTATTCAAAACTGACGTATTTTTGTTTAGATCTGTGACATGAGCTAAGAAAGCTTGACATCCGTTTTTCAATAAACGAATAGCTTTATGGCTTGAGATAACAGTGATTGATTTTAATGGTTTGGTTGCTTGAATTCACATAATAGGTCGATTAGGAATATGAAAGCTAACAACCTTACGAAAACAATTAATTTTTGTATGATGAGTAGTTAACCAATCAATCCCTAGAATTACATCAAATGCAAGTATTTTTAATGCAATAAGATTGAGATGTAATGTGTGGGTACCAACTTGAACCAAACAAGACTTATAAACCGTAGATGTAATGAAGGTTTCTCCCAACGGAGTTTCCACAGATAAGTCAAAGTCTAATTTCTCCGGAGTCAAATTTAATCGTTGAGCGCAAGTAGGAGAAATAAAAGAATGGGTAGAACCGGTATCAAATAAAGTGTAGACTTCGCTAGAGTTTATGATAAACTTACCCGTGATGACCTCATGCGGGTTCCTTACTTTCTGGGAGGTCACAACAAACGCTCTCCCTTGCACTACCGGCTTTGACTTTTCTGGGACAGCCTTTGGTGCCTCCATCCTAGTTGAATTTATCTTTTATCTTCGGTGAACAAAAAAATCGGGCTAAGTGACCTTCTCTTCCATAATTATAACATGCTTTGGACGACATCGCGCAATTTGGACTGATGTGTCCCTCCCCTCCGCATTTGAACCATATAATAGGTGGTCTTTCTCCTTCCTTAACAACGGTTGCTGGTGCTGACGTCTTTCCATCATTGTTGAATCTCCTCTTCTTGAAATATCTATTCTTATTATTTTGGCCCTGATTACCACCGAAGTGGTTACCATTTTTGGCCTGTTGATTCTCTCCACGCTTGTTGTCACCGCTTCGATGACTGCTCTCACTGGTATTATCATTTTGTCGGCTGCTCTCTTTTGATTGCGTTGACTCGTTATTGCGCTCCACCAACTGAGCCCTATTTACAACATCTGAATACAAACACAGTTTATGAGAAATAAGATGTTGACGTATCTTCAGCTTCAAACCTCTTAAAAACATTCGTGCCATTCTCTCTTCATTATCCACCAAGTGGGACGTAAACCGGGATAACTCAGCAAATTTTGCCTCGTATTGCGACACGGTCATATTGTTTTGCTCTAATTTGATAAACTCCACCTCCTTCATGTGACGAATACTTTTGGAAAAGTATTTGTCGTTGAACAGCTCTTGGAATTTCTCCCAAGACATCTTCAGTACGGCAGGTTGAGTACGTTTTACCGATTCCCACCAGTAATCTGCCTCTCCGCGCAATATAAAGGCGGCAAAGGGAACCTTTTGCTGCTCGGAGCATCCCAAGACATCAAATATTTTGGTGATCTACTTTATCCATGCTTCCGCCATAAGTGGTTTTGGCTCTCCCTTAAACTCCGGTGGTCCCAGCTCCTTGAACTGTTTAGCGATGACCGCCCGAGAATTTCTAGTGTTTCCACCTACATTTTGAACAGGAGCCGCTCTCGCCTGCTATTGCATGCATAAATTGCATAAAGCCTCTGAATAATCCATCATTCATCATTTGGTCAGTGTTGTTGTTTGCATGAGGATTGTCACCTTCCTGATGCACATTCTCCTGATTATTGATATGTGGAGACTCAACGGTCTCTTGTGCTCCATTGCTATTCTCAACATTTTCGGATGTCATTTTCAGATACTGACACAAAACAAAGGTTAATTGACATATAACATAATATCTCTAAACTCTGACCAACCAATTTAAATTCAAAATAAATTTAAGTAGGTCATACTAGCGAAGGAATTCCCCGTCTCTCCCCTCCTAGTTCTAGTCTCACATCTTAGCCAGGGATCATATCCCTAAGCTTTGATACCAAATGTGACGCCCCCAAAATTAGGTATACATCACCCATCTTGGGTCGTCAGATACATGGTACAAAATTCAAATACAACTTACTAATACAACTGTCGTGTACAATACGACAAAACATAACTGTGAGTTTGAATACAATTATTGTCTACTAGAGATTATACAAACTCAAAAGGAGTCCTCATTACAATTATTAACACACTATTTCACATAATAATGAGGACTACTAATGCTATCCTCTGGACCGTCACTCCGTTCCCCGACTAGTCCCTGCTATGTTCTCATTTCCTAAAGAGAACAGTGAAAGAAAGGGTGAGCTCAACTAGCCCAGAAAGAAATATTATGACTAAGATAATGCAGAATAAATTATCGTTAGCCTTCAACAGTGTTAAACTGATAAAATATAACAACATCAAGTTTAACTGTAGTGGATTAAGCAATCCATTAAAAGAGTCAAGTAGAGAATAGAATCTACTATCTTTTATGATTTAAAAAGTTTTTCATCACTTTTATCGCTGAGACTCAACTTAATAAATAATCCACATCATCCCTGCACTACGGCCAAGGATATTCATTAGGGTCACGACCACAAATTCCATGCACTACGGGCCAAGGATATTTGTGTATTTATCAATGGTCATGATCATGCCAACAACTGTCCATCAATGCACTACGGGCCAATGAGGACTTTTACCACATCATTTGTAACATTACGGTCATGATTACACCGAATAATCCCTGGTCATAATCATACCAAGTCCATATATGCACTACATGCCACAGATGACTTTCAACATAATATAAACATGAGGATGATGACAATGATATAAGAATTCAATAAAACAAGTTCAAGAATTAATTTGTCCAAGAACTACTAATGTCCAAATTGTCAACATAATACTGCTTTGTAGAGTAAAATTTAAGAATGATCAGAAGAATATTTCCATGAAAAGATACTGGATGAAGCGCAAATATCAAGAATATTCTACTAATTTCATGGAGTATAGAAGTCAAAACTTTAACCAACTGAGTATAATAAAGAATGGAATAACAAAAGAAATCACCATGGATGCGGTACTTCACATAGATAGGTTATTCCAACAGAATAATAATAACAGAACCAGGTCAGGCAAAATTTGCACCGACAGGATGTTCCAACAAAATAATAAAGACGAACTAGGTTCGATGTAAAACACACAGACAGGATGTTCCAACAGAATAATAATAAGACGGAACCAGGTCCGGTATAAAACACACAGACAGGATGTTCCAACGGAATAATAATAAAGACGGAACCAGGTCCGGTGTAAAACACACAAACATGATGTTCCAACAGAATAATAGAAGAATGTCACCAAGTATAGGGTAGACCGCGTATACAGGTTATTCCAACAGAATAATAAAAAAATGGAATAACAACAGTTCTCTTCATGAATAAGAAAGAATAACACCCCTTTCCGTTAAAGAAACTGAATATAAAAGTAGCAAAATACTTTTCTTCTATCTCTCTATAGTCTCCCTCTATAGTTTCTCTCTCTAGAGTTCAGTGAATTCGTAAGAAAATAATGAAGGAATGAGCTTCTATTTATAGGAAAATGGAAAGCATAGTAACTAATCCATGAACGGTCCAGATTGATTTACTTTAATCTGACGGTCTATATTTAAAGCAAAATCTTTTAAATAAAATATAATATATTCTATTTATAATCTAATAAAACGAATAATTTTATAAAATTTTTTACTATGCAAACACTATGCAAGCACTATGCAAACACTATACATAATAAAATATAATATATTCTAATTATTGTCTAATAAAACAGATAACTTTATAAAAGTATTCTGTTTTATATAAAAAGATTTTACTATGCAAAACACTATACAGACACTATGAAATACTATGCATAATAGAATATAATATATTCTATTTATAGAATAACTTTATAAAAGTATTCTATTTTATATAAAAAGATTTTCTGTATTATTAAATTAATAATACCAATAAAACAAAATTGAGTGACTTATCACATAAGCATCAATACCGTGTACTACTATGCAACCACGCGTATTACTGTACTTTTACTACCGAGTAGTTCAACAGTATTAATGGTAAAACTTCCGCCGTTATTTTCATAAAATATTTTTATCGTTTTCTCAATCCAACAATAATTCTTTTGTGGGTTCCACCAATGATTGTGCCGTCGTACGAATATTTCTTGTTTAAAACGAATATTCCCCGACCAATCGAATATTATATGACAACTTGCATACTTTGCAAAATTTATAAATATTACCCATAACTATAACATTATATTGAATTCATTGTATAATATTCAAAAATGATAATTATAGAAAATTCATTTTTATTCAAAAAGTTGGGGTCTTACAGAAATATTCTTCTGAGCATTCTTGAATTTTATTCTACAAAGAAGTATCATGTTGACAATTTGGACGTTATTGGTTCCTGGACAAATTAATTCTTGAACTTGTTTAATTGAATTCTTATATCATTGTCATCATCCTCATGTTTATGTTATGTTGAAAGTCAACTGTGGCCTGTAGTGCATAGATGGACTTGGTATGATTATGACCAGGGATTATTCGGTATAATCATGACCATAATGTTACAAATGATGTGAAAATTAAAAGTCCTCATTGGCCCGTAGTGCATTGATAGACAATTTTTGGTATGATTATGGCTATGGATTCTCTTCGGCCAATGGAGCAAAGATGAATTGTTTTATGGCATGATCATGACTGTTGATGAATACACGATTATCTTTGGCCCGTAGTGCATGGATAATTTATGGTCGTGATACTAAAAAATATCCTTAGCCTGTAGTGCAGGGATGATTTAATGATGTGGATTATTTATTGAGCTGAGTCTCAGCGATAAAAGTGATGAAAAACTTTTTAAATCATAAAAGATAGTAGATTCTATTCTCTACTTGACTCTTTTAATGGATTGCTTGTTCCGCTGCAGTTAAACTTGATGTCTATTGTATTTTATCAGTTTAACATTGTTGGAGGCTAATGATAATTTATTCTGCATTATCTTTGTCATAATATTTCTTATTGGGCTAGTTGAGCTCACCCTTTCTTTCACTGTTCTCTTCAGGAAATGAGAATATAGTTGGGACGAGTCGGGGAACGGAGTGATGGTCCAGAGGATAGCATTAGTAGTCCTCACTATTTTCTGAAATAGTGTGATAATAATTGTAATGAGGACTACTTTTGAGTTTGTATAATCTCTAGTAGACAATAATTGTATTCAAACTCACAGTTGATGTTTTGTCATATTGTACACGACAGTTGTATTAGTAAGTTGTATTTGAATTATGTAACATGGATCTGGCGACCCAAGATGGGTGATGTATACCTAATTTTGGGGGCGTCACAAAATGAGGTAATTCACTAATTGAGTTAAAAGAGAATTAGGAAGATTGATCGTGTATGATTATGTGATTTCATATAAGAAATGAATACACTCTTAGATTAGCAATATCACTCATATGTTCATTAATTAATGTCATGTAAAACTAATATGGCGATAAAAGTTGGAATTTGCTTAAAGCTAAACCAGTTTGGCACTGCTAGGGTCCGGCGCAGCTGCGCCCTCCCAACAGTACAAACTGGCACAGCTGCGCCAGTGATTAGTTGGAGAAAATTAAATTTTCTTCTGTAGCAATGAAATGGAACACTTATGCATTATGTGTGACATTAATAAAAATCATATGATAAGAGTATATTGCAATGAAATGAGGTACCTAGTAGCACAATAAAATCTCATGTAGTTGTAATACAAAAATAATTAAAATATTTATGTATTCTAGAAACTGGGAAGGAGATTAAATGTTTAAATAAACATTGGTATTAAATAATGTTATAATGTGGTCATGAGTAGTAAAAATAATTATGGGGGGATACCGGGACAATAATACCTAACTTTGTTATTTTATTGTGTGTATTTAATGTACATGAATTATATGATGTGAGTATAAAACTTACTTAATTTCCAAATAGCTAAGCATATGTGATGATTGCAAAGCCAATGACTGGTGGTGGGTTGTTGATCAGTTCTCTAGTAACCATTGTATTCTTCCATTACACCATGAACTCCAACCTTAGTATAATGACAATGTCTAGTCCAAGCTTCTTCTATAAATACAAGCTTAAATTCAATTTTTGTGTTGCTAAGAAGTTGTTTGATAGTCTAATTGGAGAGTTCTAAGTTGCTGAGCATACTATAGAAGCATATTCAGAGTGTAAGCAGTCCAATTCAAGCTTGAGAAGGTATAAACCCTAGTTATGTTCTTGAAATAGGTCTTGTTTAGTTCTTGAAATTATTTAAAATTCTATGTCAATTTATATGAATTAACATGTTATAATGTGTTTAAGAAGTTTACTAACATGTATAAACACTTTAATGATGTTTTGGAACTAGCTTAAATCATTGGAAATGAAGTTGGTAGTTGCTCTGCAAAACAGAGTTTGCTTACTGCTTCTGAACTCGACGTGGCGCAGCTGCGCCGTACCTCGGAATCAGTTTCTGATTTCTATTATGCTACATGTTGTGAACTTGGTGTTATAACTTATATATATATATATATATACCTAAAAAGGGGTATAACATGAGGTATGAGGTTTCTTATGTAGTATGAGGTGATCAACATGATTTAATGAGAGATTCGTACTCAAACCTTAAATTGTTAAAAACAAACTTTGAAGTAATTCATGTTCTAAAAATTCTAAACTTAGTAGCCCATATACATGACTGATTTAGAACCTAAATAAGCATGATGTATGATTCTTAGTGTGACACCCCCAAATCCGAGTCTCTTTCAACCCGACATATGCTACACGGTGCTATAGTTCACACAAACATTTAATTGAAATGCCTCAGAAGAATGAATATGTCTTATAAATATTCCAAAACAATACTACCATTTTCCAGGTTCTTTATAACCGTTACATTTGTTCTTGTCATAATATCAAATATTATCATTACAAACCTATACTATTACATAGGTAATCTACGTGTTCGCCTTAGCCTTCTCTTTTATCCTTGTCCGATCCTTCGGTCTGTTCGGTATTAGCTACATTCATATGGTTCAAGCAAGAGTGAGCATAACAATCTTAACAAGTACAACAATTTCATTTAAACAACATACTTGAAACATAGATAGGAATCATATACCTTCAATAACTGGATAATAGTTACGAAGTACTATCAATAATTCAAAATAACATTTCTTTTCCTTCAAAACATTTTACAAGGACAATTCCGATCCAAGACCATGAGCATTTCATAATTTCTTTGAAAAGGACAACCCGACACTAAGTCCCTAAGTCCGACATAGCTTACGAGCACTTCTAGGTGATCAGCCTATAGTACTCTATGTTGATCAACACTACATCCTTTAAACGTATGTACGTTTAAGTTTTGGCAACCTCACGTGCCCATCGAATACTCGATGAAAAATACATTTGTTTATTCATACGCAGACTTACCTTGAATCCGTACCAAACAATTGGCGTAGGATATCATTATCAATTCTATATTGAAAGACTTATAAATAAATTAATCAACTCTTCAAGATTAGTCTAGCCGAGGTAAAACTGGCATTGACCCTTTAGTAAAACAATTCATGCATCTCATAACATGAATCACAGAAAACTTGGCTAACACGAAGGTTAGACAAGCGTTTAGAAAAACTTGCCATCAACGTCTGCTACAGTAAAATTATTTTCCTTTGAGTCTTTACGGTCTCAACAACACATAACCACATAACATACCAGATTAGGTCATGAATGAACATACATGGTTCCTAATGAATCTTACCCTTCTTCTCAATATAATCATGTATTAGATTTGTTATTACTGGTTCCAGCTTGCCATCGTTCTTTTATATTGTTCTTACCAACTTCTTTCTTTTCTATAACTTAATTGAAATTATTTCATTATCACAACTCGGTTCGAGTTAATCATCCTTCCTCATGGCTTACTAACGTCCTTACATTATTAATCAAAACTTGATCATCATTGGTAAAGTACCAACGTTAAATACCATTCACGGTTTACTTAATTACCCTTCATGTTCTTCATTTAATTTATTCGTTCTTTCAACCTCTAGTGTATTACTTAAGGTCTATATATCCTAAATGATGCTATATTAAGTTGATTAAGAATTTAATTTACTTTTCATTCACTTCTCTTTTACTTTATATTCTAAAACATTCCTCTCTATGCTTCACTTAGTGCTGGCGCTGCGGCGCCAGCTTTTGCTCTGCAACTCGCGCTGCGGCGCGGGCTTCTTGTTCTTAGAACTCGGTCACGGCGCTGCGGTGCCATCTCCTTCACAAATAGCCGCGCTGCGGCGCCAACTAATAGTGCACTATGGCTCAGCCTCGCACTGCGGCGCGAGCTTTTCTTCCTTGAGTCGCGCTGCGGCGCGAACTCTGTGTCTCAGAAAAATTTGATAGGTTTTCTTTTAGGTGAAATTCCCGGGCTCGTAACTTCTTCGTTATAAGTCCGAATTGGCTCGTTCAAGAGCCTATGGTTCACAAATCACATACTCTACGTGTTCATGGAAGAATTTTATCTATATGACTTTGTTAACTAAAGATTCACCTATTAGACAATTTTTAACGAAAACGATAAACGTTCGTGAACGTTCATCGCTCGTTTCTTCGTTCTAAGTCGGAATTGGGTCATTCTCGGTTCCGCAACTCTATAATGCCAAATAAGACTTGTCTCCATCAACAACTAACGTTTCTGAGCTCAAATACAAATTCGACTTCCATTCCGAGAATTTCACTAATTCGACGATTATCGTCTAATCGTGTGGATTCCGGCAAAACTTCGTTACTTGAGATTTTTAAACCGTTTCCAATGGATTTATTCCATCATATTAACATCTTAACATACATATTACATTAACTTATTTAATCATGATAAGTTATTACTTATTCTTCATGAGTTTGAAACTTACAAAAATATAAACTACATAACATTTCAGTTGTAAGACCCCAACTTTTTGAATAAAGATTAACTTTTCTCGAAATATATTTTTAAATATTATGGTGTGGATTTGATATAATATTATAGTTATGGGTAATATTTATAAATTTTGTAAAGTACGCAACTTGTTATATAATATTCGATTGGTCGGAGAATATTCATTTTAATAGAGAATATTCGTACAAACGACACAATCATTGGTGGACCCCATAACGGAATTATTGTCGGATTGAGAAAACGACAAAAATACTTTATGAAAATAACGGCAGAAGTTTTACCGTTAACTGGTGAACTACCCGGTAGTAAAAGTACAGTAATACGCGTGGTTGCATAGTAGCACATGATATTGATTATTGATGCTTACGTGAGAAGTCACTCAGTTATACTCAATTATTGCTACAGTAATTGCTGCATCATATCTCTCATATTATTGATTCGATTATTGTCATAGCATCATCTGCATAATATGTTATTTTATTAAATCAATAATTGAGACGATAAAGTTATTCATATTATTAAATTGCAATATTTATATTGTCTAGAAGTTCTGTCAAGGAGAGGTTTGGTCACCTAATTGCGTGCCAATAGGGAGAAATCCTTATTGAAAAGCCCCCTCTTTCATAGGAACGACCTGGTTGATAAATATTGTGAGTTATAATATTAATGATGAATGTTATTAAAATTGAAGTTGTGTTCGGAGTTGAATTTGGAGACGCGGACGTGATATTTGAGTCCAGAACGATGAAATTAGTAAAAATAGTCTATAAAAACAAAATTTTCTGGAATTCACTATTTGGTCAAAAAGGCAACAGTTGACTTTTTTGAGAAAAGTCAAACTTCAAAATTTCAAAATTTTTATTTTTGATAAAAATGGTTTCATTGTGTTGGAATTATTTGTGTTAGTGAAAATCGACAATTATTTCGATAATAATTGATGTCTGGAGGTTATATTGATCAATCGGGTATTTAACCGGATAAATGAGCAATTGATTGCTATTATTTCACACGATTATAACTATTTATTCACATGTGTATACTATTGTTTCACATTCTTGTTACTATTAGGGGAGTTGGTGCAAGATTGAAAATACTTGCATGACTAAGTTAAAAATGGAGGTATAGATGGAGGTACTATACTGTAATTCGCATTTTCACATGTCTAGAACAATTGATTCACATAATTTACTATTGAATCACATTATTTACTATTAGGGGAGGTGGTGCAAGTTTGATAATACTTCCATGACTAAATTAAAAATAAAGGAAAAGTTGGAGGTATTGTACTGTATTATTTCGAGCCCCAAAACGTGCAATTATCGAAACTATATTTTTTTATAAATAGAAGCTCATTCTTCCTTCATTTCTCACCAATTCACAAAAGCTTTAGAGCGATTATTATAGAGAAAAATTATAGAAAGAAGAAGAGAAGCCTGCTACCTCACTATTCCAGTATCCAGTTTTTCTAAGGTAGGGAGTATTATTTCTTTCTTATCCATGAAGAGAACTTCTGTTATTCCATTCTTTATTATTCTATTGGAATAACCTGTATACGCGGGCTACCCTATACTTGGTGAAATTCTTCTGTTGTTCCATTCTTTATCATTCTGTTGGAACATCCTGTCTGTGCGTTCTACGTTGGACCTGGTTCCGTTTTTATTATTTTGTTGGAATATCCTGTCTGTGTGTTTTACGCCGAACCTGATTCCGTCTTTATTATTCTGTTGGAATATCTTGTCTGTGCGTTTTACGTCGGACCTGATTCCTTCTTTATTATTTTGTTGGAATATCTTGTCTGTGCATTTTATGCCGGTCCTGTTTCCGTTATTGATTATTTTGTTGGAATAACCTGCCTATGCGGTCTATCGCATTCCTGGTGATTTCTTTTGTTATTCCATTCCTTATTATACTCAGTTGGTTAAAGTTTTGACTTGTATACTCCATGAAATTAGTGGAATATCCTTGATATTTGCGCTTCATCCAGTATCTTTTCATGGAAATATTCTTCTGAGCATTCTTGAATTTTACTCTAGAAAGCACTATCATGTTGACAATTTGGACGTTATTAGTTCCTGGATAAATTAATTCTTGAACTTGTTTTATTGAATTCTTATATCATTGTCATCATCCTCATGTTTATATTTTGTTGAAAGTCATTTGTGGCTGAAGTGCATATATGGACTGTGTATGATTATGACCAGGGATTATTCGGTGTAATCATGACCATAATGTTATAAATGATGTGGAAAAAGTCCTAATTGGCCCGTAGTGCATTGATGGACAGTTGTTGGCATGATCATGACCATTAATGAATACACGAATGTCCTTAGCCCGTAGTGCATGGATAATTTGTGGTCGTGATACTAAAGAATATCCTTGGCCGTAGTGCAGGGGTGATTCGATGATGTGGATTATTTATTAAGCTGAGTCTCAGCGATAACAGTGATGAAAAACCTTTTAAATCATAAAAGATAGTTGATTTTATTCTCTACTTGACTCTTTTAATGGATTGCTTGTTCCGCTGCAGTTAAACTTGATGGTTGTTATATTATATCAGTTTAACACTGTTGAAGGCTAACGATAATATATTCTGCATTATCTTAGTCCTAATATTTCCTACTGGGCTAGTTGAGCTCACCCTTTTACTTTTATTGTTCTCTTCAGGAAATGAAAACGTAGCAGGGACTAGTCGGGGAACGGAGGGACCAGATGATAACATTAGTAGTCCTCACTATTCAGTGAAATAGTGGAAAAATAAATGTAATAATATTTAATTTGAGTTTGTATATTGTCTAGACGACAATATTTGTATTAAAACTCACAGATTATGTTTTGTCGTACTTTACACAACAGTTGTATAATTAAGTTATATTTGTATTTTGTATCATGTATTTAACGACTCAGAATAGGTGATGTATACCTGTTTTGGGGGCGTCACATCATTTCTCATGACTTATAATGGATACCTGTTTTGGGGGCGTCGCATCATTTCTCATGTCTTGGGATGCTCCGAGGAACAAAAGGTTCCCTTCGCTACCTTCATGTTGCGTGAAGAGGCAGATTACTGGTGGGAATCTGTAAAACGTACCCAGCTTGACGCACTCAAAATGTCTTGGGAGAAGTTCCAAGAGCTATTCAACGACAAATACTTTCCTGAAAGTATTCGTCACATGAAGGAGGTGGAGTTTATCAAGTTGGAACAAAATAATATGACCGTGTCGCAATACGAGGCTAAATTTGTGGAGTTATCCTGGTTTGCATTCCATTTGGTGGATAATGAGGAGCGAATGTTTTTAAGAGGTTTGAAACCGGAGATACGTCAATATCTTATTTCTCATAAACTGTGTTTGTACTCAGATGTTGTAAACAGGGCTCAGTTATTGGAGCGCGGTAACGAGTCAACGCAACCAAGGGAAACCAGCTGGCATCATGAAAATACCAGCGGTAACAGTCATCGAAACGGTGAAAACAAGCGTGGATGGAATCAACATGCCAGAAATAGTAACCACTTCGGTGGTAATCAGGGCCAAAACAATAAGAATGGACATTTCAAGAAGAGGAGATTCAACAATGATGGAAAGACGTCAGCACAAACACCCGTTGTCAAGGAAGGAGAATGACCACCTATCATATGCTTCAAATGCGGAGGGGAGGGTCACATCAGTCCAAACTGCGCGATGCCGTCCAAAGCATGTTATAATTATGGAAGAGAAGGTCACTTAGCTCGATTTTGTCGTTCACCAAAGACAAGTTCAGCTAGGATGGAGGCACCAAAGGCCATCCCAGAAAAGTCAAAGCTAGTAGTGCAAGGGAGAGCGTTTGTTGTGACCTCCCAGAAAGCAAGGAACCCGAACGAGGTTATCACGGGTAAGCTTATCATAAACTCTAGCGAAGTCTATACCTTATTTGATACCGGTTCTACCCATTCTTTTATTTCTCCTACTTGCGCTCTACGATTAAATTTGACTCCGGAGAAATTAGACTTTGAATTATCAGTTGAAACTCCATTAGGAGAAACCTTCATTACATCCACTATTTATAAGTTTTGTTTAATGCAAATCGGTAACCGAAAGTTACCTGTCGATCTTATCTCCTTAAAAATACTTGCATTTGACGTGATTCTAGGGATTGATTGGTTAACTACTCGTCATGCTAAAATTGATTATTTTCGTAAGGTTGTTAGCATTCATATTCCTAATAAACCTATTATGCGAATTCAAGCGACCAAACCATTAAAATCAATCATGGTCATCTCAAGCCATAAAGCTATTCGTTTATCGAAAAACGGATGTCAAGCTTTCTTAGCTCATGTCACGGATTTAAACAAAAATACGTCAGTTTTGAATGATATTTCTGTTGTTAATAAATTTCCTGACGTATTCCCTGAAGAACTTCCTGGCCTACCCCAGAGCATTAAATTGAATTTTGTATCGACCTTGAACCCGGTACAAACCCCATTTCTAAAGCCCCATATCGAATGGCTCCTATTGAACTTCAGGAGTTAAAGACCCAATTGCAGGAATTGTTAGACAACAGTTTCATTCGTCCTAGTACGTCTCCTTGGGGTGCTCATGTTCTATTCGTGAAGAAGAAAGATGGAAGTATGCGACTTTGTATTGATTATCGGGACTTGAATCATGTCACCATAAAAAATAGGTACCCATTGCCACGTATTGATGACCTGTTTGACCAGTTGCAAGGAGCCAAATTCTTTTCAAAGATTTATCTGTGTTCAAGATATCATCAATTGAAGATTAGAACCGATGACATTCCAAAGACGACTTTCAGAACTCCGTACGGGCATTATGAATTCCTAGTCATGTCCTTTGGATTGACTAATGCTCCTGCTGCCTTCATGGATATGATGAACCGAGTATTCAAGGAATATTTGAATCATTTTGTGGTCGTCTTTATTGATGACATCCTCATATATTCCAAAAGCCGTGAAGATCATGAGCAACTGTGACACCCCCAAAATAGGTATACATCACCCATTCTGAGTTGTCAATACATGGTACAGAAACAACTACAACTTTATTATTACAACATATAAACTATGAGTTTAAATACAGATATTGTCATCTAGACAATATCCACATACAAATAAATCCCCATCATAATTATTGTTACATTATTTTACAAAAATGGTGAGGACTACTAAACAACTCTCCCTAGAACCTTCATTCCATACCCCGACTCGTACTCGCTATATTCTCGCCTCCTGAGAAGAAAAATGGAACAAAAAGGAAAAAGGGTGAGCTCAACTAGCCCAGTAAAGAATATTATGACTAGGATAATATACAACAAATTATCGTTAGTCTTCAACAGGGAAAAATCTGATAGAATACAATAGACAACAAATGTTAAATCAATATTCGCAGCGGAAAATATTAATTCATAGAAGAGTTACGTAGAGAATGAAATCTACTAATATCTATGAATTTAGCAGTCCATCATCAATATTTTTATCCCTGTAACACCAATCAATATATATCTGGAATCATATATTCATCCTTGCACTACAGGCCAAGGACATTCATCAGTTGGTCATGTTCATCTAAACACCTGTTCATCTTTGCACTACGGGCCAAAGATATTCATCAGAAATCATTCATCTTTGCACTACAGGCCAAAGATATTCATCATAAATCATTCATCTTTGCACTACAGGCCAAAGATATTCAATAATATCATCATTTAAGACTGAGGATGATGAAAAAATATTTTTAAAGAAACGAATCCAGTGAAACAAAATGACAAGGATTAAGGATTAAGGACTCGTACTTTGTTTTATTCACGACCAAAAATACCTCAAAAATAATCATAGTGGTGTAAAATTCAAGAATGATCAAAACATGGATACAATCAAAGCTAGTATCCGGAATAGATATTTTGGACGAAAAGAAGAAATTCCATTTTTCGGTAAATAGTGTCGTATTTGTGAATAGTGCCGTATACGTGAATAGTATCGTATACGTGAATAGTAACTCCGACACCAAAAGATAGTAATTTCCCAAAAAAACATCATCACGCTTCGTGAATAGTACTCGTGAATAGTAACTCGTGAATAGTAACTCATGAATAGTAACTCGTGAATAGTAACTCATGAATAGTAACCCCGACATGAAAAAGTTCCAAATTTGATAAAAAGTTCAGATCAATACTTCGGCATAATGATATTAGAAGAAATAATATCATTTTTAAAAAATAATATCCCTTACCTCGGAAAGACAGCACTTCTAACTGGAATACTGGATATAGGCTATAACTTGAACTTTCACCGTATAGCAATACTCAAAGTATACTCAAAATACTCACAAGAATACGCTCGATAATATAGAGAGAGAAAACTTCAGTTTCTGGTGTGATTTTCAATTCTAACCTAAGCACCTATTTATAGGAAATTGCTTAGAACACCAAAGCAGAAAATTTAATATAATATTATTATATAATATAAATTTCCTACGCCATCCTTAGAAAATCAGATTTCCCAACATATCCCACATGTTCATCTTCTAGAAGAAGTGAAAAAAAACGTTTTTGTAATTTAAAATAATTTAAATTTCCAAAAATCAATTATTTCGGAGTTTCGGAACTTCAATAATTCATAATAAATAGTTCTTTTGTCAGAAAATTCGAATCTCGCGAGTTTTTATAGGAAATTCAATTCTGCACAACTTTGCAGAAGGAAGTTTTTCCAAATTCCAAACAGAAATTGACCAAAATTCACAAACGGGCTATTTTACAGGCTATAATCAAATTTCAGTCAATAAATGGGGTCCACCGACATGTTTAACATGTTTTAAACATTTTTGGTAACAAAAATACTCCTCCTCCACATATACTCATATATCCCATATTCATCGTAAAAATATCATCATTATTATATTATTAAAATATAATAATATATTTAAATGAATTATTTTATCATAAAAAGATAAAATATTAATTTTCAACAATTGTCACATTAAAAATTTTCTCCATCTATATCCACATAAAATCAATATTTTCCTCATCATATAAATCAATAATTTAATTATTCACAAATAATATTACAGAATCACAATACTGACAACCAGGCCGTTCCCAGGAAAGAGGGGGCTTTCCAATAAGAATTTCTTCTTATTGGCGCGCAATTAGGTGACCAAACCTCTCCTTAGACAGAACTTTCTAGACATTGCCAATAGTGTTATCAAATAATATTATTCAGATAATATGAATTATTGCTTCGATAATGAAAAATACTGTGTAATGACAATTATTGAAACAACAGCAATATAAAAATATCAACGCAACAGTTATTGAACTAATATAATAAAATACTGAACAATAATTACTGTAACCATTATTGAGTAGTGCCTTCTTACGTAAGAGTCAATAATTGGTGCAATACCGTGTGCTACTGTGCAACAACACGTATTACCGTATTTTAACCACCGGGTATTCCAACAGTGTAAACGGTAACAACTACGCCGTTATTTTTAACAACTTATATTTGTCGTTTTCTTCCTCCAATCGCTTTCTGTTATGGGGCCCACAAAAGACTGCGCCGTCGTACGAATATTCCCCGACAGCAAGAATATTCCACGACCAAACGAATATTCCCCGACAACAATGAATATTTTATATTATTTTGAAATATTTGCGTATTTTACCCACAACTATCCACATTAATCACATCAACCCTTACTATTTCAAAATAATAATTAGAGGAAATTAAATTTCATTTATTAATTATTTGGGGTCTTACAACCTCCCCTCCTTATGAAATTTCGTCCTCGAAATTGACATACGTACCTGGTGTTTCGAAAAGATAAGGATACCTCGCTTTCATTTCCGTTTCCAACTCCCAGGTCATTTCCTCTATAGCATGATTCCTCCACAAAACTTTAACTTGCGGTATGACCTTTGTGCGTAGGACATGCTCCTTCCTATCCAAGATCTTGACAGGTACCTCCTCATACGTTAAATCTTCGGCTATCTCGTCCGGTTCTAACTCAATGATATGGTTCGGGTCTTTCACATATTTACGAAGCACAGATATATGAAAAACATTATGAACACGAGACATACTTGGAGGTAACGCGAGTCTATAGGCTACATTACCTACTCGGTCAAGAATTTGAAATGGACCAATAAATCGTGGATTGAGCTTTCCTCTCTTCCCGAATCTTGTAACTCCCTTCCATGGGGCAACACGCAACAATACATGATCCCCAATACTGAATTCCACGTCCTTTCGATGAAGATCCGCATAACTCTTTTGTCGATCTTGTGCCGTTTGTATACGTTGTCGAATCACTTGGATCTTTTCGGTAGTCATACGTACCAACTCGGGTCCCAACAATGTTGATTCACCCACCTCGTCCCAACATATTGGAGAGCGACACTTTCGTCCATATAATGCTTCAAATGGAGCTACACCTATACTTGCCTGATAACTGTTATTGTATGAAAATTCCACCAATGGTAAATATTTATCCCAACTGCCCTTGAAGTCTAGGACACAGAGTCTTAATAGATCTTCAAGAGTTTGAATAGTCCTCTCTGATTGTCCGTCCGTTTGAGGATGGTATGCCGAACTGAATCGCAAATCCGTGCCCATAGCTTTTTGCAAGCTAACCCAAAATCTTGAAGTGAATCTTGGGTCACGATCCGAAACTATAGATACTGGCATGCCATGCAACCTCACAATCTCATTTACATACATTTGAGCAAGACGTTCAAGGGAATAAGTCTCCCGTATCGGCAAGAAATGAGCAGACTTGGTTAATCTATCAACAATAACCCAAATAGAATTGATGCCTTGAGAAACCGTGGGAAGACCCGTAACGAAATCCATAGTAATATGTTCCCACTTCCATTTCGGAATCTCAAGTGGTTGCAATGGTCCTTTAGGCACTTGATGCTCCGCCTTTACACGTTGACAAGTTAAACATGTTGAGATAAACTTTGCAATCTCTCTCTTCATATTGTTCCACCAAAATGTATGTCGAAGATCACGATACATTTTGGTGCTTCCAGGATGGATTGCAAATGGTGTATTATGTGCCTCCATCATGATCTTGTACTTCAAATCAGAGTCGTTAGGAACACAAAGTCTGGAGTGGACTCGAAGTATTCCCTCTTCATCGATTCTCGCTTCTGGAATAGCACCTTCTTTTACTTTCTTCTTCATATGCATCAACTCCGGATCGGTGGCTTGAGCAACCTTAACTTTTTCTATTAAAGTTGGCTCTATGCGTATACTTGACATCATCACATTTGTTCCTGCATATGATCTTCTACTCAACGCGTCAGCTACCACGTTTGCTTTTCCAGGATGGTATTGAATAGTGTGGTCATAGTCTTTTAATAGCTCGAGCCAACGTCGCTGCCGCATGTTGAGTTCTTTTTGAGTGAAGAAATATTTAAGGCTTTTATGGTCTGAATATATCTCCACTTTCTCCCCATATAGATAGTGCCTCCAGATCTTTAGCGCGAAAACGACTGCTGCCAACTCTAGATCATGAGTAGGATAATTCCTCTCATATTCTTTAAGTTGTCGCGAGGCATAGGCTATGACTTTCCCATGTTGCATGAGAACACATCCTAACCCTTTGCCCGAAGCATCGCTGTAGATAACAAATCCATCCGAACCAGATGGTATTGTTAGAACAGGTGCCGAAATAAGTCTCCTTTTAAGCTCTTGGAAACTCTTCTCGCATTCTTCGCTCCAAACGAATTTTGTATCCTTCCGAGTTAGCTGGGTTAATGGAGTAGCGATTCGAGAAAACCCTTCCACGAATCTCCGATAATAACCAGCTAAGCCAAGAAAGCTACGAACTTCAGTCACCGTCTTCGGTTGCTCCCAACTCTGTATTGCTTCAATCTTCGCCGGGTCAACAGATACTCCATGTTTTGACACCACATGCCCAAGAAATGCTACTTCCTCAAGCCAGAACTCGCATTTCTTTAACTTGGCATATAGCTTGTTTTCACGAAGCCTTTGGAGTACCAGCTTCAAATGGTGCTCATGATCTTCACGGCTTTTGGAATATATGAGGATGTCATCAATAAAGACAACAACAAATTGGTCTAAATAATCCTTGAATACTCGGTTCATCATATCCATGAAAGCCGCAGGAGCATTAGTCAATCCGAAAGACATGACTAAAAATTCATAATGCCCATACCGAGTTCTGAAGGCAGTCTTTGGAATATCCTCAGTTCTAATTTTCAGCTGATGATATCCAGAACGAAGATCGATTTTTGAAAAGAATTGTGCTCCTTGTAACTGGTCAAACAAGTCATCAATACGAGGTAGAGGATACCTATTCTTGATAGTGACATGGTTCAATTCCCGATAGTCAATACAAAGTCGCATACTCCCGTCTTTCTTCTTTACGAATAAAACAGGAGCACCCCAAGGAGATGTACTAGGACGAATGAAACCGATGTCCAACAATTCCTGTAGTTGGACCTTTAACTCCTGAAGTTCAATAGGAGCCATTCGATATGGGGTTTTAGAAATGGGCTTTGTACCAGGTTCAAGATCAATAAAGAATTCAACTTCACGTTCTGGGGGTAGACCGGGAAGTTCTTCAGGAAATACGTCAGGAAAGTCAATAACAACAGGAATATTATTCAATTTTGACGTGTCTTTATTCAAATCCATAACATGGGCTAAGAAAGCTTGACATCCGTTTTTCAATAAACGAATAGCTTTATGATTAGATATGACAGTGATTGATTTTAATGGTTTAGTTGCCTGAATTCGAACAACAGGTTGATTAGGAATATGAAAACTAACAACCTTACGAAAACAATCAATTTTGGCATGATGAGTTGTTAACCAATCAATCCCTAAAATCACATCAAAAGCAAGTATCTTTAAAGAGATAAGGTCAACAGGTAAGGTGATGGTGCCAACTTGAATCAAACAAGATTTATAAACAGTGGATGTGATGAAAGTTTCTCCCAACGGAGTTTCCACAGATAGGTCAAAGTCTAATTTCTCCGGAGTCAAGTTTAAACGTTGAGCACAAGCAGGAGAGATAAATGAATGGGTAGCACCGGTATCAAGTAAGGTATAAACTTCGCAAGAATTTATAAATAGCTTACCCGTGATCACCTCGTTTGGGTTCCTCGTATTTTGACCAGTCACAACAAACGCTCTTCCAGGAACCATTGACTTTGGCTTTTCTGGGACAATCTTTTGAGTCATCGTCCCCGCTGGAATTGGTTTCGCTACCGTACAATCTCGAGCGATATGTCCTTCCTTTCCACAATTATAGCATAACTTGAACTGTTGTGGGCAGTTTGGACTGATATGTCCCTCTTTTCCGCATTTGTAGCATACGACCGGTGGTCGTTCCCCTCCCTTGGAACCAGTTGCTGCTGGTGCTGCCATTTTCACATTGTCGTTGTTGAATCTTCTCTTTTTAAAATCTCCTCTTGACTCGCTTCTTCTATTTTCGTGGCTATAATTACCACCAGAGTGGTTACCATTTTTGTCCGTCTTTTTCTTTCTCCACTGGTTATTGTTGTTTTGCTGACTGCTATCTCCAGTATGATCCTGATTGTGGTACCTCGGTTGACCGTACTCGTTATCTCGCTCCAACAATTGAGCCCTGTTAACAACATCTGAATAGAGAGAAAATTTATGAGAGATGAGATATTGTCGTATGCCGGGTTTCAAACCTCTCAGAAACATCCGCGTCATACGTTCCTCATTCTCCACCAAATGAGGTGCAAACCTGGATAACTCTGCAAACTTTGCCTCGTACTGAGACACCGTCATGTTATTTTGTTCTAATCTGATGAACTCCACTTCCTTCATATGACGAACACTTTCAGGAAAGTATTTGTCATTAAATAGTTTTTGAAACGTCTCCCAAGACATGCTGAGTGCGGCTGGATGGGTACGCTTCACAGACTCCCACCAGTAGTCTGCCTCGCCACGGAACATAAAGGTGGCGAACGAAACCTTCTGCTCCTCCGTGCATCCCAAGACATCGAATATCTTGGTAATTTGCTTGACCCACGTTTCCGCCATGATTGGATCTGGCTTTCCTTTAAATTCTGGAGGTCCCAACTCTTTGAACTGTTTGGCTGTGACAACTCGTGAATTGCTATCATTTCCTCCTGTATTTTGAACACGAGTCTCCCTCGTCTGATTTTGCATGAACTGCAAAAAGCTTCTAAACATTGCGTCGTTCATCGTCTGATCAGTGGTGTTGTTCACAGGAGGAACATTGCCAGCCTGTTGTACGTTCTCCTCGTTGGTAAGTACATGCATCTCCACTGTCTCATTAACTCCACTGTTAACATTCTCGGTTGCCATTCTTAAATACTGCCATAAAACAAGGGTTAATTAAGCAAATCACATATCACATAATATCCCTTTATACTGACCAACTAACAAATAAGCTTAGGTAGGACACACTAGCGAAGGAATTACTCGTCTCTCCCCTCCTAGTTCTATTCCCCGATCTCCGCCAGAGATCATATCCCTAAGCTCTGATACCAACTGTGACACCCCCAAAATAGGTATACATCACCCATTCTGAGTTGTCAATACATGGTACAGAAACAACTACAACTTTATTATTACAACATATAAACTATGAGTTTAAATACAGATATTGTCATCTAGACAATATCCACATACAAATAAATCCCCATCATAATTATTGTTACATTATTTTACAAAAATGGTGAGGACTACTAAACAACTCTCCCTAGAACCTTCATTCCATACCCCGACTCGTATTCGCTATATTCTCGCCTCCTGAGAAGAAAAATGGAACAAAAAGGAAAAAGGGTGAGCTCAACTAGCCCAGTAAAGAATATTATGACTAGGATAATATACAACAAATTATCGTTAGTCTTCAACAGGGAAAAATCTGATAGAATACAATAGACAACAAATGTTAAATCAATATTCGCAGCGGAAAATATTAATTCATAGAAGAGTTACGTAGAGAATGAAATCTACTAATATCTATGAATTTAGCAGTCCATCATCAATATTTTTATCCCTGTAACACCAATCAATATATATCTGGAATCATATATTCATCCTTGCACTACAGGCCAAGGACATTCATCAGTTGGTCATGTTCATCTAAACACCTGTTCATCTTTGCAATACGGGCCAAAGATATTCATCAGAAATCATTCATCTTTGCACTACAGGCCAAAGATATTCATCATAAATCATTCATCTTTGCACTACAGGCCAAAGATATTCAATAATATCATCATTTAAGACTGAGGATGATGAAAAAAATATTTTTAAAGAAACGAATCCAGTGAAACAAAATGACAAGGATTAAGGATTAAGGACTCGTACTTTGTTTTATTCACGACCAAAAATACCTCAAAAATAATCATAGTGGTGTAAAATTCAAGAATGATCAAAACATGGATACAATCAAAGCTAGTATCCGGAATAGATATTTTGGACGAAAAGAAGAAATTCCATTTTTCGGTAAATAGTGTCGTATTTGTGAATAGTGCCGTATACGTGAATAGTATCGTATACGTGAATAGTAACTCCGACACCAAAAGATAGTAATTTCCCAAAAAAACATCATCACGCTTCGTGAATAGTACTCGTGAATAGTAACTCGTGAATAGTAACTCATGAATAGTAACTCGTGAATAGTAACTCATGAATAGTAACCCCGACATGAAAAAGTTCCAAATTTGATAAAAAGTTCAGATCAATACTTCGGCATAATGATATTAGAAGAAATAATATCATTTTTAAAAAATAATATCCCTTACCTCGGAAAGACAGCACTTCTAACTGGAATACTGGATATAGGCTATAACTTGAACTTTCACCGTATAGCAATACTCAAAGTATACTCAAAATACTCACAAGAATACGCTCGATAATATAGAGAGAGAAAACTTCAGTTTCTGGTGTGATTTTCAATTCTAACCTAAGCACCTATTTATAGGAAATTGCTTAGAACACCAAAGCAGAAAATTTAATATAATATTATTATATAATATAAATTTCCTACGCCATCCTTAGAAAATCAGATTTCCCAACATATCCCACATGTTCATCTTCTAGAAGAAGTGAAAAAAAACGTTTTTGTAATTTAAAATAATTTAAACTTCCAAAAATCAATTATTTCGGAGTTTCGGAACTTCAATAATTCATAATAAATAGTTCTTTTGTCAGAAAATTCGAATCTCGCGAGTTTTTATAGGAAATTCAATTCTGCACAACTTTGCAGAAGGAAGTTTTTCCAAATTCCAAACAGAAATTGACCAAAATTCACAAACGGGCTATTTTACAGGCTATAATCAAATTTCAGTCAATAAATGGGGTCCACCGACATGTTTAACATGTTTTAAACATTTTTGGTAACAAAAATACTCCTCCTCCACATATACTCATATATCCCATATTCATCGTAAAAATATCATCATTATTATATTATTAAAATATAATAATATATTTAAATGAATTATTTTATCATAAAAAGATAAAATATTAATTTTCAACAATTGTCACATTAAAAATTTTCTCCATCTATATCCACATAAAATCAATATTTTCCTCATCATATAAATCAATAATTTAATTATTCACAAATAATATTACAGAATCACAATACTGACAACCAGGCCGTTCCCAGGAAAGAGGGGGCTTTCCAATAAGAATTTCTTCTTATTGGCGCGCAATTAGGTGACCAAACCTCTCCTTAGACAGAACTTTCTAGACATTGCCAATAGTGTTATCAAATAATATTATTCAGATAATATGAATTATTGCTTCGATAATGAAAAATACTGTGTAATGACAATTATTGAAACAACAGCAATATAAAAATATCAACGCAACAGTTATTGAACTAATATAATAAAATACTGAACAATAATTACTGTAACCATTATTGAGTAGTGCCTTCTTACGTAAGAGTCAATAATTGGTGCAATACCGTGTGCTACTGTGCAACAACACGTATTACCGTATTTTAACCACCGGGTATTCCAACAGTGTAAACGGTAACAACTACGCCGTTATTTTTAACAACTTATATTTGTCGTTTTCTTCCTCCAATCGCTTTCTGTTATGGGGCCCACAAAAGACTGCGCCGTCGTACGAATATTCCCCGACAGCAAGAATATTCCACGACCAAACGAATATTCCCCGACAACAATGAATATTTTATATTATTTTGAAATATTTGCGTATTTTACCCACAACTATCCACATTAATCACATCAACCCTTACTATTTCAAAATAATAATTAGAGGAAATTAAATTTCATTTATTAATTATTTGGGGTCTTACAGCAACACTTGAGGCTGATACTCCAAAAGCTTCGTGAAAATAAGCTATATGCCAAGTTGAAGAAATGCAAGTTCTGGCTTGAGGAAGTTGCATTCCTTGGGCACGTGATATCACATCATGGGATATCTGTTGACCCGACAAAGATTGAAGCAATTCAAAGCTAGGAGCAACCTAAATCAGTGATCGAAGTACATAGCTTTCTCGGCTTAGCTTGTTATTATCGGAGATTCGTAGAAGGGTTTTCTCGAATCGCTACTCCATTAACTCAGCTGACTCGAAAAGATATAAAATTCGGTTGGAGCGTGGAATGTGAGAAGAGTTTTCAAGAACTCAAGAGGAGACTCATTTCAGCACCTGCTCTGACAATACCATCTGGCTTGGAGGGATTTTTCATCTACAGTGATGCTTCAGGCAAAGGGTTAGGATGTGTTTTCATGCAACATAGAAAAGTCATAGCCTATGCCTCACGACAACTCAAAGAATATGAGAAGAATTACCCTACTCATGATCTAGAGTTGGCAGCTGTCGTTTTTGCACTTAAGATTTGGAGGCATTACCTGTATGGAAAGAAGGTGGAGATCTACACGGATCATAAAAGCCTCAAATATTTCTTCACCTAAAAGGAACTCAACATGCGACAATGACGTTGGCTTGAACTATTGAAAGATTATGATCATACCATCCAATACCATCCTGGAAAAATGAACGTGGTAGCTGACGCATTGAGTAGAAGGTCATATGCAAGTACGAGTGCGATATTGTCAACGCAAAGGCCTATTTTGTATGACTTGCAAAGGATGGAGATAGAGTTAAGGACTCCAGGGACCCATATGATGATGTCAAACATACGAGTATAATCGACTTTAATCGATAAAGTTAAAGCTGCTCAAGCTACAGACCTGGAGCTAATGTGTATGAAGAAGAAAGTGCAAGAAGGTGCTATGCCGAAAGCAAAAATCGATGAGGAAGGAATACTTCGAGTCAACTCCAGACTTTGTGTTCCTAACGACCCTGATTTAAAGTATAAAATTATGATGGAGGCGTACAACACACCGTTTGCAATCCATCTTGGGAGTACCAAAATGTATCGTGATCTTTGACATACATTTTGGTGGAGCAATATGAAGAGAGAGATAGCAGAGTTTATCTCAAGGTGTTTAACTTGTCAACGAGTCAAGGCGGAGCATCAAGTACCAAAAGGTCCATTGCAACCTCTTGAAATTCCAGAATGGAAGTGGGAACACATTACTATGGATTTCGTTACTGGTCTTCCCAAGGTTTCTCAAGGCATAGATGAAATTTGGGTCATTGTTGATAGATTGACCAAGTCTACTCATTTCCTACCTATACGAGAAACTTATACACTTGAACGACTTGCTTGTATGTATATAAATGAGATTGTAAGACTTCATGGTATGCCAGTATCCATAGTTTCTGATCGAGACCTAAGATTCACTTCAAGATTTTGGGTTAATTTGCAAAAAACTATGAGCACGAATTTACGATTTAGCTCGGCATATCATCCTCAGACGGACGGGAAGTCGGAGAGGACCATTCAAAATCTTGAAGATCTATTAAGACTCTATGTCCTTGACTTCAAGGGAAGTTGGGATAAGTTCCTACCATTGGTGGAGTTTTCCTACAACAACAGTTATCAAGAAAGTATTGGCATGGCTCCATTTGAGGCGTTGTATGGAAGAAAGTGTCGTTCTCCAGTATGCTAGGATGAGGTGGGTGAAGCAACGTTGTTGGGACTGGAGTTGGTACGTATGACTACAGAAAAGATTCAAATGATCCGACAACGTATAAAAACCTCACAAGATCGACAAAAGAGTTATGCTAATCTTCATCAAAAGGACATAGAATTCGATATTAGAGATCATGTGTTGTTACGTGTTGCTCTATGGAAAGGAGTTACAAGATTTGGAAAGAGAGGAAAACTTAACCCTTGATTCATTGGCCCATTTTTAATCCTCGATCGAGTAAGAACTGTGGCGTATAGACTCATTATACCGCCAGGTATGTCTCGTGTTCATAACATTTTCACATATCTATGTTACGTAAATATGTGAAAGACCCGAACCACATTATTGAATTAGAACCAGACGAGATAGAGGAAGATTTAACATATGAAGAGTTACCTATTAAAAACTTGGATAAAAAGGATCATATTCTACGCTCCAAGGTTGTACCTCAAGTCAAAGTTTTGTGGAGAAACCATGAAATGGAAGAAATGACCTGGGAGTTAGAATCTAAGATGAAATCAAGATATCCTTACCTCTTCGACATACCAGGTATGCACCCTAATTTCGAGGACGAAATTTCATAAGGGGAGGTTGTAAGACCCCAACTTTTTGAAAAAGATTAAATTTTCTCGAAATATATTTTTGAATATTATGGTGTGGATTTGATATAATGTTATAGTTGTGGGTAATATTTACAAATTTTGTAAAGTACGCAAGTTGTTATATAATATTCGATTGGTAGGGGAATATTCATTTTAACAGGGAATATTCGTACAAACGACACAATCATTGGTGGACCCCCACAACGAAATTATTGTCGGATTGAGAAAACGACAAAAATACTTTATTAAAATAACGGCGGAAGTTTTACCGTTAACTGTTGAACTACACGCTAGTAAAAGTACAGTAATACGCGTGGTCACATAGTAGCACACGGTATTGATTATTGATGCTTACATGAGAAGTCACTCAGTTATACTCAATTATTGGTACAGTAATTGCTGCATCATATCTCTCATATTATTGATTCAATTATTGTCATAGTATAATATGTTATTTTATTAAATCAATAATTGAGACGACAAAGTTATTCATATTATTAAATTGCAATATTTACAATGTCTAGAAGTTCTGTCAAGGAGAGGTTTGGTCACCTAATTACTCGCCAATAGGGAGAAATCTTTATTGGAAAGCCCCCTCTTTCCTGAGAACGACCTGGTTGATAAATATTGTGAGTTATAATATTAATGATGAATGATATTAAAATTGAATTTGTGTTCGGAGTTGAATTTGGAGACACGAACGTGATATTTGAGTCCAGAACTATGAAATTAGTAAAAATAGTCTATAAACACAAAATTTTCTGGAATTCACTATTTGGTCAAAAAGTCAACAGTTGACTTTTTTGGGAAATGTCAAACTTCAAAATTTCAAAATTTTTATTTTTGATAAAAATGGTTTCATTGTGTTGGAATTATTTGTGTTAGTGAAAATCGAGAATTACTTCGATAATAATTGATGTCTGGAGGTTATAATGATCAATCGGGTATTTAACCGGATAAATGAGCAATTGATTGCTATTATTTCACATGATTATAACTATTTGTTCACATGTGTATACTATTATTTCACATTCTTGTTACTATTAGGAGAGTTGGTGCAAGATTGAAAATACTTGAATGACTAAGTTAAAAATGGAGGTATAGATGGAAGTACTATACTGTAATTCGTATTTTCACATGTCTAGAACTATTGATTCACATAATTTACTATTGAATCACATTATATACTATTAGGGGAGGTGGTGCAAGTTTGATAATACTTCCATGACTAAATTAAAAATAAAGGAAAAGTTGGAGGTATTATACTGTAATTTTTTGAGCCCCAAAATGTGCAATTATCGAAACTATATTTTTCTATAAATAGAAGCTCATTCTTCCTTCATTTCTCACCAATTCACAAAAGATTTAGAGCGATTATTATAGAGAAAAATTATAGAAAGAAGAAAAGAAGTTTGCTACCTCACTATTCCAGTATCCAGTTTTTCTAAGGTAGGGAGTATTATTTCTTTCTTATCCATGAAGAGAACTTCTGTTATTCCATTCTTTATTATTCTGTTGGAATAACCTGTATACGCGGGCTACCCTATACTTGGTGAAATTCTTCTGTTGTTCCATTCTTTATCATTCTGTTGGAACATCCTGTCTGTGCGTTCTACGTCGGATCTGGTTCCGTTTTTATTATTTTGTTGGAATATCCTGTCTGTGTGTTTACACCGGACCTGATTCCGTCTTTATTATTCTGTTGGAATATCCCGTCTGTGCGTTTTACGCCGGACCTGATTCCTTCTTTATTATTTTGTTGGAATATCCTGTCTGTGCGTTTTATGCCGGACCTGATTCCGTTATTGATTATTCTATTGGAATAACCTGCCTATGCGGTCTATCTCATGCCTGGTGATTTCTTTCGTTATTCAATTCCTTATTATACTCAGTTGGTTAAAGTTTTGACTTCTATACTCAATAAAATTAGTGGAATATCCTTGATATTTGCGCTTCATCCAGTATCTTTTCATGAAAATATTCTTCTTAGCATTCTTGAATTTTACTCTAGAAAGCAGTATCATGTTGACAATTTGGATGTTATTATTTCCTGGATAAATTAATTCTTGAACTTGTTTTATTGAATTCTTATATCATTGTTGTGACACCCCCAAAATAGGTATACATCACCCATTCTGAGTTGTCAATACATGGTACAGAAACAACTACAACTTTATTATTACAACATATAAACTATGAGTTTAAATACAGATATTGTCATCTAGACAATATCCACATACAAATAAATCCCCATCATAATTATTGTTACATTATTTTACAAAAATGGTGAGGACTACTAAACAACTCTCCCTAGAACCTTCATTCCATACCCCGACTCGTACTCGCTATATTCTCGCCTCCTGAGAAGAAAAATGGAACAAAAAGGAAAAAGGGTGAGCTCAACTAGCCCAGTAAAGAATATTATGACTAGGATAATATACAACAAATTATCGTTAGTCTTCAACAGGGAAAAATCTGATAGAATACAATAGACAACAAATGTTAAATCAATATTCGCAGCGGAAAATATTAATTCATAGAAGAGTTACGTAGAGAATGAAATCTACTAATATCTATGAATTTAGCAGTCCATCATCAATATTTTTATCCCTGTAACACCAATCAATATATATCTGGAATCATATATTCATCCTTGCACTACAGGCCAAGGACATTCATCAGTTGGTCATGTTCATCTAAACACCTGTTCATCTTTGCACTACGGGCCAAAGATATTCATCAGAAATCATTCATCTTTGCACTACAGGCCAAAGATATTCATCATAAATCATTCATCTTTGCACTACAGGCCAAAGATATTCAATAATATCATCATTTAAGACTGAGGATGATGAAAAAATATTTTTAAAGAAACGAATCCAGTGAAACAAAATGACAAGGATTAAGGATTAAGGACTCGTACTTTGTTTTATTCACGACCAAAAATACCTCAAAAATAATCATAGTGGTGTAAAATTCAAGAATGATCAAAACATGGATACAATCAAAGCTAGTATCCGGAATAGATATTTTGGACGAAAAGAAGAAATTCCATTTTTCGGTAAATAGTGTCGTATTTGTGAATAGTGCCGTATACGTGAATAGTATCGTATACGTGAATAGTAACTCCGACACCAAAAGATAGTAATTTCCCAAAAAAACATCATCACGCTTCGTGAATAGTACTCGTGAATAGTAACTCGTGAATAGTAACTCATGAATAGTAACTCGTGAATAGTAACTCATGAATAGTAACCCCGACATGAAAAAGTTCCAAATTTGATAAAAAGTTCAGATCAATACTTCGGCATAATGATATTAGAAGAAATAATATCATTTTTAAAAAATAATATCCCTTACCTCGGAAAGACAGCACTTCTAACTGGAATACTGGATATAGGCTATAACTTGAACTTTCACCGTATAGCAATACTCAAAGTATACTCAAAATACTCACAAGAATACGCTCGATAATATAGAGAGAGAAAACTTCAGTTTCTGGTGTGATTTTCAATTCTAACCTAAGCACCTATTTATAGGAAATTGCTTAGAACACCAAAGCAGAAAATTTAATATAATATTATTATATAATATAAATTTCCTACGCCATCCTTAGAAAATCAGATTTCCCAACATATCCCACATGTTCATCTTCTAGAAGAAGTGAAAAAAAACGTTTTTGTAATTTAAAATAATTTAAACTTCCAAAAATCAATTATTTCGGAGTTTCGGAACTTCAATAATTCATAATAAATAGTTCTTTTGTCAGAAAATTCGAATCTCGCGAGTTTTTATAGGAAATTCAATTCTGCACAACTTTGCAGAAGGAAGTTTTTCCAAATTCCAAACAGAAATTGACCAAAATTCACAAACGGGCTATTTTACAGGCTATAATCAAATTTCAGTCAATAAATGGGGTCCACCGACATGTTTAACATGTTTTAAACATTTTTGGTAACAAAAATACTCCTCCTCCACATATACTCATATATCCCATATTCATCGTAAAATATCATCATTATTATATTATTAAAATATAATAATATATTTAAATGAATTATTTTATCATAAAAAGATAAAATATTAATTTTCAACAATTGTCACATTAAAAATTTTCTCCATCTATATCCACATAAAATCAATATTTTCCTCATCATATAAATCAATAATTTAATTATTCACAAATAATATTACAGAATCACAATACTGACAACCAGGCCGTTCCCAGGAAAGAGGGGGCTTTCCAATAAGAATTTCTTCTTATTGGCGCGCAATTAGGTGACCAAACCTCTCCTTAGACAGAACTTTCTAGACATTGCCAATAGTGTTATCAAATAATATTATTCAGATAATATGAATTATTGCTTCGATAATGAAAAATACTGTGTAATGACAATTATTGAAACAACAGCAATATAAAAATATCAACGCAACAGTTATTGAACCAATATAATAAAATACTGAACAATAATTACTGTAACCATTATTGAGTAGTGCCTTCTTACGTAAGAGTCAATAATTGGTGCAATACCGTGTGCTACTGTGCAACAACACGTATTACCGTATTTTAACCACCGGGTATTCCAACAGTGTAAACGGTAACAACTACGCCGTTATTTTTAACAACTTATATTTGTCGTTTTCTTCCTCCAATCGCTTTCTGTTATGGGGCCCACAAAAGACTGCGCCGTCGTACGAATATTCCCCGACAGCAAGAATATTCCACGACCAAACGAATATTCCCCGACAATAATGAATATTTTATATTATTCTGAAATATTTGCGTATTTTACCCACAACTATCCACATTAATCACATCAACCCTTACTATTTCAAAATAATAATTAGAGGAAATTAAATTTCATTTATTAATTATTTGGGGTCTTACAACCTCCCCTCCTTATGAAATTTCGTCCTCGAAATTGACATACGTACCTGGTGTTTCGAAAAGATAAGGATACCTCGCTTTCATTTCCGTTTCCAACTCCCAGGTCATTTCCTCTATAGCATGATTCCTCCACAAAACTTTAACTTGCGGTATGACCTTTGTGCGTAGGACATGCTCCTTCCTATCCAAGATCTTGACAGGTACCTCCTCATACGTTAAATCTTCGGCTATCTCGTCCGGTTCTAACTCAATGATATGGTTCGGGTCTTTCACATATTTACGAAGCACAGATATATGAAAAACATTATGAACACGAGACATACTTGGAGGTAACGCGAGTCTATAGGCTACATTACCTACTCGGTCAAGAATTTGAAATGGACCAATAAATCGTGGATTGAGCTTTCCTCTCTTCCCGAATCTTGTAACTCCCTTCCATGGGGCAACACGCAACAATACATGATCCCCAATACTGAATTCCACGTCCTTTCGATGAAGATCCGCATAACTCTTTTGTCGATCTTGTGCCGTTTGTATACGTTGTCGAATCACTTGGATCTTTTCGGTAGTCATACGTACCAACTCGGGTCCCAACAATGTTGATTCACCCACCTCGTCCCAACATATTGGAGAGCGACACTTTCGTCCATATAATGCTTCAAATGGAGCTACACCTATACTTGCCTGATAACTGTTATTGTATGAAAATTCCACCAATGGTAAATATTTATCCCAACTGCCCTTGAAGTCTAGGACACAGAGTCTTAATAGATCTTCAAGAGTTTGAATAGTCCTCTCTGATTGTCCGTCCGTTTGAGGATGGTATGCCGAACTGAATCGCAAATCCGTGCCCATAGCTTTTTGCAAGCTAACCCAAAATCTTGAAGTGAATCTTGGGTCACGATCCGAAACTATAGATACTGGCATGCCATGCAACCTCACAATCTCATTTACATACATTTGAGCAAGACGTTCAAGGGAATAAGTCTCCCGTATCGGCAAGAAATGAGCAGACTTGGTTAATCTATCAACAATAACCCAAATAGAATTGATGCCTTGAGAAACCGTGGGAAGACCCGTAACGAAATCCATAGTAATATGTTCCCACTTCCATTTCGGAATCTCAAGTGGTTGCAATGGTCCTTTAGGCACTTGATGCTCCGCCTTTACACGTTGACAAGTTAAACATGTTGAGATAAACTTTGCAATCTCTCTCTTCATATTGTTCCACCAAAATGTATGTCGAAGATCACGATACATTTTGGTGCTTCCAGGATGGATTGCAAATGGTGTATTATGTGCCTCCATCATGATCTTGTACTTCAAATCAGAGTCGTTAGGAACACAAAGTCTGGAGTGGACTCGAAGTATTCCCTCTTCATCGATTCTCGCTTCTGGAATAGCACCTTCTTTTACTTTCTTCTTCATATGCATCAACTCCGGATCGGTGGCTTGAGCAACCTTAACTTTTTCTATTAAAGTTGGCTCTATGCGTATACTTGACATCATCACATTTGTTCCTGCATATGATCTTCTACTCAACGCGTCAGCTACCACGTTTGCTTTTCCAGGATGATATTGAATAGTGTGGTCATAGTCTTTTAATAGCTCGAGCCAACGTCGCTGCCGCATGTTGAGTTCTTTTTGAGTGAAGAAATATTTAAGGCTTTTATGGTCTGAATATATCTCCACTTTCTCCCCATATAGATAGTGCCTCCAGATCTTTAGCGCGAAAACGACTGCTGCCAACTCTAGATCATGAGTAGGATAATTCCTCTCATATTCTTTAAGTTGTCGCGAGGCATAGGCTATGACTTTCCCATGTTGCATGAGAACACATCCTAACCCTTTGCCCGAAGCATCGCTGTAGATAACAAATCCATCCGAACCAGATGGTATTGTTAGAACAGGTGCCGAAATAAGTCTCCTTTTAAGCTCTTGGAAACTCTTCTCGCATTCTTCGCTCCAAACGAATTTTGTATCCTTCCGAGTTAGCTGGGTTAATGGAGTAGCGATTCGAGAAAACCCTTCCACGAATCTCCGATAATAACCAGCTAAGCCAAGAAAGCTACGAACTTCAGTCACCGTCTTCGGTTGCTCCCAACTCTGTATTGCTTCAATCTTCGCCGGGTCAACAGATACTCCATGTTTTGACACCACATGCCCAAGAAATGCTACTTCCTCAAGCCAGAACTCGCATTTCTTTAACTTGGCATATAGCTTGTTTTCACGAAGCCTTTGGAGTACCAGCTTCAAATGGTGCTCATGATCTTCACGGCTTTTGGAATATATGAGGATGTCATCAATAAAGACAACAACAAATTGGTCTAAATAATCCTTGAATACTCGGTTCATCATATCCATGAAAGCCGCAGGAGCATTAGTCAATCCGAAAGACATGACTAAAAATTCATAATGCCCATACCGAGTTCTGAAGGCAGTCTTTGGAATATCCTCAGTTCTAATTTTCAGCTGATGATATCCAGAACGAAGATCGATTTTTGAAAAGAATTGTGCTCCTTGTAACTGGTCAAACAAGTCATCAATACGAGGTAGAGGATACCTATTCTTGATAGTGACATGGTTCAATTCCCGATAGTCAATACAAAGTCGCATACTCCCGTCTTTCTTCTTTACGAATAAAACAGGAGCACCCCAAGGAGATGTACTAGGACGAATGAAACCGATGTCCAACAATTCCTGTAGTTGGACCTTTAACTCCTGAAGTTCAATAGGAGCCATTCGATATGGGGTTTTAGAAATGGGCTTTGTACCAGGTTCAAGATCAATAAAGAATTCAACTTCACGTTCTGGGGGTAGACCGGGAAGTTCTTCAGGAAATACGTCAGGAAAGTCAATAACAACAGGAATATTATTCAATTTTGACGTGTCTTTATTCAAATCCATAACATGGGCTAAGAAAGCTTGACATCCGTTTTTCAATAAACGAATAGCTTTATGATTAGATATGACAGTGATTGATTTTAATGGTTTAGTTGCCTGAATTCGAACAACAGGTTGATTAGGAATATGAAAACTAACAACCTTACGAAAACAATCAATTTTGGCATGATGAGTTGTTAACCAATCAATCCCTAAAATCACATCAAAAGCAAGTATCTTTAAAGAGATAAGGTCAACAGGTAAGGTGATGGTGCCAACTTGAATCAAACAAGATTTATAAACAGTGGATGTGATGAAAGTTTCTCCCAACGGAGTTTCCACAGATAGGTCAAAGTCTAATTTCTCCGGAGTCAAGTTTAAACGTTGAGCACAAGCAGGAGAGATAAATGAATGGGTAGCACCGGTATCAAGTAAGGTATAAACTTCGCAAGAATTTATAAATAGCTTACCCGTGATCACCTCGTTTGGGTTCCTCGTATTTTGACCAGTCACAACAAACGCTCTTCCAGGAACCATTGACTTTGGCTTTTCTGGGACAATCTTTTGAGTCATCGTCCCCGCTGGAATTGGTTTCGCTACCGTACAATCTCGAGCGATATGTCCTTCCTTTCCACAATTATAGCATAACTTGAACTGTTGTGGGCAGTTTGGACTGATATGTCCCTCTTTTCCGCATTTGTAGCATACGACCGGTGGTCGTTCCCCTCCCTTGGAACCAGTTGCTGCTGGTGCTGCCATTTTCACATTGTCGTTGTTGAATCTTCTCTTTTTAAAATCTCCTCTTGACTCGCTTCTTCTATTTTCGTGGCTATAATTACCACCAGAGTGGTTACCATTTTTGTCCGTCTTTTTCTTTCTCCACTGGTTATTGTTGTTTTGCTGACTGCTATCTCCAGTATGATCCTGATTGTGGTACCTCGGTTGACCGTACTCGTTATCTCGCTCCAACAATTGAGCCCTGTTAACAACATCTGAATAGAGAGAAAATTTATGAGAGATGAGATATTGTCGTATGCCGGGTTTCAAACCTCTCAGAAACATCCGCGTCATACGTTCCTCATTCTCCACCAAATGAGGTGCAAACCTGGATAACTCTGCAAACTTTGCCTCGTACTGAGACACCGTCATGTTATTTTGTTCTAATCTGATGAACTCCACTTCCTTCATATGACGAACACTTTCAGGAAAGTATTTGTCATTAAATAGTTTTTGAAACGTCTCCCAAGACATGCTGAGTGCGGCTGGATGGGTACGCTTCACAGACTCCCACCAGTAGTCTGCCTCGCCACGGAACATAAAGGTGGCGAACGGAACCTTCTGCTCCTCCGTGCATCCCAAGACATCGAATATCTTGGTAATTTGCTTGACCCACGTTTCCGCCATGATTGGATCTGGCTTTCCTTTAAATTCTGGAGGTCCCAACTCTTTGAACTGTTTGGCTGTGACAACTCGTGAATTGCTATCATTTCCTCCTGTATTTTGAACACGAGTCTCCCTCGTCTGATTTTGCATGAACTGCAAAAAGCTTCTAAACATTGCGTCGTTCATCGTCTGATCAGTGGTGTTGTTCACAGGAGGAACATTGCCAGCCTGTTGTACGTTCTCCTCGTTGGTAAGTACATGCATCTCCACTGTCTCATTAACTCCACTGTTAACATTCTCGGTTGCCATTCTTAAATACTGCCATAAAACAAGGGTTAATTAAGCAAATCACATATCACATAATATCCCTTTATACTGACCAACTAACAAATAAGCTTAGGTAGGACACACTAGCGAAGGAATTACTCGTCTCTCCCCTCCTAGTTCTATTCCCCGATCTCCGCCAGAGATCATATCCCTAAGCTCTGATACCAACTGTGACACCCCCAAAATAGGTATACATCACCCATTCTGAGTTGTCAATACATGGTACAGAAACAACTACAACTTTATTATTACAACATATAAACTATGAGTTTAAATACAGATATTGTCATCTAGACAATATCCACATACAAATAAATCCCCATCATAATTATTGTTACATTATTTTACAAAAATGGTGAGGACTACTAAACAACTCTCCCTAGAACCTTCATTCCATACCCCGACTCGTACTCGCTATATTCTCGCCTCCTGAGAAGAAAAATGGAACAAAAAGGAAAAAGGGTGAGCTCAACTAGCCCAGTAAAGAATATTATGACTAGGATAATATACAACAAATTATCGTTAGTCTTCAACAGGGAAAAATCTGATAGAATACAATAGACAACAAATGTTAAATCAATATTCGCAGCGGAAAATATTAATTCATAGAAGAGTTACGTAGAGAATGAAATCTACTAATATCTATGAATTTAGCAGTCCATCATCAATATTTTTATCCCTGTAACACCAATCAATATATATCTGGAATCATATATTCATCCTTGCACTACAGGCCAAGGACATTCATCAGTTGGTCATGTTCATCTAAACACCTGTTCATCTTTGCACTACGGGCCAAAGATATTCATCAGAAATCATTCATCTTTGCACTACAGGCCAAAGATATTCATCATAAATCATTCATCTTTGCACTACAGGCCAAAGATATTCAATAATATCATCATTTAAGACTGAGGATGATGAAAAAATATTTTTAAAGAAACGAATCCAGTGAAACAAAATGACAAGGATTAAGGATTAAGGACTCGTACTTTGTTTTATTCACGACCAAAAATACCTCAAAAATAATCATAGTGGTGTAAAATTCAAGAATGATCAAAACATGGATACAATCAAAGCTAGTATCCGGAATAGATATTTTGGACGAAAAGAAGAAATTCCATTTTTCGGTAAATAGTGTCGTATTTGTGAATAGTGCCGTATACGTGAATAGTATCGTATACGTGAATAGTAACTCCGACACCAAAAGATAGTAATTTCCCAAAAAAACATCATCACGCTTCGTGAATAGTACTCGTGAATAGTAACTCGTGAATAGTAACTCATGAATAGTAACTCGTGAATAGTAACTCATGAATAGTAACCCCGACATGAAAAAGTTCCAAATTTGATAAAAAGTTCAGATCAATACTTCGGCATAATGATATTAGAAGAAATAATATCATTTTTAAAAAATAATATCCCTTACCTCGGAAAGACAGCACTTCTAACTGGAATACTGGATATAGGCTATAACTTGAACTTTCACCGTATAGCAATACTCAAAGTATACTCAAAATACTCACAAGAATACGCTCGATAATATAGAGAGAGAAAACTTCAGTTTCTGGTGTGATTTTCAATTCTAACCTAAGCACCTATTTATAGGAAATTGCTTAGAACACCAAAGCAGAAAATTTAATATAATATTATTATATAATATAAATTTCCTACGCCATCCTTAGAAAATCAGATTTCCCAACATATCCCACATGTTCATCTTCTAGAAGAAGTGAAAAAAACGTTTTTGTAATTTAAAATAATTTAAACTTCCAAAAATCAATTATTTCGGAGTTTCGGAACTTCAATAATTCATAATAAATAGTTCTTTTGTCAGAAAATTCGAATCTCGCGAGTTTTTATAGGAAATTCAATTCTGCACAACTTTGCAGAAGGAAGTTTTTCCAAATTCCAAACAGAAATTGACCAAAATTCACAAACGGGCTATTTTACAGGCTATAATCAAATTTCAGTCAATAAATGGGGTCCACCGACATGTTTAACATGTTTTAAACATTTTTGGTAACAAAAATACTCCTCCTCCACATATACTCATATATCCCATATTCATCGTAAAATATCATCATTATTATATTATTAAAATATAATAATATATTTAAATGAATTATTTTATCATAAAAAGATAAAATATTAATTTTCAACAATTGTCACATTAAAAATTTTCTCCATCTATATCCACATAAAATCAATATTTTCCTCATCATATAAATCAATAATTTAATTATTCACAAATAATATTACAGAATCACAATACTGACAACCAGGCCGTTCCCAGGAAAGAGGGGGCTTTCCAATAAGAATTTCTTCTTATTGGCGCGCAATTAGGTGACCAAACCTCTCCTTAGACAGAACTTTCTAGACATTGCCAATAGTGTTATCAAATAATATTATTCAGATAATATGAATTATTGCTTCGATAATGAAAAATACTGTGTAATGACAATTATTGAAACAACAGCAATATAAAAATATCAACGCAACAGTTATTGAACCAATATAATAAAATACTGAACAATAATTACTGTAACCATTATTGAGTAGTGCCTTCTTACGTAAGAGTCAATAATTGGTGCAATACCGTGTGCTACTGTGCAACAACACGTATTACCGTATTTTAACCACCGGGTATTCCAACAGTGTAAACGGTAACAACTACGCCGTTATTTTTAACAACTTATATTTGTCGTTTTCTTCCTCCAATCGCTTTCTGTTATGGGGCCCACAAAAGACTGCGCCGTCGTACGAATATTCCCCGACAGCAAGAATATTCCACGACCAAACGAATATTCCCCGACAACAATGAATATTTTATATTATTCTGAAATATTTGCGTATTTTACCCACAACTATCCACATTAATCACATCAACCCTTACTATTTCAAAATAATAATTAGAGGAAATTAAATTTCATTTATTAATTATTTGGGGTCTTACAATTGTAATCATCATCATGTTTATATTTTGTTGAAAGTCATCTGTGGCCTATAGTGCATAAATGGACTGTGTATGATTATGACCATGGATTATTCGGTGTAATCATGACCGTAATGTTATAAATGATGTGGAAAAAGTCCTAATTGGCCCGTAGTGCATTGATGGACAGTTGTTGGCATGATCATGACCATTAATGAATACACGAATGTACTTGGCCCGTAGTGCATAGATAATTTATGGTCGTGATACTAAAGAATATCCTTGGCCGTAGTGCAGGGGTGATTCGATGATGTGGATTATTTATTAAGCTGAGTCTCAACGATAACAGTGATGAAAAACCTTTTAAATCATAAAAGATAGTAGATTTTATTTTCTACTTGACTCTTTTAATGGATTGCTTGTTCCGCTACAGTTAAACTTGATGGTTGTTATATTGTATCAGTTTAACACTGTTGAAGGCTAACGATAATATATTCTGCATTATCTTAGTCATAATATTTCCTACTGGGCTAGTTGAGCTCACCCTTTTACTTTTATTGTTCTCTTCAGGAAATGAGAACGTAGCAGGGACTAGTCGGGGAACGGAGTGACGGACCAGATGATAGCATTACTTGTCCTCACTATTCAGTGAAATAGTGGGAAAATAAATGTAATAATATTGAATTTGAGTTTGTATATTGTCTAGACGACAATATTTGTATTAAAATTCACAGCTTATGTTTAGTCGTACTTTACATGACAGTTGTATAATTAAGTTGTATTTGTATTCTGTACCATGTATTTGACGACTCAGAATAGGTGATGTATACCTGTTTTGGGGGCGTCACATCATTTCTCATGACTTATAATGGATTAAATCTTCTAACCACCATTCTCACATCTCCTTATCAAACTTACTTCATTAATGTAAACATATTACAAGTTCTTACAAGTTCTTCTTAGTTCATAACTTATATGATTACAAATAGCTTATTCATGACTTATACGGCTTAAGTCCCTTGATTTAATCATTCTTACTACTTCTTAGCCTACAAATCCCTCCACTACTCACTTCTCTAACAAATGAAGAGAAAGAGATTCATGGTTCAAGATCTTACCCTTGAAGATCACTTGGTTAATCTGTGATCTTCTTCTTGCTTCTTGAAATATGAAAAACTAGCTTATTCTCACTTATTCTCTCTAACCAATAAGTTGCAAAGTGTTGGATGAAATGAACAACCAACAAAATGAAATCCAAGGCTCTCTGTTTATAGGACATCCTAAGTTAGGGTATAATGGTCATAAAACCACTCCACCTCTTTACTATTCTTAGCTTAAACATTAAGTAAACTTGCTCCTCAAATTAATTACTTGGCCATCACAACACTTAGCCCTTAAGTTACTTTATTTGGCCACCACAACACTTAGCTATTAAGTTTCTTTACTTGGCCACCACTTTGGGTCATCCATGGGTTGCCCCATGGGTTTAAACCATCCTATAACCCATAGGTTCATACTTTGGGCTTCTAGCTTAATTAGCTTAACTTATAATTTGGGCTTGCATTAATCCACATTGGATTATACATTACAAACACTTGGGCTTTAACATTGGGCTTGCACATTACTCCTTATTTGACTTACACTCCCTACACAAATCCACAAGTCCATTTCATTTGGCTTAAAGCCTTATAACATATACTATACGTATAATTCTTGTATTCTAACTCGTATATTTGTTTAACATATATGACATACCATCATTCATACATATCCGTATAATACCTCGTATCGTACTCATATTCAGTACTTCGTATAATACCTACGTATTATACGATCATCGCTTAATTCATTAATCACATTTCATTTTCTTCTCGGAACTCACTTTCCCTAACCGTTAGGTTTTAAGTCCGTATTCGAAAAACTGCGTTTTCCATAACTGAAATATTATTGGATAATCCATCTTACCTCGATATTCTATCGTTATGTATTTCTCGGAAGTTCAAAAATAATTCCCGAGCAGAAATGCGTGAATAGTGTTTTTCAAAAAATTTCTCGGAAAGCTTTTATTTTCGTCTTGAAAATTCAAACACTTTAATTCTACCATGTAGCCAAAATACTACGATGTTCCGACATGTTTAGGTCATCGAACAACCTTCAAATAGCTTACTCCATAAATAATCAATTAAATTCATTTAATCCGCATAATCAAATAAAAATTTAATTCTCATAAAATCCGATTTTTCTGGGGCGTTACACTCTTCCCCACTTATAAGGATTCTGTCCCTAGAATCTCGCTAATATTTATATAAACAAATGAGGAATAGTTTTCTTCATTTTAATCTCGAGTTCCCATAATGCTTCTTCGGCATTGTGGGTTCCTCATATTCATCTTCACCGAAGGTATTATCTTAATTTACATAACTTGTCACTTCCAATAAATAATTTGAGTTGGAAGTTAAACATTTATTAACATATTACGATATCTTTCTTTTATTAGTCCTTCTTTTAACTTGGAATTTATTTGGAACTCAAATTCCTCCTTCAAAACAAGATTATACTTAGTCTTATCTTCATCTTGCATCCTCGTCTTAATTCGCTTGTACTCCTCGTTACTTAGTTGTACTTACTTAACTCATTCCATTTTCGTGGATTGTGTCTATATTGTGAATAACATTTCTACCGCTTCATTCCGTAATTTAACTTCTAACTCTGTTCTTGCCATCTCCGTTATTAACTCATACTGAGTCGTTAGCATTGATAGCTTTTCCTTACCTTTCCTACTTACCGTGTCGGCTTCTACGTTTAACTTCCCTGAATGATATAACATATCACAGTCATAATCCTTTATCCATTCTAATCACCTCTTCTACCTCATATTCAATTTCTTTTGTGTTGAGATATATTTCAGACTCTTAAAGTCCGGGTATATCTCACACTTCTTCTCATATAAATACTATCTTCAGATTTTTAATTCAAAAACTATAGCTGCTAATTCTAGATCATAAGTAGGATATACCTTCTCATAATCCCTTAACTGGTGTGATGCATACGCAATGACCTTGCCATGCTACATGAGCACGTAACCTCGTCATCTATGCGAAGCATTGAAATACACTACAAAATTCCCCGTATAATCTGATAAAGATAATACAGGTGCCTCAATTAACCTTCCTTTTAGTTCCTGAAAACTATTTTCTCACTCCTCATTCCCAACATACTTATCAATAACAAATTTGTCTATCTCTTAAGCTACAATTCACACGTAGTGAATTTCGTATCCAACTTCTCCTTCCGTTGTGTTTCCCCACACTATCTCCAAATGTTCAGCGTGATCTTCTGACGTCTTAAATTAGACTAGAATATCATCAATGATAATTACGAAACCCTTGTCCAAATATTATTTGAACACCCTGTGACGCTAATGGTATTTCAACCATAACACCTCATAAGAGTACCTATCAGCTTACCACCGACTTGCTTGGCGCCCCTAACGGAAAGTCTAACTTCCATACACTAGTTAACCCAAATGACGTAACCAGAAACTTGTCATAACTATAACGAGTTCTGAACGTCATCTTAGGTACCTCCTCCTTCTTCCTTACGTTCCATCGACCATACTTCGTACGCAAATCAATATTAGAAAAATTCTTTGCCCTCTTCAACTGATCAAATAGATCATCGATCCTGGGCCATGGGTATTTTATCTTAATCGCTAACTTACTCCTCCTACGATAGTCGATACACAAACGTAACAACTAATCCTCTTCCTTAACATCCTCCTAACTTACGTCAAGGTTAGACAACAAGAATGTTCCGGTGATTTATTACCGTAATTTTACTACCTTGGGTTTTCTGAGAAATCCAAAGATTTACAATTTTCTTATAACAGTTTATTAAAGTTCTATGATTAATTAACTCATTCATACCGAGAATTACTTCAAATTCTCCCAACTTTATTGGTACTTATCTACTGATACTTGCTTACCTTTATTATCCATGAAACCACTTCCACGAATATAATCAACGAGAGTTATTTCCTCCTCCTCTACCTTAATGTTTAAAGGTAATTATACCCCCTTTAAGATAGAGTCCTAGATGATTCTTTCTACATGTCTTACACGCTTTGATCCTATGCTTCAGATCCCCTTGTCCCTCTCCAGTATTTTCGGAGTTAAAATTCTTTCTTTTTGGCATACTGCCACTACCACTGACACTCTCTGCCTTGGCTCCTCCCTCTCTATTGTTCTTATTCTTCCTCTCTTTGTGGTATTGAGTCAACGCTTCACTACCACCCTCTGCTATAATCACCTTCTCCAGAATGGTCCCATAGGAAACACTCTAGAACACCGAAATCCTACTATAGAGCCAAGGTTTCAGGCCCTGCTCAAACCTACGAGCCTTCCTCTCCTCAGTGTCCACTTGGTGTGGAGCAAACCTTGCCAATTCATTGAATTTGGCCGCGTACTAGGGAACCATCATGTCCCCTTGCTTAAGTTCTAAGAACTTAATCTCCATCATCCCTTGCATACTTGTAGGGAAATAATTCTTGAAGAAAACCTTCTTGAATTGTTCCCTCGATACCGCCTCTATTCTAGCCCCTACCCTGGTGAGCCTCCCACCAAAAGTTGGCTTCTATTTTCATCATGTAAGTCGCAAAAGAAATCTTTTGCGCTTCACCTACATTTGTAATAACAAATGGCATCTCTTTTCGTTCACCCATGTCTGGGCCTCTATTGGGTCCGTCGTCCCTTTGAACTCTGGCGGACCTAAGCTTTTAAATTCTGTAAAGGTAGTCATTCTAGCTAACCTAGGTTCCGCAGTTATTCTACCCCCGGTTTAGTTAAATGCAGCCGTTAATAAATTAACGAACTCTTGCATAGGTTTATTATAACCCCCTTGATTAACATTATGTGATTCCGCTTCCTGATTACGTTGTTTTTTACTTGGCGGCATTTTCAGAGTAAATAAAATTTCATTATTATCTATTTACTTTCTTCGTTTATTATTTTCCACATAACAACCCATACCATAACAAATTATATTAAATGAAAACTTCATTATATTCATATGCTTCTTTACAGTTTGAAACTATTTATAATTTGTTTCCATAGCCAAAAGCTATTACATTTCTATCCCGCAATTAAACTTCACAAAAGTTGGGATTTACAAAAAGACTTCCCTTTTATACAAAAGAGGGTTTTACATCACTACACACATATTTATAACTCTAAAATTCTAATAATGCATAACATCGTCCTCGTATTTCTCATTTGCAATCATCACTACTGTATCCCGACTAATAGTATGTCGAGTCTGTCCTGACTCAATAGAATAACAAGCAACTTTCATCTTGAAATTCTCTTAAGTACTCTTATGGATGTAAGACATCCGTACTATCTTCTGGTCTTTCTTAACCAGTTTCCTATGAAGCTCATCGACCTCTTCCTTATAGTCCCTAGCCTGTTCTGTCATAAACATCTGCTACTGCAGACACCTTAGCTTCATGGAGATAATTAATCTCTTCACTTTGATTTTGCACAACTGTACTCAGTTGCACATTCTTGTCAAGCATTGCCAGTACAATGCTCTCATTGCATCTGGAGGAGATGACTCTAATGTAGGTACCATCGTATCAACCGATGTTACCTCCATTCCTTCCTCCACATCGTTCATCATAGTAAGGTATGACGCTATATCCATATCTCCCTCGGAGTAGTCTTCCTTAGAAAAGTACTCCTCTATTTTCGACTCCTATAAAATCACTAATGGTACCTCTACCACTGACATAGGTAAAAGCTCTACTCTGTTCACAAGCTCTTCACTCACCGCGTGTATATCTCTATACATCAAGCTAACGATCGACATTCTACAATAACACATAACATGTTGATTAGTATATAACACATAATAGTATAAACACAAATTACATTTAATTTATTTAGGGTTACTTTCCATCTTTTAAATCTTTCGGTATTGAGTTTACTCAATACCTTATTGACTCATTCAACTTAAGTAAAGCTCGAGTTTACTTCCTTCAGACTTTTACTTCCTTAACGAGGTTATTAGCCCAAGGTGCTTCCCCCCTTAACTTTTATAACCTAATGCTTTGATACCAATTTGTGACGCCCCCAAATCCGGGTCTCTTTCAACCCGACATACGGTGCTACACGGTGCTATAGTTCACACAAACATTCAATTGAAATGCCTCAAAAGAATGAATATGTCTTATAAATATTCCAAAATAATACTACCATTTCCCAGGTTCTTTATAACCTTTACATTTATTCTTGTCATAATATCAAATATTATTAGTACAAACATATACTATTACATAGGTAATCTACGGGTTCGCCTTAGCCTTCTCTTTTATCCTTGTCGGATCCTTCGATCTGTTCAGTATTAGCTGCATTTATATGGTTCAAGTAAGAGTGAGCATAACAAGCTCAGCAAGTACAACAATTTCATTTAAACAACATGTTTGAAACATAGAATCGTATATCTTCAATAACTGGATAATAGTTACGAAGTACTATCAATAATTAAAAATAGCATTTCTTTTCCTTCAAAATGTTTTACAAGGACAATATTCAGTAAAACATCAATTCCGGTCTAAGACCATTTCATAATTTCTTTGAAAAGGACAACCCGACACTAAGTCCGTAAGTCTGGCATAGCTTACGAGCACTTCTAGGTGATCAGCATATAGTACTCTATGTTGATCAATACTAAATCCTTTAAATGTATGTACATTTAAGTTTTGGCAACCTCACGTGCCCATTGAATACTCGATGAAAAATACATTTGTTTATTCATACGTAGGCTTACCTTGAATTCGTACCAAACAATTGGCGTAGGATAGCGTTATCAATTCTGTGAGACCCCGAATTTTATGAATAAAGATTTAATTTTCTCGAAATATATTTTTATTATGGTGTGGATTTGATATAATGTTATAGTTGTGGGTAATATTTACAAATTTAGCAAAGTAAGCTAGTTGTTATAAAATATTCGATTGGTCGGAGAATATTCTTTTTATGGGGAAATATTCGTACGACGACACAATCATTGGTGGACCCCACAACGAAATTATTGTCGGAGTTAGAAAACAACAGAAGTATCTTTTTATGAATATAACAGCGGAAGTTTTACCGTTGAACTACCCGGTAGTAAAAGTACAGTAATACGCGTGGTTTCATAGTAGCACACAGTATTGATTATTGATGCTTACATGAGAAGTCACTCAGTTATATTCAATTATTGCTACAGTAATTACTGCATAGTATCTCACGTTATTTGATTCAATTATTGTCAATATTTTATATATTAGTAAATCAATAATTGAGATGACAAGTTATTCTAATTATTATATGCATAATTAACGATGTCTAGAAAATTCTGTCGAGGAAAGAGGTTTGGTCACCTAATTGCACGTCAATAGGGAGAAATCTTTATAGGAAAGCCCCCTCTTTCCTGGGAACGATCTGGTTGTTAATATTGTGAGTTATAATAATATAAATAAAGGTTGTTAAAAATATTTGGGGCATTTTTATGAAGTATTTTTTGGACCCCCATTTACCAATTCTTCAAAATAATTAGTAGAAAATTTTTCAGTATTTTTTTTAAAATAAAGGGGCGGCCCACATGTGGGGGGCCTACATGTGAATTTGGAAATCTGAAATTGGCAGGGGAAAGGTTACAGAAAAAGAAGGGAATTATATATATATATGCCTGTGTTGGTTATATATATATATATATTATATAAATTTTGTATATATATATATATATATATATATATATATATATATATATATATATATATGAATGTAAGTTTCCTTTACAATAAGGCAAATGTTATAATTATATATATATAAATATTTTATAAGTTTTGTTTTATTTGATTTTAAATAGAATATATTATATTTTATTATGCATAGTGTCTGTATATTGCTTGCATAGTGAATTCAGAAAATTATTTCACTCGATTGAATTCGTCCGTGATTATTTTTCCTATTATGCGTCTAAATAGTAACATTTCCATTCTCCTATAAATAGGATTCTTAATTAGAATTGAAAATCACACCAGAATCAGAGAATTCTTTTCTATAATATTGAGTGTATTTCTTTCGAGTTTTAGAAAGCTATGAGTGTAGAAAATAGTGAAAGTTTTCTTCAAGAATATATCCGCTCTACCAGTCGAAATACTCTTCTTTTTAAGGTAAGGGGTATTATATCTTTCGTATTCATGAAGAGAATTATTTTATTCCAATACTCGTACGAGGTATTATTTCTTTCGTATTCATGAAGAGAATTATTTTCTTTCAATACTTGTAAGGGGTATTATTTATTTCATATTATGAAGAGATATTATTTTGCGTATTCGTATGAATATTATTTTCGTTTAATATTCGTAATGAATATTATTTTCATTTAATATTCGTAATGAATATTATTTTTGTTTAATATTCGTAAGAGATATTATTTTGTTCATTATTCGTATAAAATAATATTTTCTTTCATACTCTGTAGTATGTAAGTAATATTATTTCGTTTTAGATTTCGAATTCTATACTCATTTTGTTAAAGTTTTGGCTTCTATACTCCATGAAATTAGTAGAATATCCTTGATATTTGCGCTTCATCCAGTATCTTTTCATGGAAATATTATTCTGAGCATTCTTGATAAGTTTTAACTTTTTCATACTGGGGTACTATTCATGGGGTTATTATTCCCGAAGTTACTATTCACTCGGTTACTATTCACCCGGGGAACTATTCATGATTAAAATTGATTCGTTTTCGGTCCAAATTATTTTTGATACAATATTATTCTTGAATTTTACTCCACAAAACAGTATCATGTTGACAATTTGAACGTTATTGAATTATGTATAAATTAAATTATAAATCTTTACAATTTATCCTTGAACTTATTTTATTAAATTATTATGTCATTGTCATCATCCTCATGCTTATATTGTTATGAAAGTCATCTTTGGCCGTAGTGCATAGATGGACTTGGTATGATTATGACCAGGAATTATTCTGTATAATCATGACCGTAATGTTACAAATGATGTGATAAAAGTCCTCATTGGCCCATAGTGCATTGATAGACAGTTTTTGGTATGATTATGGCCATGGATTCTCTTCTGCCAAGGGTGCAAAGATGAATTGTTTTATGGCATGATCATGACCGTTGACGAAAGCACAATTATCCCTGGCCCGTAGTGCATGGATAATTCGTGATCGTGATACTTAAGAATATCATTGGCCCGTAGTGCAGGGATGATTAGATGATGTGGATTATTTATTAAGTTGAGTCTCAGCGATAAAATTGATGATAAATCTTTTAAATAATAAAATATAGTAGATTTTATGCTCTACTTGACTCTTCTAATGGATTGTTTATTCCGCTGCAGTTGTTGATCTAAAACTTATTGTCTATTATATTCTATCAGTTGTTATACTGTTGAAGGATAAAGATAATTTATTCTGTATTATCTTAGTCATAATATTTCTTACTGGGTTAGTTGAGCTCACCCTTTCTTTCACTGTTCTCTTCAGGAAATGAGAATATAGCTGGAACTAGTCGGGGAATGGATTGACGGTCCAAATGGTTGCATTAGTAGTTCTCACTATTCTATGAAATAGTGTGATAATAATTGTAATAATATTGAATTTGAGTTTGTATATTATCTAGAAGACAATATTCGTGTTGAAACTCCCAGCTTATATTTTGTCGTACTTTACATGACAGTTATATAATTAAGTTGTATTTGAATTTTATACCATGTATTTGGCGACTCAGAAAGGTGATGTATACCTATTTTGGGGGAGTCACAGTTGGTATCAAAGCTTAGGGATATGATCACTTATTGAGATGTGAGACAAGACCTAGGAGGGGAGAGACGGGAAATTCTTTCGCTAGTATAACCTACCTAAGTTTATTTGGTATTTAATTGGTCGGTCAGAGTATAGGGATAATATGTTGCATGTCAATTAACCCTTGTTTTGTGACAATATTTGAAAATGACATACGAGAATAGTAATGGAGTACAGGAGACCGTTGAGTCACCACAGATCAATATCCAGGATAATGTGCAACAGGAATGCAACAATCCTCAGGTGAACAACAGCACCGACCAAATGACGAACGACGGTACATTTAGGGGCTTTTTAGAATTCATGCAACACCAAACGAGAGTGACTCTTGTTCATAATGCAGGTGAAAACAATGGCAACCCACGGTTGGTCACCGCTAAGCAGTTTGAGGAGCTGGGACCACTGAAGTTTTTGGAAAAGCCAGAATCACTTAAGACAGAGACGTGGATTAAGCAGATCACCAAGATATTTAATGTTTTGGAATGCTCAGAGGAGCAAAAGGTTCCCTTCACCACCTTCATGTTGAGAGAAGAGGCAGATCATTGGTGGGAATCTGTAACACGTACCCAGCATGCAGTACTGAAGATGTCTTGGGAGAAGTTTCAAGAACTATTCAACGACAAGTACTTTCCCGAAAGTATTCATCACATGAAGGAGGTGGAATTCATCAAGTTGGAGCAGAACAATATGACCGTGTCACAGTACGAAGCTAAGTTTGCCGAGTTGTCTCGGTTTGCGTCCCACTTAGTTGATAACGAGGAGAGAATGACGCGGATGTTTCTAAGAGGTTTGCAACTCGAGATACGTCAATACCAAATTTCTCACAAACTGTGTTTGTATTCAGATGTTGTAAATAGGGCTCAGTTGTGAGACCCCAGATTTTATGAATAAATATTTAATTTCCTCGAATTATATTTTTGAAAATTATGGTGTGGATTTGATATAATGTTATAGTTGTGGGTAATATTTATAAATATTGCAAAGTACGCAAGTAGTTATAAAATATTCGTTTGGTCGGGGAATATTCTTTTTGTCGGGGAATATTCGTACGATGGCACAATCATTGGTGGACCCCACAACGGAATTATTGTCGGATTGAGAAAACGACAAAAATACTTTATGAAAATAACGGCAGAGGTGTTACCGTTAAAACTGTTGAACTACTCGGTAGTAAAAGTACAGTAATACGCGTGGTTGCATAGTAACACATGGTATTGATTATTGATGCTTACGTAAAAAGTCACTCAGCTATACTCAATTATTGCTACAGTAATTGCTGCATCATATCTCTTATATTATTGATTCAATTATTGTCACAGTATCATCTGTATAATATGTTATATTATTTAAACAATAATTGAGACGACAAGTTATAATGATTAATAATTGTTGAAAGATTAATTATGTGTTGATTAAAAAATAAAATGATTTATGGTAATTTTTATTCAATCCTTGATGTATATAAAGAGTCTATTATGAGACGTTGGTGATAAGTTTAATTATTTATGGGGGGCCATATGTCGTCATCTAAGAGTCTCTTTCGTAAATAGTAATTACCTTCGTAAATAGTAATTACCTTCGTAAATAGTAATTACCTTCGTAAATAGTAATTACCTTCGTAAATAGTAATTACCTTCGTCAATAGTAGTTACCTTCGTCAATAGTAGTTGTCCCTTTAATATTACCAAGAGTTAACTGCCTCTTCGGTGTTCCAAGGGTTAATTATCCCTTCACAAATAATAGTTGTCTCTTCAATATTACCAAGAGTTATTTTGACCCTTCGTTAAAACCAAGAGCCACCCTCAGTTTTTCTATAAATAGAAAGCTCATTCCTTCATTATTTCTTACGAATTCACTGAAACTCTAGAGAGAAAGAAGAAAAGTATTCTGCTACTTCACTTATATCCAGTTCTTCTAAGGTAGGGAATATTATTTGTTGTACTCGTAAGGGGTGTTATTCTTTCTTCTTGAAGAGAACTTATGTTATTCCATTCATTGTTATTCTGTTGGAATAACCTGTATACGCGGAATACCCTATACTTGGTGACATTCTTCTATTATTCTGTCTTTATTATTCTGTCAGAATATCCTGTCGGTGCTATACGTCGGACCTGGTTCTATTTTTATTATTCCGTCTTTATTATCCTGTCGGAATATCATGTCTGTGCTATACGCCGGACCTGGTTCCATCATTTACTATTCTGCATTTATTATTCTGTTAGAACATCCTGTCGGTGTGAATTTCACCTGACCTGGTTCCATTATTATTATTCTGTTGGAATAACCTGCCTGTGCGGTCTATCGCATGCATGGTGATTTCTTTTGTTATTCCATTCTTTATTATACTCAGTTGGATAAAACTTTGACTTCTATACTCCATGAAATTAGTGGAATATTCTTGATATTTGCGCTTCATCCAGTATCTTTTCATGGAAATATTCTTCTGAGCATTCTTGAATTTTACACCACAAAACAGTATCGTGTTGACAATTTGGACGTTAATAATTCCTGGATAAAATAATTCTTGAACTTGTTTTATTGAATTCTTATATCATTGTCATCATCCTCTTATTTATATTTTTGAAAGTCATCCGTGGCCTGTAGTGCATAGATGAACTTGGTTTGATTATGACCAGGGATTATTCGGTGTAATCATGACCGTAATGTTACAAATAATGTGGTAAAAGTCTCATTTGCCGTAGTGCATTGATGGACAGTTGTTGGCATGATCATGAAAGATAGTAGATTTTATTTTCTACTTGACTCTTTTAATGGATTGCTGGTTCCGCTGCAGTTAAACTTGATGTTTATTATATTTTAAAGGCTAATGATAATTTATTCTGCATTATCTTAGTCATAATATTTCTTACTGGGCTAGTTGAGCTCACCCTTTCTTTCATTGTTCTCTTCAGGAAATGAGAATATAGCTGGGACGAGTCGGGAAACGAAGTAATGGTCTAGAGGATAACATTAGTAGTCCTCACTATTCTGTGAAATAGTGTGATAATAATTGTAATGAGGACTCCTTTTGAGTTTGTATAATCTCTAGTAGACAATATTTGTATTCAAACTCACAGTTTATGTTTTGTCGTATTGTACACGACAGTTGTATTAGTAAGTTGTATTTGAATTCTTTACCATGTATCTGGCGACCCAAGATGGGTGATGTATACCTAATTTTGGGGACGTCACAGTTGGTATCAGAGCTTAGGGATATGATCCCTGGCTAAGATGTGAGAATAGTACTAGGAGGGGAGAGACGGGGAATTCCTTCACTAGTATGACCTACCTAAGTTTATGTGCTATTTTATTGGTCGGTCAGAATATAGGGATAATATGTTATATGTCAAGTAACCTTTTATTTTGTGGCAGTATCTGAAAATGACATCTGAAAATGTTGAGAATAGCAATGGAGCACAGGCGATCGTTGATTCACCACATATCAATAATCAGGATAATGTGCATCAGGAAGGCGACAATCCTCATCCAAACAACAACACTGACCAAATGATGAATGATCAAATGTTCAGAGGTTTTATGCAATTCATGCAACAACAGGCGAGAGTGACTCCTGTTCAAAACGTAGATGGAAACACGGGAAACTCTCGGGCGGTCACCGCTAAACAGTTCAAGGAGCTGGGACCACCGGAGTTTAAGGGAGAGCCAAAACCACTTATGGCGGAAACATGGATAAAGCAGATCACCAAGATATTTGATGTCTTGGGATGCTCCGAGGAGCAAAAGGTTCCCTTTGCCGCCTTTATGTTGCGCGAAGAGGCAGATTACTGGTGGGAATCGGTAAAACGTACTCAACCTGCTGTACTGAAGATATCTTGGGAGAAGTTCCAGGAGCTGTTCAACGACAAATACTTTCCCGAAAGTATTCGCCACATGAAGGAGGTGGAATTTATCAAGTTGGAACAAAACAATATGACCGTGTCGCAATACGAGGCAAAATTTGCTGAGTTATCTCGGTTTGCGTCCCACTTGGTGGATAATGAAGAGAGAATGGCGCGAATGTTTTTAAGAGGTTTAAAGCCGGAGATACGTCAACATCTTATTTCTCATAAATTGTGTTTATATTCAGATGTTGTAAATAGGGCTCAGTTAGTGGAGCGCGATAACGAGTCAACGCAACTAAAACAGAGCAGCCGACAAAATGATAATACCAGCGAGAGCAGTCATCGAAGTGGTGATAACAAGCGTGAAGGGAATCAACAGGCCAAAAATGGTAACCACTTCGGTGGTAATCAGGGCCAAAATAATAAGAATGGACATTTCAAGAAGAGAAGATTCAACAATGATGGAAAGACGTCAGCACCAGCACCTGTCGTTAAGGAAGGAGAACGACCACCTATCATATGTTTCAAATATGGAGGGGAGGGACACATCAGTCCAAATTGTACGATGCCGTCCAAAGCATGCTATAATTGTGGAAGAGAAGGTCACCTAGCCCGATTTTGTCGTTCACCGAAGACAAGTTCAGCTAGGATGGAGGCACCAAAGGATGTCCAAGGTAAGCCAAAGTCGGTAGTTTAAGAGAGAGCATTTTTTTTCGTGACGAGGAACCTGAATAAAATTATCACGGGTATGTTAGTCATAAACTCTTGCGAAGTCTATACCATGTTAGATACCGATTCTACTCACTCTTTTATTTCACCTAGTTGTGTTCAATGTTTGAAGTTAACTCCGAGAAACTTTCGTTACCTCCACTATTTATAAATCTTGTTTGATTCAAATCGACACTTTCACATTACCTGTCAATCTTATCTCTTTGAAAATACTTGCCTTTGATGCGATTTTAGAAATCGATTGGTTAACTACTCATCATGCTTTTTGTAAGGTTGTTAGCTTTCATATTCCTAACAAACCTGTTATGCGAATTCAAACAACCAAACCACTAAAGTCAATCATTGTCATTTCAAGCCATAAATAAAGAGCCCAGTCCTTTCATTGTTGACTTCCTTATGTGGAATGCACCGAAGACAGACTTTCCGTAGGAGACGTCGTGAATGACGATGACAAATTGATAGGTATCAATGTGAAGTGTTATTCAAGTCTTGGATGAGGGTCACAATTTTGAATGATATTTATAGTGTTAATAAATTTTCTGACGTATTATTAAAGACTTCTTAGCCTACCCTGGAGCGTGAAATCAAATTTTGTATTGACCCCAGTACAAAACCCATTTCTTAAAACCTCAAATATTTTCTTCACCTAAAACGAACGTAACATGTGCCAAAGACGTTGGCTCGAGCTGTTGAAGATTACGATCATATCATTTAATATTATCGTGGGAAAGCGAACATGGTAGATGACGTGTGCGTAGAAGATCGTATGCGTTTATAAGTGCGAATATACGAACTCACGTGAAGATAACGAATATACAAGTAGAATCGACTTTAATCGATAAAGTTAAAGCCGCTCAAGCTACACACTCGGAGCTGAAGAATGTGAAGAATTAAGAAGGTTCAAGAGGGCGTTATTCTAGAAGCAAGAATTGACGAATAGAGGAAGTCTAGACGCTTAATTTTATTGGCCCATTTGAAATCCTTGATCAAGTAGGAATTGTGGCTTATAGACTCATTTTACCACCAAGTATGTTGCGTGTTCAGAACATTTCTTTTTCGTATCGATGTTACATAAATATGTGGACGACCCGAACCACATTATTAATTTAAAATCGGACGAGATAGTAGAAGATTTAACGTATGAGGAGATATGTGTTAACATCTTAGATAAGAAGGATCATATTCGACGCTCAAAGGTTATACCTCAAGAGTTAGAATTGGAAGTGAAGTCAAGGTATCCTCACATGTTCGGCATACCAGGTACGTACGTAAATTTCGAGGGCGAAATTTCTTAAGGAGGGGAGATTGTGAGACCCCAGATTTTATGAATAAATATTTAATTTCCTCGAATTATATTTTTGAAAATTTTGGTGTGGATTTGATATAATGTTATAGTTGTGGGTAATATTTATAAATATTGCAAAGTACGCAAGTTGTTATAAAATATTCGTTTGGTCGGGGAATATTCTTTTTGTCGGGGAATATTCGTACGACGGCACAATCATTGGTGGACCCCACAACGGAATTATTGTCGGATTGAGAAAACGACAAAAATACTTTATGAAAATAACGGCGGAGGTGTTACCGTTAAAACTGTTGAACTACTCGGTAGTAAAAGTACAGTAATACGCGTGGTTGCATAGTAGCACACAGTATTGATTATTGATGCTTACGTAAAAAGTCACTCAGCTATACTCAATTATTGCTACAGTAATTGCTGCATCATATCTCTTATATTATTGATTCAATTATTGTCACAGTATCATCTGTATAATATGTTATATTATTTAAACAATAATTGAGACGACAAGTTATAATGATTAATAATTGTTGAAAGATTAATTATGTGTTGATTAAAAAATAAAATGATTTATGGTAATTTTTATTCAATCCTTGATGTATATAAAGAGTCTATTATGAGACGTTGGTGATAAGTTTAATTATTTATGGGGGGCCATATGTCATCATCTAAGAGTCTCTTTCGTAAATAGTATTTACCTTCGTAAATAGTAATTACCTTCATAAATAGTAATTACCTTTGTAAATAGTAATTACCTTCGTAAATAGTAATTACCTTCGTCAATAGTAGTTACCTTCGTCAATAGTAGTTGTCCCTTCAATATTACCAAGCGTTAACTGCCTCTTCGGTGTTCCAAGGGTTAATTACCCCTTCACAAATAGTAGTTGTCTCTTCAATATTACCAAGAGTTATTTTGACCCTTCGTTAAGACCAAGAGCCACCCTCAGTTTTTCTATAAATAGAAAGCTCATTCCTTCATTATTTCTTACGAATTCACTGAAACTTTAGAGAGAAAGAAGAAAAGTATTCTGCTACTTCACTTATATCCAGTTCTTCTAAGGTAGGGAATATTATTTGTTGTACTCGTAAGGGGTGTTATTCTTTCTTCTTGAAGAGAACTTATGTTATTCCATTCATTGTTATTCTGTTGGAATAACCTGTATACGCGGAATACCCTATACTTGGTGACATTCTTCTATTATTCTGTCTTTATTATTTTGTCGGAATATCCTGTCTGTGCTATACGCCAGACCTGGTTCCATTTTTATTATTCCGTCTTTATTATTCTGTCAGAATATCCTGTCTGTGCTATACGCCGGACCTGGTTCCATCATTTACTATTCCGCATTTATTATTCTGTTGGAACATCTTGTCGGTGTGAATTTCACCTGACCTAGTTCCGTTATTATTATTCTGTTGGAATAACCTGCCTGTGCGGTCTATCGCATACATGGTGAATTCTTTTGTTATTCCATTCTTTATTATACTTAGTTGGATAAAACTTTGACTTCTATACTCCATGAAATTAGTGGAATATTCTTGATATTTGCGCTTCATCCAGTATCTTTTCATGGAAATATTCTTCTGCGCATTCTTGAATTTTACACCATAAAACATTATCGTGTTGACAATTTGGACGTTAATAATTCCTGGATAAAATAATTCTTAAACTTGTTTTATTGAATTCATATATCATTGTCATCATCCTCTTATTTATATTTTTGAAAGTCATATGTGGCCTGTAGTGCATAGATGGACTTGGTATGATTATGACCAGGGATTATTCGGTGTAATCATGACCGTAATGTTACAACTGATGTGGTAAAAGTCTCATTTGCCGTAGTGCATTGATGGACAGTTGTTGGCATGATCATGACCATTAATGAATACACAAATATTCTTGGCCGTAGTGCATGAATAATTGTGGTCGTGATACTAAAGAATATCTTTGGCCGTAGTGCAGGGGTAATTCGATGATGTGGAATATTTATTTAGCTGAGTCTCAGCTATAACAGTGATGAAAAACCTTTTAAATCATAAAAGATAGTAGATTTTATTTTCTACTTGACTCTTTTAATGGATTGCTGGTTCCGCTGTAGTTAAACTTGATGTTTATTATATTTTATCAGTTTAACACTGTTGAAGGCTAATGATAATTTATTCTGCATTATCTTAGTCATAATATTTCTTACTGGGCTAGTTGAGCTCACCCTTTCTTTCACTGTTCTCTTCAGGAAATGAGAATATTGCTTGGACGAGTCGGGGAACGAAGTAATGGTCCAGAGGATAGCATTAATAGTCCTCACTATTCTGTGAAATAGTGTGATAATAATTGTAATGAGGACTCCTTTTGAGTTTGTATAATCTCTAGTAGACAATATTTGTATTCAAACTCACAGTTTATGTTTTGTCGTATTGTACACGACAGTTGTATTAGTAAGTTGTATTTGAATTCTGTGCCATGTATCTGGCGACCCAAGATGGGTGATGTATACCTAATTTTGGGGGCGTCACATCAGTTATTGGAGCGCGATAACGAGTCAACCCAACCAAGAGAAAGCTGCCGACAAAATGATAATACCAATGGTAGCAGTCATCGAAGCGGTGACAACAAACGTGGTTGGAATTAATATGCTAGGAATGGTAACCACTTCGGTTGTAATCATGGTCAGGATAATAGGAAAGGTGAACTAAGTGAGAACAACTTCAAGAAGAGAAGGTTCAATAATGATGGAAAGACAGCGACACCCGTTTCCAAGGAAGAAGAACGACCACCGGTCGTATGTTTCAAATGCGGACAGGAGGGACACATCCGTCCAAACTGTACGCAGCAAACCAAAGCGTGTTTCAATTGCGGAAGAGAAGGTCACCTAGCTCAATTTTATCGTGTAGTGAAGTCAAGTCTAGCTGGGATAGTGACGCTAAAGGATGTCCTAAACATGTCAAAGTTGATAGTTTAAGTATGAGCATTTATCGAGGAACCCGAACGAAGCTATCACGGGTAAGTTAATCATAAACTCTTGCGAAGTTTATACCTTATTCGATATCGGTTCTACCCATGCTTTTATTTTTCCTACTTGCGCTCAATGTTTAAATTTGACCCCAGTACAAAACCCATTTCTAAAACCCTCAAATATTTTTTACCCAAAACAAACGTAACATGCGCCAAAGACGTTGGCTCGAGCTGTTGAAGATTATGATAATATGATTCAATACCATCTTAGAAAAATGAACGTGGTAGCTGACGCATTGAGTAGAAGATCGTATGCATTTACGAGTGTGACATTGTTAACACAAAAAAACCCATTTCGTACGACTTACAAAAGATGGAGATAGAGTTAAAGACTCCAAGAACTTACGTGAAGATAACGAATATACGATTAGAACCGACTTTAATCGATAAAGTTAAAGTCGTTCAAGCTATACACATGGAGCTGATGAATGTAAAGAAGAAGGTTCAAGAGGTCATTATTCTAGAAGCAAGAATCGACGAAGAGAGGAAATCTCAACCTCGATTTTATTGGTCTATTTGAAATCCTGGATCGAGTAAGAACTGTGGCCTATAGATTCGTTTTACCACCAAGTATGTCGCGTGTTTATAACATTTTTTTTCACGTATCGATGTTACGTAAATATATGGACGACCCGAACCACATTATTGAGTTAGAACCAGACGAAATAGAGGAATATTTAAAGTTTGAAGAGGTACCTGTTAAAATCTTGGATAAGAAGGAACATATTCTACGCTCTAGGGTTATACCTTAAGAGTTAGAATTTGAAAGGAAATCAAGGTATTATCATCTCTTCGAACTACCAGGTACGTAAATTTCGTGGGCGAAATTTCATAAGGAGGGGAGATTGTGAGACCCCGAATTTTATGAATAAAGATTTAATTTTCTCAAAATATTTTTTTATGGTGTGGATTTGATATAATGTTATAGTTGTGGGTAATATTTACAAATTTTGCAAAGTAAGCAAGTTGTTATAAAATATTCGATTGGTCGGGGAATATTCTTTTTGTCGGGGAATATTCGTACGACGGCACAATTAGTGGTGGACCCCACAACAGAATTATTGTCGGAGTTAGAAAATAACAGAAGTATCTTTTTATGAATATAACGGCGGAAGTTTTACCGTTAAACTGTTGAACTACCCGGTAGTAAAAGTACAGTAATACGCGTGGTTGCATAGTAACACACGGTATTGATTATTGATGCTTACGTGAGAAGTCATTCAGTTATATTCAATTATTGCTACAGTAATTGCTGCATAGTATCTCACGTTATTTGATTCAATTATTGTTGATATTTTATATATTAGTAAATCAATAATTGAGATGATAAGTTATTTTAATTATTATATGCATAATTAACGATGTCTAGAAAGTTCTGTCGAGGAAAGGGGTCTGGTCACCTAATTGCGCGCCAATAGGGAGAAATCCTTATAGGGAAGCCCCCTATTTCCTGGGAACGATCTGGTTGTTAGTATTGCGAGTTATAATAATATGAATAAAGGTTGTTAAAAATATTGGGGGATTTTTTATAAAGTATTTGTTGGACCCCCATTTACCAAATTTTCAAAATAATTGGTAGAAATTTTTTTAGTATTTTTTTATAATAAAGGTGGGGCCCAAATGTGAGGGCCACATATGACTTTGGAAATTTGAAATTGGCAGGGGGAAAGGTTACGGGAAAGGAAAGGAATTATATTATTATAATATATATATATATATATATACAAAATTTATATATATATATATATATATGAATGTAAGTTGCCTTTGCCGTAAGGCAAAAGTTATAATTATATATATATATATAAATATTCATAAGTTTTGTTTTATTTGATTTTAAATAGAATATATTATATTTTATTATGCATAGTATTTGCATAGTGTCTACATAGTGCTTGCATAGTGAATTCGGAAAATTATTTCAGTCGATTGAATTCGTCCGTGACTGTTTTTCCTACTGTGTCTCCAAATAGTAACCTTTCCATTCTCTTATAAATAGGATGCTTAATTAGAATTGAAAATTACACCAGAATCAGAGAATTCTTCTTCTATAATATTGAGCGTATTTCTTTCGAGTTTCAGAAAGCTTTGAGTGTAGAAAATAGTGAAAGTTTTCTTCAAGAATATCTCCGCTCTACCAGCCGGAATACTCTTCTTTTTAAGGTAAGGGGTATTATTTCTTTCGTATTCATGAAGAGAATTATTTTCTTCCAATACTCGTAAGGGGTATTATTCCTTTCATATTCATGAAGAGAATTATTTTCTTTCAATACTCGTAAAGGGTATTATTTATTTTACATTCTGAAGAGATATTATTTTGCGTATTCGTATGAATATTATTTTTTGTTCAATTTTCGTAATGAATATTATTTTCGTTTAATATTCGTAATGAATATTATTTTCGTTTAATATTCGTAAGGGATATTATTTTGTTCAGTATTCATATAAAATAATATTTTCTTTCATACTCTATAGTATGTAAGTAATATTATTTCGTTTCAGATTTCGAATTCTATACTCATTTTGTTAAAGTTTTGGCTTCTATACTCCATGAAATTAGTATAATATCCTTGTTATTTGCGCTTCATCCAGTATCTTTTTATAGAAATATTATTCTGAGCATTCTTGATAAGTTTTAACTTTTTCATGCTGGGGTACTATTCATGGGGTTACTATTCCCAAAGTTACTATTCACCCGGGGAACTATTCATGATTAAAATTGATTCATTTTCGGTCCGAATTATTTTTGATATAATATTATTCTTGAATTTTACTCCACAAAGCAGTATTATGTTGATAATTTGAACGTTATTAAATTCTGGATAAATTAAATTATAAATCTTTACAATTTATCCTTGAACTTGTTTTACTGAATTATTATGTCATTGTCATCATCCTCATGCTTATATTATTATGAAAGTCATCTTTGGCCGTAGTGCATAGATGGACTTGGTATGATTATGACCAGGGATTATTCGGTATAATCATGACCGTAATGTTACAAATAATGTAGTAAAAGTCCTCATTGGCCCGTAGTGCATTGATGAACATTTTTTGATATGATTATGGCCATGGATTCTCTTCGGCTAAGGGTGCAAAAATAAATTGTTTTATGGCATGATCATAACTGTTGATGAAAACACTATTATCTTTGGCCCGTAGTGCATGGATAATTCGTGGTTGTGATACTAAAGAATATCTTTGGCCCGTAGTGCAGGGATGATTCGATGATGTGGATTATTTATTAAGTTGAGTCTCAGCTATAAAATTGATGATAAATCTTTTAAATCATAGAAGATAGTATATTTAATGCTCTACTTGACTCTTCTAATGGTTTGTTTATTCCGCTGCAGTTGTCGATCTAAAACTTGTTGTCTATTATATTCTATCAGTTGTTATACTTTTGAAGGCTAAGGATAATTTATTATGCATTATCTTAGTCATAATATTTCTTACTTGGCTAGTTGAGCTCACCCTTTCTTTCACTGTTCTCTTTAGGAAATGAGAATATAGCTGGAACTAGTCGGGAAATGGATTGGCGGTCCAGATGGTTACATTAGTAGTTCTCACTATTCTGTGAAATAGTGTGATAATAATTGTAATAATATTGAATTTAAGTTTTATATTGTCTAGAAGACAATATTCGTGTTGAAACTCCCAGCTTATATTTTGTCGTACTTTACACGACAGTGGTATAATTAAGTTGTATTTGAATTTTGTACCATGTATTTGGCGACTCAGAATGGGTGATGTATATCTATTTTGGGGCGTCACAAATTCTATATTGAAAGTCTTGTAAATAAATCAATTAACTCTTCAAGATTAGTCCAGCCGAGGTAAAACTGACATCAACCCTTTAGTAAAATAATTCATGCATCTCATAACATGAATCACAGAAAACTTGGCCAACACGAAGGTCAGACAAGCGTTTAGAAAAACTTACCTTCAACATTTGCTACAGTAAAATTAACATTTGCTACAGGCTATCTAATTTGATAGATTGACACCAAAGTTCAGGGAACTTTGAAATAGATGAACAATTCATTCTTCTCTAACCAATCTTCTCGCAACCTAAGCAACACCTTAACGAAAGGATACAATGCTTTCAAAGTTTCTACGATATTCTATTGAATAACAATTTATAAATACTCTCCAGAGTTTATGATAAATGATCTTACAAGATCTTGAAATTATCTTCTCGAGTAACTATCAAAGATTTACTATGATATACCCAAATAACAGAATGAAATATTTTCCAGAGTTTATGCTAAGTGATCACAAAGGATCTTGAACTTCTCTTCTTGAGTAACTATCAAAGATTTATTTTGATATACCCAGGTGTATCAGATAACCATAAAGATTAAATCATACCCTTCTGCAAGTATATAAAGTGATCAGCTTCATTATACCCTATATTATGCATAATATTTAAAAGTGCGCAATGGCCGAATATACGACCTAGAATGTTTTGTTTATATAAAATGTTGATCTTCTCAGTCTTTGATTTAACAAAGAAATACAATGATTTCAATATCTAATCACTTCACTTCTCTTCTCTTCTCAAACCTATCAAGTTCTAATAAATGTTCGTCTAGCCAGAAATATTAGCTAAGACATTTCTCACCATGATTTAACCATAGACATAATTTATCTATACTATTAATAATAGCTTATACGGATGTAAGTATCCAATAATAATTATTCTCCAAGTATATTCTTAGAATCACTAATTCAATTTGAATTAATAAAAATGCACTAACTACGAATAATCAATAATAAATGCTTGGATGTGGTCTAATCAACAATAATTAACCACCATAGTATTTAAACAGATATAACTCAAGGTTGAGTTAGGAAACTTGCCTTCTACGTTGATTACTGCTACACAAAATACTTATCTGCATTTGAAAGACCTATAATCACAATATCGGTCTCACAATTAGTATAATAATTCACAACACACAATACTGTAATTTACAGTCAGTCATTCTCCTAGACACATTACCACATAGCCACATTAGTGTTTATAACCTATATAAACACTTATCAAATCTAACTAGTTCGGTCTGGTTGGACTTCGGTCTCATTTCGGTGTACTGGTCACCCTATCCGATAATTTACACATTAATTGTCACTTAAACTTGGTCTCAAAGCTTCAATATTATTTTAGATAAGTCATATATCATTTATAATATTTTTTGTAAGCTTTTAATAAATTTTTAATAAGTATTATAATTTATAATAATTTTTCAAACACCGTAATCATTTTTAAATGATTTAAATACTAATTAATTCCATTATCATTAGTATTTAATAATATTAAAATATTAATGACATACTTGTCAAAATATTAAAGTTATTGTTAATAACTTAAAATATTTTAAAATCATTTTTCTCATTTTAATTGATTTTTAAATAAATAAAACCATTTTTAGTTCATTTATTTAATATAATAATTAAATTAATCTATTATCATTAATATTAATTTATTAATGAAAATTACTCAAAAATATTAAAAGTTACATTTTATAACTCAAAATATTTTTAAACACTTTATTCTTATTTAAAATGATTTTTATAATATTAAAATCATTTTTTTTCTAATTTATTTAATATACTAATTAAATAAATTAAATACCATTAATATTTAAATAATTATAAATATTAATGAAAAATATCTGAAATTATCAAAAGTTAATTTTCATAATTTAAAATAATTTTTAAAACCATTTTTGTAATTTTCTAGAATTTATTTCTATTTTTAATTAATTTCCGTAAAAATCAGAAATTCAAAATTAATTAAAACTGTCGCTATAGGCTATAGCGACACAAAGCGTCGCTGTTGGTGTTCTTGAGCCTCAAGAACACTGACAGTCAGTGCTCAAGGGTCTCGTTTTGACCGACCTTAATTCTCACTCAAATCATGTTCTGGGCTTTCTTATGCATCAATTCTGTAGTAGGTATGTAACACTACCATTAACAACCAACATGTAAGACCCCAACTTTTATGAATAAGAAATAATTTTTCTCGAAATATATTTTTGAATATTATGGTGTGGATTTGATATAATGTTATAGTTGTGGGTAATATTTACAAATTTTACAAAATAAACAAGTGGTTATATAATATTCGATTGGTTGGGGAATATTCGTTTTAACATGGAATATTCGTATGACGGCACAATCATTGGTGGACCTCACAACGAAAGTATTATCGGAGTTAGAAAACGACAAAATTATCTTTTTATAAAAATAACGGTAGAAGTTTTACCGTTAACTGTTGAAACACCCGGTGTTAAAAGTACAGTAATACGCGTGGTTGCATAGTAGTACACGGTATTGATTATTGATGCTTACGTGAGAAGTCACTCAGTTATACTCAATTATTGCTACAATAATTACTGCATCATATCTCTCATATTATTGATTCAATTATTGTCACAGTATCATCTGCATAATATGTTATATTATTAAATCAATAATTGAGACGACAAAGTTATTCATATTATTATTTGCAATATTGACAATGTCTAGAAGTTTTGTCAATGAGAGGTTTGGTCACCTAATTGCGCCAATAAGGAAAAATCCTTATAAGAAAGCCCCTCTTTCCTGGGAACGACCTGATTGTTAAATATTGTGAATTATAATATTAATGATGAATAAGTTCGTGTTGATTAAAGATGAAATTGATAGTTCCATTGTGTGGGAATTATTAGTGTTAGTAGAAATCGATATTTATTTCGATAATAATTGATGTCTGGAGGTTATATTGACCAATCGGGTATTCGGGGCACTTTTCATGTCAGAATACTATTCATGAGTTACTATTCACGGGTTACTATTCACCCAGTTACTATTCAATCTAGTATTGCTCACTCGAATATTAGGGACACTTTTTGTGTCGGGGTACTATTCACCCAAAAAATATATTTCTTTTCGGTCCAAATATTTTTTGGGTATAATATTATTCCATGAGGAGATGTGATAATTTTTAAGACCGTTGTTTGAAGTTATAATAGTAAATCAATATGGATCGCTGGTTTAAAGTTTTAATAGTAAATCAATATGGACCGTCCGTTTAAAAATAAACCAATCTGGACCGTTCATGAATTAGTTACTATTCAGTCCATTCTCCTATAAATAGAAGCTCATTCCTTCATTATTTCTTACGAATTCACTGAAACTCTAGAGAGAGAAACTATAGAGAGAAAGAAGAAATGTATTCTGCTACTTCACTACACCAGTATTCAGTTTTTCTAAGGTAAGGGGTATTATTCTTTCGTATTCATGAAGAGAGTTATTTTCTTTCAAAACTCGTAAGGGTTGTTATTCCATTCTTTATTATTATGTTGGAATAACCTGTTTATGCGAAGTACCGCATACATGGTGAAATTCTTCTGTTATTCCATTCTTTATTATTCTGTTGGAATAACCTGTCTGTGTGGTCTATCGCATGCCTGGTGAATTCTAGTGTTATTACATTCCTTATTTTTCTGTTGGAACATCCTGTCTGTGCGGATTACGCATGACCTGGTTCCATTCTTTATTATTCTATTGGAATATCCTGTCAGTGCGGGTTACGCATGACCTGGTTCCATTCTTTATTATTCTGTTGGAATAACCTGTCTGTGCAGATTACGCACGCCTGGTGAATTCTTCTGTTATTCCATTCTTTATTATTCTGTTGGAATAATCTGTCTACGTGGATTACCTCATGGCGTCAAAAATCCATTTGCGGTTTCATATATTCTATTATACTCAGTTGGTTAAAGTTTTGGCTTCTATACTCCATGAAATTAGTGGAATATCCTTGATATTTCCGCTTCATCCAGTATCTTTTCATGAAAATATTCTTCTTAGCATTCTTGAATTTTACTCCACAAAGGAGTATCATGTTGACAATTTGGACATTATTGAGTTCAAGATAAATTAACTTATAAATCTTTAAAATTTATTCTTGAACTTGTTTTATTGAATTGTCATCATCCTCATGTTTATAATATGTTGAAAGTCATCTGTGGCCTGTAGTATATAGATGGACTTGATATGATTATGACCAGGGATTATTCGGTATAATCATGACCGTAATGTTACAAATGATATGGTAAAAATCCTCATTGGCCGTAGTGAATTGATGGACAGTTGTTGGCATGATCATGACCATTGATGAATACACGAATATCCTTGGCCCATAGTGCATGGATAATTTATGGTCGTGATACTAATGAATATCCTTGGCCATAGTGCAGAGATGATGTGGATTATTTTTTAAGCTGAGTCTTAGCGATAAAAGTAATGAAAAAAACTTTTAAATCATTGAAGATAGTAGATTTTATTCTCTACTTAACTCTTCTAATGGATTACTTGTTCCGCTGCAGTTAAACTCGATGTTGTTATATTTTATCAGTTTAACAGTGTTGAAGGCTAATGATAATTTATTCTGCATTATCTTAGTTATAATATTTCTTACTGGGCTAGTTGAGCTCACCCTTTTGCTTTCATTGTTCTCTTCAAGAAATGAGAACGTAGCAGGGACTAGTCGGGGAACAGAGTGATGGTCCTAGATGGTGCATTAGTAGTCCTCACTATTCTATGAAATAGTGTGATAATAAATGTATTGAGGACTTATTTTGAGTTTGAATACTGTCTAAAAGACAATATTTGTATAAAACTCACAGCTCATGTTGTACATTTAAGGTTGTATTTGTATTCTGTACCATGTATTTGGCGACTCAGAATAGTTGATGTATACCTATTTTGGGGGCGTCACAGTTGGTATCAAAGCTTAGGGATATGATCCTTGGCTGAGATGTGAGACAAGAACTAGGAGGGGAGAGACGGGGAATTCCTTCGCTAATATGACCTACCTAAGTTTATTTGGTATTTAATTGGTCGGTCAGAGTATAGGGATAATATGTGATATGATAACTAACCCTTGTTTTGTGGCAGTATCTGAAAATGACATCCGAGAATGTTGAGAATAACAATGGAGCACAGAAGACCGTTGAGTCTCCACATATCAATAATCAGGATAATGTGCATCAGGAAGGCGACAATCCTCATGCAAACAACAACACTGACCTAATGATGAATGATGGAATGTTCAGAGGCTTTATGCAATTCATGCAACATCAGGTAAGAGCGGCTCCTGTCCAAAATGTAGGTGGAAATACTGAAAACTCTCGGACGGTCACCACTAAACAGTTTAAGGAGCTGGGACCAACGGAGTTTATTGGAGAGCTAAAATCACTTAAGGCGGAAGCGTGGATAAAGTAGATCACAAAGATATTTGATGTCTTGAGATGCTCCGAGGAGAAAAAGGTTCTCTTTGCCACCTTTATGTTGCGAGGAGAGGCAAATTACTGGTGGGAATCGGTAAAGTGTACTCAACCTGCCGCACTGAAGATGCCTTGGGAGAAGTTCCAAGAACTATTCAACGATAAGTACTTTCACAAAAGTATTCGTCACATGAAAGAGGTAGAGTTCATCAAATTGGAGCAGAACAATATAACTGTGTCGTAGTACGAAGCTAAGTTTGCTGAGTTGTCCCGGTTCACATCTCACTTGGTTGATAACGAGGAGAGAATGACGCAGATGTTTCTAAGAGGTTTGAAACCCGAGATACGTCAATACTTAATTTCTCACAAACTGTGTTTGTATTCAGATATTTTTAATAGGGCTCAGTTATTGGAACGCGATAACGAGTCAAATCAACCAAGAGAAAGCAGCCGGTAAAATGATAATACCAGTGGTAGCAGTCATCGAAGCGGTGACAACAAACGTGGAGGGAATCAACATGCCAGAAATGGTAACCACTTCGGTGGTAATTATGACCAAGACAATAAGAATGGACATTTCAAGAAGAGAAGATTCAACAATAATGGAAAGACGTCAGCACCAGCACCCGTTGTTTAGGAAGGAGAATGACCACCTATCATATGCTTCAAATGCGGAGGGGAGGGACATATTAGTCCAAACTGTGCGATGCCATCCAAAGCGTGTTATAATTGTGGAAGAGAAGGTCACCTAGCCTGATTTTGTCGTGCACTGAAGACAAGTCTAGTTGGAACGGTGACACAAAATACCGTCCCAGACAAGTCAAAACCAGTAGTTCAAGGGAGAGCGTTTGTTGTGACCTCCCAGAAAGCAAGAAACCCGAACAAGGTCATCACGGGTAAACTTATCATAAACTCTAGCGAAGTCTATACCTTATTTGATACCGGTTCTACCCATTCTTTTATTTCTCCTACTTACGCTCAACGTTTAAATTTGAATCCGAAGAAATTAGACTTTGACTTATCGGTGGAAACTCCGTTGGGAGAAACCTTCATTACATCCACTGTTTATAAGTCTTGTTTGGTTCAAATCGGTACCCTCACATTACCTGTCGATCTTATTTTATTGAAAATACTTGCATTTGATGTGATTATAGGGATTGATTGGTTAACTACTCATCATGCTAAAATTGATTATTTTCGTAAGGTTGTTAGCTTTCATATTCCTAATCAACCTATTATGCGAATTCAAGCGACCAAACCATTAAAATCAGTCATGATCATCTCAATCCATAAATCTATTTGTTTATTAAAAAACGGATGTCAAGATTTCTTAGCTCATGTCACAGATTTAAACAAAAATACGTCAGATTTGAATGATATTTCTATTGTTAATAAATTTTCTGACGTATTCCCTGAAGAACTTCCTAGCCTACCCCCAGAGCGTGAGTCTATTGATTACATGCAGAGATCGTAGTCGAGAAATATCAGATGAAGACATCAAGCACAAAGACAGAAATCGTAGAGTGTCAAGATCCGATCCCGAAGTCGTAGTGTCTGCACAGCTGAAGCTGAATCGTATAGTGCAGAACTACGACCTCAACAGATGTGCTCACAATGCCAAGGCAAAATCGTAGAGCAAATACGATTCTCAACAAATGAGCACTCCCAGAATATCCAAAGAAATGAAGCCTCTGGTTGGCACTGCAATGTTACATCCAAGGAAACCAGAGGGCACTCAACAAATGGCATGCAAGCTAACAGAAGATCTAAGAACAAACCCAATCAGCATCAAGATTGAGTTGTGAAGCCATTCAAGGTGAAGTCTTCCACAAGGAGATCAGAAGAAGACTTCAGTAACTGACTAAGGAAAGTCAGCAAGTGCAGCAACTGTCAAGCAGACAGAAGACAACGATCTTGGAAGCAACCAGGATCGTAATGATTGTCAAACAAAGAAAGAAACTATGAAGTGCATACAGAGATACTGGACAATTTCTGAAGAACAAGACTAAAGTGATTAAGCATTGGGTCAGTCCATTGATGATCAGTGAACGGGAGATCACAAGGAGAAAGCGAGCTGGACACACCACAAATCTGAAGTGTTTTGCTATTCAGAAGGGGCCATAACAAGGAAGTCAAGTCATCAGTATCTGAGAACTGTTGAGGCAAACAGAAGTGTTGAAGTACTGCACAAGGGAAGGAAGAGGTGTTCCATATTGAAGATCCAATCAACACTCTTATAGATCATAGTGTTGACTCTACCAGTCAACATGACACTACGATCAGGTCCTCGAAGACATGCATCAGAATCGTAGAGATCGAATAGCTGAAGACTGAAGCATTGGCAACGGTTCAATCTAAATGGTAATATTCGGAAAAAAGCTTATTGAGAGCATCGATGAAAAAGGACAACCTCTGATCTAGAAATCAGGAGGAAATAAAGTCTTCGACCTACCCAAAATATTAAAGTAACATCTCTGATGGGTAGGTGAAATAGTAGACTGCAATGTCAGAGAAAGTATGACTTGTCACATCAGCAGTCTACCTCAAGCAACTCGAGATCTATAAAGATGTTTGAATAGATTTCAACGGCTACTTTCCAACGGAAGGATTGGGAAGGAGTATAAATCTGCTAGAGCTTCAAAGATCGATGGTTGCTGGAGTTGCCGAGTTTGGAGTAACGGTGGACTATTCTAAACCATGTAAAATAGTGAGTCCGAAGGCTCACTCTACGATCCACCAAGAACACTCAGAGGCATACAAAGGAAGAAGTAGAAGTGAGAGTTCTACAATGTAGAAGTGAGAGTTCTACTACAAGAAGAGTGTTCTGAACTGCCGAGAGAAAGAAGAGCATCATGACATCTTGGTGTCCATCATGGGAAGACTCTAAGTACCATAGAGAAGAGCTCACAGTCATCTTAGCAAGTCCATCATGAGAAGACATCAAGTATCAAGAAGGGAGATAACAAACGTCATCATGGTGACAAGCATGAGAAAGTTTCTAAGTACCTAGCAGAAGAGCTTACAGTCATCTTAGAAACCCATTATGTGCAGCCATCATGTATCAAGAGGAATGATCTTCAAGGTAGTCATCAAGGGATCATCCAAAGTGGTTGATTACCTGAAGAAGCTAAGCATCATACAACACTCAACTGCACTTCAGGGATGATCACGCCAAGCTACTAAGTACAGAAGATGTTCAGAGCATGAAGACATCTTAGCAGCTCAGCACCAACTCCAACAAACAAAGAAAACAACTCAACAGAAGCCAAGACCTAAGGGGTCCTTGTCTGGAGGGACTAAATGAAGTTCCAAGCCTGCTGGGCTTGAAGAGTTCCTAGGGAACTAGAGGAGTTCCAAGGCTGCTGGCCTTGAAGAGTTCTTAGTAAACTGAAGTCCCAAGGCTGCTGGCCTTGAAGGAATCTTAGTGATTCAGGGTGCTGCCCTTCCTTAGTGGAAATCCTGCTAGTTAAAAGCAGAAGAGTGGATTAGGAGCTTGAGTCTCTGAACCACTTAAAACCCTTTATGTCATTTATATTATGTACTATAACTGCTATAACTACTATGTATGTTTTAACTACTTATAACTGAACTAACTCTACAAACAATGTATGTATGATTATGAATATATCAATGAAGGGGATCTTTTACTTATTCTGTTGTGCTTGAAAAGATTCTTATGTTTGTCATATGCTAATTTAATAGCAATACAAAATAAAAGAGAAAAGTATTTGAAATTAAAAAGGATCTATTCAACCCCCCTTCTAGATCTATTGTGCCTACTGGGAACTAACATATTCTATTATACTCAGTTGGTTAAAGTTTTGGCTTCTATACTCCATGAAATTAGTGGAATATCCTTGATATTTGCGCGTCATCCAGTATCTTTTCATAGAAATATCCTTCTGAGCATTCTTGAATTTTACTCCACAAAGCAGTATCATGTTGACAATTTGGACGTTATTGAGTTCAGGATAAATTAACTTATAAATCTTTAAAATTTATTCTTGAACTTGTTTTTATTAAATTGTCATCATCCTCATGCTTATAATATGTTGAAAGTCATATGTGGCCTGTAGTGCATAGATGGACTTGGTATGATTATGACCGGGGATTATTCGGTATAATTATGACCGTAATGTTACAAATGATGTGGTAAAAATACTCATTGGATGTAGTGCATTGATGGACAGTTGTTGGCATGATCATGACCATTGATAAATACACGAATATCCTTGGCCCGTAGTGCATGGATAATTTGTGGTCGTGATACTAATGAATATCCTTGGCCGTAGTGCAGGGATGATGTGGATTATTTATTAAGCTGAGTCTCAGCGATAAAAGTAATGAAAAAACCTTTTAAATCATAGAAGATAGTAGATTTTATTCTGTACTTGATTCTTCTAATGGATTGCTTATTCCGCTGCAGTTAAACTTGATGTTGTTATATTTTATCAGTTTAACACTGTTGAAGGCTAATGATAATTTATTCTGCATTATCTTAGTCATAATATTTCTTACTGGGCTAGTTGAGCTCACCCTTTTGCTTTCATTGTTCTTTTCAGGAAATGAGAACCTAACAAGGACTAGTCGGGGAACGGAGTGATGGTCCAGATGATAACATTAGTAGTCCTCACTATTTTATGAAATAGTGTGATATAAATGTATTGAGGACTTATTTTAAGTTCGAATACTGTCTAGAAGACAATATTTGTATTAAAACTCACAGCTCATGTTGTACATTTAAGGTTGTATTTGTATTCTGTACCATGTATTTGGCGACTCTGAATAGGTGATGTATACCTATTTTGGGGGCGTCACACAACACCTTGGTCATAAAACATAACAACAAGGAGATCCAGCTTCTCAAAGTCATTGTCAGACAGCTCTTAGGTTTTCTGGGTAACCAAGAAACTCAGCCAGCTACGAGGGTCCATTTTAGGGCTCGATTAATTCTATGTTCTGGTAATTATTTTGTAAGTCTCATGGTCCCAACATGTAGTACTCATGACAAGGAACATATATACATAACTAGCTCTGTCCAACTACATCAAAATCTCCAGATTTAGCTCGATCAAACCTTGTCAGACACATAGTTCATATGGTTTCTGGGTTTTCCAGAAACTCCAAATCAGGCTCAGATGGTTACTTTGACCATCTCCTACTTACAATCTGTTGATTGTTTAAAGGATCTAAAGGCATGGATATATAGTACATATTACAGGCTATAAATTTGTTACAAACACAACATCATAACAACTAACATCTGACAGATCAATGCGTTGTAAAATCTTGTCAGACTCGGTTTATGAGTTTATGGATTACCTAGAAACTCCTTGGTCAAGCTCGGTCAACGAGGTTTGACCGTTAATAACTTACAATCTGGACATGGAATGGATGTGATTCCACTTCCAGATCAAAGACTTCATGTCAGACTATGGATCCAAAACATAAAACAAGAAAAATCATAAACAAAGAAGGATCTAGAGCGACTAACATATACTTGTCAGACCACTTTTTGTGTTCTTGGATAGTTTTTGAAAAACTTCATTTTTACCCACTTTGATGCTATGGATCTAATATAGATCATCATAAATCATTATAAAACATCTTCTATCATGAATCTAAACACATAAACATAATTATTTTCTTAGCATACAAGATCTAGGTTGAGTTTAGGGTTTATACTTCTCTTGTTCGATCCTTGATCTTAGCTCTCCAAATCTATTCTTGGTGTTCTAGGAGGTTATCTAGTGACTGAATCACTTAGCAAATTTGGAGGTTTGGGAGAGAGAGAGAGAGTTGTTGAGAGCTTGGGTGCAAAATGACTAAGTTTAGTAACTTTCTCTCTCTTAATATATATGTATACTTGGATGCAATGAATGTTGCTGAGATTGCTGGCAATAATAGGCTGAGTTGTTGTTAAACAATTAAGTCCCAATGTCAACAATAGTTGGTCACCAACTCTTAATTATAGCAAGATTTGCAAGCTAACTAATAAAAATGCAAAAAGGGCATTTTGAACATTTGTATTATTATTTTAATGGCATACTTGACATTGCCTAAACCCTTAGGGTTTAACCCTAAGGCCTAACCCTTAGGTTTTACAACCTTACCTTCTATGATTTTCTAAATTAGGGTTTAAAAAAATAGAAAATTAAGATCTAAAAAATATAATTAGGGTTTCCTAATTATATTAACGGTTACTAATCACATTAAAGTTTACTAATCATATTAAGGCTTGCTAATTAGGATTAGGGTTTCTTAATTAGCGTTTAGGATCCCCGAATTTAAAATTAGGGTTTTTCGGCTTTCGATTAGGGTTCCTAACTACACATTAAGGTTTCTAATCTTGAGATTAGGGTTTCTAATCCCTTATTAGGGTTTACTAATATTTTACCCTACCCGATCAATCATTGATCAATAATTCTATACAGTACAAATACGTAATCATTAATACAATTAATTTAATTGTATTTTCTATCGAATTCCTATCCGAACTTAAGGTTAGGATTTCTATTCTCTGTTAAGCACAACTCTACTTTTAATTCTCAATTAATACATAAATTGACTTATTGTCTAAACTCGTATCACATATTCTCAGCCCAATATTGATAATCAATATCAATACTACATAAACAATAATAATAAAAATTTATTCGAAAAAAACTCGGATTATTCGAAATCCCAAGTTATCACAAACTTCTTTCTTTTCTATAACTTAATTGAAATTATTTCATTAACACAACTCGGTTCGAGTTAATCATCCTTCCTCATGGCTTACTAATGTCCTTACGTTATTAATCAAAACTCGATCGTCATTGGTGAAGTACCAACGTTAAATACTATTCACGGTTTACTTAATTACCCTTCACGTTCTTTAATTAATTTATTCTTTCTTTCCACCTCTAATGTATTACTTAAGGTCTATACATCCTAAATGATGTTACATTAAGTTGATTAAGAATTTAATTTACTTTTCATTCACTTCTCCTTTACTTTACATTCTAAAACATTCCTCTCTATGCTTCACTTAGTGCTGGCGCTGCGACGCCAGCTTTTGCTCTGCAACTCGCGCTGCGGCGTGGGCTTCTTGTTCCTAGAACTCGGTCACGGCGTTGCGGCGCCATCTCCTTCACAAATAGCCGCTGTGACACCCCCAAAATAGGTATACATCACCCATCTTGAGTCGTCAAATACATGTTACAAAATTCAAATACAACTTAATTATACAACAGTCGTGTAAAATACGACTAAACATATGCTGTGAGTTTTAATACAAATATTGTCATCTAGACAATATACAAACTCAATGGGGTCCTCACTACATTTATTATCACACTATTTCACAGAATAATGTGGACTACTAATGCACCATCTAGGACCATCACTCTGTTCCCCGACTAGTCCCTGCTACGTTCTCATTTCCTGAAGAGAACAATGAAAGCAAAAAGGTGAGCTCAACTAGCCCAGTAAGAAATATTATGACTAAGATAATGCAAAATAAATTATCGTTAGCCTTCAACAGTGTTAAACTGATACAATATAACAAACATCAAGTTTAACTACAACGGAACAAACAATCCATTAGAAGAGTCAAGTAGAGAATACAATCTACTATCTTCTATGATTTAAAAGGTTTTTCATCACTTTTATCGCTGTGACTCATCTTAATAAATAATCCACATCATCAAATCATCCCTGCACTATAGGCCAAGGATATTCTTAAGTATCACGACCACGAATTATCTATGCACTACGGACCAAAGATAATCATGTTTTCATCAACGGTCCTGATCATGCCATAAAATAATTTATCTTTACACCCTTGGCCGAAGAGAATCCATAGCCATAATCATACCAAAAACTATCCATCAATGCACTACGGGCCAATGAGGATTTTTCCACATTATTTGTAACATTACGGTTATGATTATACCAAGTCTATCTATGCTCTACAGGCCACATATGACTTTCAACATAATATAAACCATGAGGATGATGACAATGACATAATAATTCAATAAAACAAGTTCAAGAATTAATTTATCCAGGAACCAATAACGTCCAAATTGTCAACATGATACTGCTTTGTAGAGTAAAATTCAAGAATGCTTAGAAGAATATTTCCATGAAAAGATACTGGATGACGCACAAATATCAAGGATATTCCACTAATTTCATGGAGTATATAAGTCAAAATTTTAACCAATTGAGTATAATAAAGAATGGAATAACAAAAGAAATCACCAGGCATGCGATAGACCGCACGGATAGGTTATTCCAACATAATAATAAATAACGGAACCAGGTCATGCGTAAATGCACAAACATGATATTTCAATAGAATAATAAATAATGGAACCAGGTCATGCATAAAGCACAGACAGGATATTCTAACAGAATAAGAAACAACGGAACCAGGTCATGCATAAAGCACAGAAATGATGTTCCAACAGAATAATAAAGAATGGAATAACATAAGAATTTCACCATGTATGTAGTACTTTACATAGACAGGTTATTCCAATAGAATAATAAAGAATGGAATAACAGAAGAATTTCACCAAGTATAGGGTAGACCGCGTATACAGGTTATTCCAACATAAAAATAAAGAATAGAATAACAGAAGTTCTCTTCATGAATACTAAAGAAATAATACCCCTTAGGAGTACAACAAATAATATCCCTTACCTTTGAAAGAAGAGTACTCTGACTGGTAGGACGATGATATACTCGAAGAAAACTTGCACTACGCTCAAAGCTTTCTTAAACTCTAAAGAAATACGCTTAAGATTATAGAAGAAGAACTCTCTCTATAGTTTCTGTCTTTATAGTTTCAGTGAATTCGTAAGAAATAATGAAGGAATGAGCTTCTAATTATAGAAGAATGGACTGCATAATAACTAATTCTTGAACGGTCCATATTGATTTACTTTTAATCGGACGGTCCATATTTAAAGTAAAATCTTTTAAATAAAATATAATATATTCTATTTATAATCTAATAAAATGAATAACTTTATAAAAGTATTCTGTTTTATATAAAAAAGATTTTACTATGCAAAATACTATGCAGGCACTATACAACACTATGCATAATAAAGTATAATATATTCTATTTATAGAATAACTTTATAAAAATATTCTGTTTTATATAAAAAAATTTTTTACTATGCAAAATACTATGCATAATAGAATATAATATATTCTATTTATAGAATAACTTTATAAAAGTATTCTGTTTTATATAAAAAGCTTTTCTGTTTTATTATATTAATAATACTAATAAAATAAAATTGAGTGACTTATAACGTAAACATCAATAATCAATACTGTGTGCTACTATGCAACCCACACGTATTACTGTACTTTTACTACCGAAAAGTTCAACAGTTTTAACGGTAAAACTTCCATCGTTATTTTCATAAAAATATTTTTGTCGTTTTCTCAATTCGACAATAATTTTATTGTGGCCACCAATGATTGTACTGTCGTATAGATATTCCCCGATAAAAAGAATATTATACAACAACTTGCATACTTTTCAAAATTTATAAATACTACCCACAACTATAACACTATCTCAAATCCACACCATAATATTAAAAAAAATATTTTGAGAAAATTAAATCTTTATTCATAAAATTCGAGGTCTCACAATCTCCCCTCCTTATGAAATTTCACCCTTAAAATTTACGTACGTACCTGGTATGCTGAAGAGGTGAGGATACCTTGACTTCATTTCATATTCTAATTCATAAGGTATAACCTTTGAGTGTTGAATATGATCCTTCTTATCCAAGATTTTAACACGTATCTCCTTATACGTTAAATCTTCTGCTATATCGTTTAGTTCTAATTTAATAATGTGGTTCGGGTCATCCACATATTTACGTAACCTCGATACGAAAAAAAATGTTCTGAACACGCAACATACTTGGCGGTAAAACGAGTCTATATGCAACAGTTCCTACTTCATCGAGGATTTCAAATGGGCCAATTAAATCGAGGGTTGAGATTTTCTCTTATCATCGACTCTTGCTTTTAGAATAACGCCTTCTTGAACCTTCTTCTCTGCATTCATCAGCTTCGGGTGTGTAGCTTGAGCGGCTTTAACGTTATCGATTAAAGTCGATTCTACTCGTATATTTGTTATCTTCATGTGGGTCCCTAGAGTCTTTAACTCTATCTTCATCACTTGTAAGTTATACGAAATGAGTCTTTGTGTTAACAACATCGCACTCATAAACGCATACGATCCTCTACTCAACACGCCAGCTACCACGTTCGCTTTCCCACGATGGTATTGAATGGTACGGTCGTAATCTTCAACAGCTCGACCCAACGTCTTTGGCACGTTATACGTTCGTTTTAGTAGAAAAAATATTTGAGGGTTTAAGAAATGGGTTTTGTACTGGGGTCAATACAAAATTCGATTTCACGCTCTAGGGGTAGGCTAAGAAGTCTTCAAAAATACGTCGGGAAATTTATTAACAATAGAAATATTGTTCAAAACTGTGACCCTCATCCAAGACTTGGGTAGTACGTCACATTGATACCTATCAACTTGCCATCGTCATTCACGACTTTGCTTACAGAAAGTCTGGCTTCGGTGCATTCCACACAAGGAAGTCACCAGCGAAAGGCTCGGGGCTCTTTACTTATGGCTTGATATGACAATGATTGACTTTAATGGTTTGGTTGCTTAAATTTTCATAACAGGTTGGTTAGGAATATGAAAGCTAACAACCTTACGAAAAGCATGATGAGTAGTTAACTAATCGATTTCTAAAATCACATCAAAGGCAAGTATTTTCAAAGAGATAAGATCAATAGATAACGTGAAAGTGTCGATTTGAATCAACAAGATTTATAAACAATGGAGGTAACGAAGGTTTCTACTAACGAAGTTTCAACCGATATGTCAAAGTCTAACTTCTCTGGGTATAGACCTCACAAGAGTTTATGATTAACTTACCCGTAATAACCTCATTCGGGTTTCTCGACAAACGCTCTCACTTATACTACCGACTTTGTTTTTGTCCGTATCCGCCTTTGGTGCCACCGTTCCAGCTGGACTTGACTTCACTATACGACAAAATCGAGCTAAATGACCATCTCTTCTTGAAATTTACACTTCTATTATCTTGGCCATGATTACCACTGAAGTGGTTACCATTCTTGGCATGATAATTTCCCCCACGATGGTTATCATTGTTCCGATGGCTGTTGCCGCCGGTATGATTATTATCGTGTTTTTGGTCGTTACCTTTTGTTTGAGCTAACTCAACGGTCTCATGTGCTTCATTGCTTATCTCAGCATTTTCAGATGCCATTTTCAAACACTTTCATAAAATAAGGGTTAATTAACATATCACATATTATCCCTATACTCTGACTGACCAATTAAATACCAAATAAACTTAGGTAGGTCATACTAGCGAAGGAATTCCCCATCGCTCCCCTCCTAGTTCTTGTCTCACATCTCAGTCAGGGATCATATCCCTAAGCTCTGATACCACCTGTGATGCCCCCAAAATAGGTATACATCACCCATCTTGAGTCGTCAAATACATGGTACAAAATTCAAATACAACTCAATTATACAACAGTCGTGTAAAATACGACTAAACATATGCTATGAGTTTTAATACAAATATTGTCATCTAGACAATATACAAACTCAATGGGGTCCTCATTACATTTATTATCATACTATTTCACAGAATAGTGAGGATTACTAATGCACTATCTAGGACCATCACTCTGTTCCCCGACTAGTCCCGGCTACGTTCTCATTTCCTGAAGAGAACAATGAAAGCAAAAGGGTGAGCTCAACTAGCCCAGTAAGAAATATTATGACTAAAATAATGCATAATAAATTATCGTTAGCCTTTAACAGTGTTAAACTGATACAATATAACAAACATCAAGTTTAACTACAGCGGAACAAGCAATCAATTAGAAGAGTCAAGTAGAGAATACAATCTACTATCTTCTATGATTTAAAAGGTTTTTCATCACTTTTATCGCCGAGACTCAACTTAATAAATAATCCACATCATCAAATCATCCCTGCACTACAGGCCAAGGATATTCTTAAGTATCACGACCACAAATTATCCATGCACTACGAGCCAAAGATAATCATGTTTTCATCAACGATCCTGATTATGCCATAAAAAAATTCATCTTTGCACCCTTGGCCGAAGAGAATCCATAGCCATAATCATACCAAAAACTATCCATCAATGTACTACGGGCCAATGAGGACTTTTTCCACATCATTTGTAACATTACGGTCATGATTATATCGAATAATCCCTAGTCATAATCATACCAAGTCCATCTATGCACTACAGGCCACAGATGACTTTCAACATAATATAAACATGAGGATGATGACAATGACATAATAATTCAATAAAACAAGTTTAAGAATTAATTTATCTAGGAACCAATAATGTCCAAATTATCAACATGATACTGCTTTGTGGAGTAAAATTCAAGAATGCTTAGAAGAATATTTCCATGAAAAGATACTGGATGAAGCGCAAATATCAAGGATATTCCACTAATTTCATGGAGTATAGAAGTCAAAACTTTAACCAACTGAGTATAATAAAGAATGGAATAACAAAAGAAATCACCAGGCATGCGATGGATCGCACAGATAGGTTATTCCAATAGAATAATAAATAACGGAACCAGGCCATGCGTAAACGCACAGACAGGATATTCCAACAGAATAATAAATAATGGAACCAGTTCATGCATAAAGCACAGACAGGATGTTCCAACAGAATAATAAAGAATAAAATAACATAAGAATTTCACTATGTAGGCAGTACTTTGCATAGACAGGTTATTCCAACATAATAATAAAGAATGGAATAATAGAAGAATTTCACCAAGTATAGGGTAGACCACGTATACAGGTTATTCAAACAGAATAATAAAGAATGGAATAACAGAAGTTCTCTTCATGAATATGAAAGAAATAATACCCCTTACCAGTACAACAAATAATATCCATTACCTTTGAAAGAAGAGTACTCCGACTGGTAGGGCGATGATATACTCGAAGAAAACTTGCACTACACTCAAAGCTTTCTTAAACTCTAAAGAAATACACTCAAGATTATAGAAGAACTCTCTCTATAGTTTCTCTCTCTAGAGTTTCAGTGAATTCGTAAGAAATAATGAAGAAATGAGTTTCTATTTATAGAAGAATGGATTGCATAGTAACTAATTCATGAACGGTCCAGATTGATTTACTTTTAATCGGTTGGTCTATATTTAAAGCAAAATCTTTTAAATAAAATATAATATATTTTATTTATAATCTAATAAAACGAATAACTTTATAAAAGTATTCTGTTTTATATAAAAAGATTTTACTATGAAAAATTCTATGCATAATAGAATATAATATATTCTATTTATAGAATAACTTTATAAAAGTATTCTGTTTTATTATATTAATAATACTAATAAAACAAAACTGAGTAACTTATCACGTAAACATCAATAATTAATACCGTGTGCTACTATGCAACAACGCGTATTACTGTACTTTTACTACCGAGTAGTTTAACAGTTTTAACGGTAAAACTTCCGCCGTTACTTTCATAAAAATATTTTTGTCGTTTTCTCAATCCGACAATAATTCTGTTGTGGGGTCCACCAATGATTGTACCTTCGTACAAATATTCCCCGACAAAAAGAATATTATACAACAACTTGCATACTCTTCAAAATTTATAAATACTACCCACAACTATAACACTATCTCAAATCCACACCATAATATTAAAAAAAATATTTCGAGAAAATTAAGTCTTTATTCATAAAATCTGGGGTCTGCGAGCTTTTCTTCCTTGAGTCGTGCTGCGGCGCGGACTCTGTGTCTTAGAAAAATTTGATAGGTTTTCTTTTAGGTGAGATTCCCGGACTCATAACTTCTTCGTTATAAGTCCGAATTGGCTCGTTCAAGAGCCTATGGTTCACAAATCACATACTCTACGTGTTCATGCAAGAATTTTATCTATATGACTTCTTTAACTAAAAATTCACCTATTAGTCCATTTTTAATGAAAACGATAAATATTCGTGAACGTTCATCGCTCGTTTCTTCGTTCTAAGTTGGAATTCGACCATTCTCGAGTTCGCAACTCTATAATGCTAAATAAGACTTGTCTCCATCAACAACTAACGTTTTCGAGCTCAAACACAAAATCCGACTTCCATTTCGAGAATTTCACTAATTCGACGATTATCGTCTAATCGTGTGGATTCTGACAAAACTTCGTTACTTGAGATTTTTAAACCGTTTACAATGGATTCATTCTATCATATTAACATCTTAACATACATATTACATTAACTTATTTAATCATGATAAGTTATTACCTATTCTTCATGAGTTTATAACTTACAAAAATATAAACCACATAACATTTCATTTCTCATAACTTATAATGGATTAAATCTTCTAACCACCATTCTCACATCTCCTTATCAAACTTACTTCATTAATGTAAACATATTACAAGTTCTTACAATTTCTTCTTTAGTTCATAACTTATATGATTACGAATATCTTATTCATGACTTATACGGCTTAAGTTCCATGATTTAATCATTATTACTACTTCTTAGCCTACAAATTCCACCACTACTCACTTCTCTAACAAATGAAGAGAAAGAGATTCATGGTTCAAGATCTTACCCTTGAAGATCACTTGGTTAATCTTTGATCTAATTCTTACTTCTTGAAATATGAAAGACTAGCTTATTCTCACTTATTCTCTCTAACCAATAAGTTGCAAAGTGTTGGATGAAATAAACAACCAACAAAATGAAATTCAAGGCTCTCTATTTATAGTACATCCTAAGTTAGGGTATAATGGTCATAAAACCACTCCACCTCCTTACTATTCTTAGCTTAAGCATTAAGTAAACTTGCTCCTCAAATTAATTACTTGGCCATCACAACACTTAGCCCTTAACTTACTTTACTTGGCCACCACAACACTTAGCCATTAAGTTTCTTTACGTGGCAACCACTTTAGGTCATCCATGGGTTGCCCCATGGGTTTAAACCATCCTATAACCCATAGGTTCATACTTTGGGCTTCTAGCTTAATTAGCTTAACTTATAATTTGGGCTTGCATTAATCCACATTGGATTATACATTACAAACACTTGGGCTTTAACATTGGGCTTGCACATTACTCCTTATTGGACTTACACTCCCTACACAAACCCACAAGTCCATTTCATTTGGCTTAAAGCCTTATAACATATACTATACGTATAATTCTCGTATTCTAACTCGTATACTTGTTCAACATATACGACATACCATCATTCATACATACTCGTATAATAACTCGTATCGTACTCGTATTCATTACTTCATATAATACCTACGTATTATACGATCATCGCTTAATTCATTAATCACATTTCATTTTCTTCTCGGAACTCACTTTTCCTAACCGTTAGGTTTTATGTCCGCAGGCGAAAAAATGCGTTTTCCATAACTGAAATATTATTGGATAATCCATCTTACCTCGATATTCTATCGTTACGTATTTCTCGGAAGTTCAAAAATAATTCCCTAGCAGAAATGCGTGAATAGTGTTTTTCAAAAATTTCTCGGAAAGCTTTTATTTTTGTCTTGAAAATTCAAACACTTTAATTCTACCACGTAGCCAAAATACTACGACGTTCCGACATGTTTAGGTCATCGAACGACCTTCAAATAGCTTAATCCATAAATAATCAATTAAATTCATTTAATCCACATAATCAAATAAAAATTTAATTCTCATAAAATCTTGTGTTGGTGATTGTAGGATGACTGACATGGGAGGACCTAGCCGAGTAGTAGAGGAGGAGACGCGTGATATCCACGTGGTATATGATGTAATGATAGTGAATTTTAAAACTCCTTATTAATTAAATATGTTATTTAATTTTAATAAGTTAGTTTTGTGAGTCTATGTAAACCATTTGTGGTTATGTGAATTTATGAAATTGATTGAAGGGAGTCACTAATAGTTATTTAAATTGGCGGACTAACCCTAAGAGTTTGGTATCAAAGAATTGTTAGGATTCTTAATGATTAAATATTCAATCTATTTGAATATAGTGATAGGATTTGAGCATATTGATTCATTTCACTTATGGGTATATCACCACTATAGAAGTTAAACTATATTATATGGAACTTATGTGGTGATAGAAATTGGAAATGGCTTGAAGCTAACCCATTTTGGCATTGCCAGGGACCGGTGCAGCTGCGCCCTCCCAATAGTACAAAATGGCGCAGCTGCGCTTGTGTCCAATCTGAGAAAAGTTAGTTTCTACTGTAGCACTGAATTGGAACATTAATGTTATACGCGTGACATTAATAAAACATGGGATAAGAGTACATTATGTTAATATAAGGTACCAAATAGTATAGTAAGTTCATATCTAATTGTAATACATAAATGTTTAACTATCTGTGTGTTCTAGCAACTGAGAAATGAATTAAATGTTTAAATAAACATTAATATCAAATAAGGTTATAATGTGGTTATGTGAGTAATAGAAATAATTTTGGAACTGCCCGGACAATAATATTTGACTGCGTTATTTTATTACGTGTATTTTATATACTTGGACTATATAATGTGAGTATATAAATAACCCTAATTTCTCCTAATATAGTAACACTTGGACATTAAAACCCATTTTGGATAACAAAGTAAGTAAATGGGATTGAGCTACGCTTGTTGCGGAGATATTGCTCTTGTCCCAAATTGAGTTTCACATGGTACATGAACAATAACCTATGCTCTATATACGTAACTTCCAAGTCTGTGATCATTGGCTAGGAAGGTAGCTGATGGTGGATGGTTGAGCAACCTCTCATGAACCAGTGTATTCTCCTTCTATATTCCAGTCTCAACCTTTCATACAAAGCTAATTCCCAGTCCAAAGTTCTTCTATAAATAGTAGTCCAATTCTCAGAGTTTATGTTGATTGTGTTTGTCTGTGGAACCTCTGAGAAATTGAATTTGAGTGTGTGTTGTCTAAAGAAGAGGTTAGCAATCACAACAGGAATAAACTAAGTCTATTAAGCTCCACGAGGTATAAATCCTAAGCTTTTGTTCTTAGTTGGGTTTTTGTCAAATTCTTAAAATCACTTGGAATTCTCTGTCAATCAAAGTGAATTAGCATGCTGTAATCTGGTTAGGAAGTAGGCTTGCATATATGAACTCTTAAATGATGGTATTAAACATGTTTAAATCAAGGAAAATTGTTGATGTTTGATGCTCTGCAGAATAAAGTAGGTTACTGCCTCTGGTGCAGGCATGGCGCAGCTGCGCCCTATTTGTACTAGGGTGCAACGCAGCTACGCCGCACCTCAGATTCAATTGTTGGTTTCTGTTATGCTAGGCATTGCCAATTTGTTATGATAACTCATATATGTACCTGAACAGAAGTATAACATGATATATAAAGCTTTCTTATGTGGTATGAAGTAATCAACTTGGATTAGTAAGGAAGTTTGTAACAAAAACTTAAGGTTTCTAAAACAAACTTTGAGGAAAACTAATATTCACAAGTTCTGAACTTAGTGGCTCATACACTTGACTGATTTCGAAACTGTATGAACATGATATATGATGTATAGTGTCTTATCATGATTAAACTTGTTAGCTTTGTGTTAGAGAATGTTTTAAAGGAAAAGCATGTTATGTTAAGGCTAATGAACATAAATGCTACAAGGAAAAGTTTCTGATCTTGAAAAGAAGTTATCATGACTTAGTTATTGATGATAAGGGTTTTGAAGTTGTCTTATATGTGTTATCTTTCCTCATTCATGATAAAGTGATTTCAAAGGCAACCTTGATCATGTTTTCAAAAATCTAGGTGCATCATGAATATCTAGATTCTAAAGAGTTAGGATGTCATGTTATGGCTATAATATTCCTAGACATGATTCATATGTATTAAACATGATGATAACTAAACCGAACATGATTTTAGAGCATGATTTGAAGTGTTAAACAATGTTAGTTGTGAACAAACAATATGAACACCACAAGTATGTGTATTAACAGATTAAGTAATCTCTATGTTGACATATGACAAGAATTGTAAAGCATAATGATTACATGACCTTTGTATGTATTAATGACATATAAATTGTAAATTTAAACTTGTGGTAATGAACTCAAGAATGGTCTTATGTTATGTGAGAAGCTCTAGCATGTATGTATGTTAAAATATATATGTAATTGGTGTGTTAGAGTTGGACTGAATTCAGGAGAGCAAAGCTCAAACCTGGTCTGGCCAGGGGACAGCGTAGCTACGTCGTCCCTAAGCCTAGACCAGGCGCAGCTGCGCCATCCTGCAGTCATGAATCGATTCTGTTTTTGGTTCTGAAATTCAAGGCATGCTTATATGATTTCTTTACCTTGTAATATGTGACCAATATGCCATATAATGTGTTGAGAAGCATGCTATGTGATGACTTGATTCTTATAAGTATAGACTCATACTAGTTTACGTATACTAATTGAAAAGACCGACTTGTTAACAACAGGTCGTTTCAACGCAAGTTAATTAAAGCTAGAATTAAATTGTAGCTGAGCAAACATGCAAGTTCTGTGACAACCCGAATTTTTATAAATTATTAAAATAAGAATTTAATAATTAAAATTCTTATTATGAGATGTTTTGAGTTTGAGTATGTATATATACGTGCTATATATATATATATGTTGAAATATATGATCTAGTGTGAAGAGAAATATATATTCATATATTGAGAAAGTGAGGTTTAATAGTTAAGTTAACTATTGAAGAAATTAAATGAATTTTGTAATTAATTTTAAATATTTATTGAATTAAATAAATATTTTAATTAATTAATTTATTGAGATAAATATATGGTTGATAAAATTGTGGTGAATTAATTTAGTAACTAAATTGATTAATATAAATTAAATTGAATAATATTAATTTTATTTGAAGGATTTAATTTAGAGAAATAATTAAATTAAATCAATTGCTTAATATTTAAGAAAATAATTAAATAAAATAAAATGTTGTTTTGATCTAATTTATTAATTAAATTAGATATGTAAAGATTTATTAAGTATATTACAATGGGAATTATAATTATAAGTATGAGTTAATTAAATTAATTTAATGGTGCGACATGAAACTATATAATATAGAGATTAATAAAATAATCTAGTTTGGGGGATAAATGGTAGCCAAACAAGGCCTTGTGGCCTTTGGCTTACTGTAACTTACGCCTATTGATTTTGCTAACTGATATTCACGATTATTAGTTGGCTTATTTTTATTCCACGTATTCTTCTATAGCCCTAGAGCAGAGTTTAGAAAAGAGAGCTTGGAAGCAAGAGAGAGTTCTATGTGATTTTCAAGAGGAAGGAGGGAAATTTCTAAACCTAATCATCATCATCTTGTTGCTATCAAATAATCAAAGGAACAAGGTATAATTTATTCTAGAGTAAACCCTTGTTTTTGAAATTTTATTGCTAATTCATGTTGGATTGATATATATATATATATATATATATATATATATATATATATATATATATATATATATATATTTGTATTTATGGATTATAAACTGATAATCATTATATATGGTTGATATTTATACATGATTGTAGTAAGAGAATCCATGAAAATTATGGTTGGTATTCTTAAGTTTTGGGGAAAAGGGAAGAAATTGGGTGGATGATTTCCTAGAATAGTTGGTAATTATGTTGTAAAAGGGTTTATAATCTGTTATGTGTTGTCTTCAAGTTGTTTTAAAGTGTCAAATTCGTGAGAATTGGAGTGAATTGGGTGGCTGGTGTAGAGCAATGCTGTGCAGTTTCTGTCTGCGCCATTGGGTTTCTGCAGTCGAGCACCAGTGCAGCTGCGCTGGTGCCAAGGCTAAAAACGGCGCAGCTACGCCGGTCCCAGGCTTATGTATGGCGCAGCTGCGCCATACCCTGGTCTGAGACAGTAAGTCTTCTTATTTGTAGGACATGACTAATGGACTTAATTTAGTTCAGCAAGCATGTTAATGATGTTAAAACATAATAGAAACTACAATAACAGATTGTAAGGTGTTGTAATGCAAAGTGGAAAGATTTTAAGTGATTGCTTAATTAAGTTGTGTAATGGAACTAAATGTGATGTTTTCAAAAGTAAGAAATAAATGATAAGGTTTATGTTGGTTTATAGTGAGATATAAGTTGAAAGAACGATTTGAATGTTAACTTGATTAGTCAATCTAATATATGTTTAAAAGGATGTAAATACGCGTTAGAAGACTTAACTGTCAATTGTAAGGGAAGCGTAACGAGAGAGGTTATATAACCTAGTAATTTTTAGCAAGTGTAATACATCTAATATGTGGTAATGGAATCTATGACGACTTTAATGAATGTTAAGTGTTGATTTTGAAAGAAGAATAAAGAAACACAAGATGGAATCATGTAATGATAAGTGTCACACGAAGAGGAGTAAACACCTGAAGATATGTGTTAAGTTGCAAAGAGACGCAAGTTATAAAAAGATTAAGACTAAGAGCCATCGTGGTTTCATTATATGTGTAACTAATGCATGTGAATATGAACCTTTGAATTGTTGTAGGATGTACGCAAAACATTTAAGCTATTTTCAGTAATTGGTAATCTACGAGCCAGACAAGTCTTTCAGTTCCTATTTGCTACGTGAACTTGGTGATTAACTGTTTTAAATCTTTATTGCGAATAACATGATGTGTTATATATATGTATAAAGTATGAAACATTAAAGTCAATCTATGACTACGTTGATTGAATATAGTATGCTGATTGAGTAAGGAACTCAATCTTTATATTGGTTATATGAACTGTAATATGTATGTTATGTTAGTACAGTGTTTATGAGATATATGTTGATGCATGTTATTATATGCTACGTGATGCATGAAAACTGTTAGATTTTGCTGGGCTGTCGAACTCAACCTTGAAAATAACCATTTTTGCAGGTTAAAGATTGAAGATGTCACTATGTGCTACTTGAATGAAGTGGTTCAGAAATAATATACGAAGATTTATATTTTAGCTAAAGTTGCTATTTCCTTAAACCAGGATTAAGACTCATAAGATGTATTAAATGTTTTATGATGTATAGTTTTATTTTGAGTTGTAAAGCTAGAGTTAGAGTTATCTGATATGTAAAGGTTATCAGATTGAAATGTAAAATTTTTTATGATAACAGTGATAAAGAGAATCATAAAATAAGATTGATTCAAAGACATGTAGTTGATAAAGGTTTTGATTCAGGAAAATAAAAGTTTAAATTATTCCGCATTTTATAAAGTTTAACATCGAATAATGATGTAAAATCAGAAGGTAGATGTGTTATTAACGACCAAAGTTGAGAATTAAATTGTATGAATTTTGGGGTCGTTACAAGTTCCCTCATCTTACTCAAATTATTATTGAGCAAGTTCCTTAAACTTCGCTCTTTGGTTATGCAAGTTCCTTAATTCTTACTCTTTTACTTGAGCAAGTATCTGAACACTATTTTTATTGTGTTGCAAGTTTCCTAACTTATACAACGATGAGTTTTGTGAGAGTTTCCTATCCTTCTCATATTGCATTAAGCAGGTTATTGTTAAATTGAAAGTTATTCATTTAAGCTTGAAATTTATTTCCAAGCATACTATTAAGTGGTTTAATTACCTTACAATTATTCCACATCGATATTATTGATATTCACACTTAGTGCACTCGAGTTCGTATAACCTTGGACTTGTACATCATTCAAAGTTCTATAATTCTTGAACTGTATCAGATAGAGCCTTAACCTTTGTTCGGTCAGATAGAGTTTATGAAGTTTTATAAAAGCTATCCAAACCAATTGATGGTAAGGATTCTTAGACTGAAAGAACACCCCTTTTGATAGGGGAATACCCCATGTATCTAATATAAGATACAAAGAGAAGATTTAAATGTTATGCATATACATAGTGTACGCGAGGCTGATCCCCTCAAGTACTTATTCTGTAGCCAGTAACCAAAGGGTCAATCAGCTATTGATTCCATTGGAGTGTTATAGTTCAAAGTCTGCTTGACTAGCAGTTATTCTAAAAGCAATCATTATCTTTGCTTCTAATATTCATATTGTTGAATCCTTCAGATATTCATATTATTGAATTCATTGTTAGATATTTTTCCATTCATCATGATATATCCTTATTGTCGTATTTAAATTTGCTGAGCAAACTTGTTGCTCATCCTTGCTATATCATGAATTATATTGTAGCTAAGCCCGAGGCCTCAGGAAAAAACAAGGGCAAAAGAAAGATGTAGAATAGATGCGAGAAGTAGACTTTACTTTATACCTAGTTTAAATGACTGATATGTAATGTGAACCCTAATGAAAATTTTAGGGTATGTTTATAAGATGATATTAAGGTTATCATATCTTGGGACTAGTAACACCTTTTGAATAAACGACATACGTTTATTATATTTTGCATTTTAGTTATTGTATGTTGTTTAGAAGTGGATGTTTGTATTTTATCATGATGACCGAACCGGGGTCAGAGGACCCAGATTCAGGGGTGTCACATATGAGGCACCATTGATAGCGGAACCCATATCAGTAGTGGCCCCTATTGATGAGGATGATAAAGAGGAGGAGCTAAATCCATTACCCGAGGAGTCTGATCCGGAGGAGGAGCCTATGGAGGAGGAACCTGAGCCTATGGAGGACTCCGACGAGGCTACTTTTGAGGATCAAATGTTTGGAGAATACGAGGAACATATTTTAAAGTTGGGATGTAGAATGGAGGAATTAGAGGCTGAGGCTAGGGAAATGGAGTCTGAGTTCCAGAAATTTAGGGACGAGGACCACCAGAGGAAATTAGTGATGCAGGAGATGGAGGTGGAGATTGCTCACCATAAGGAGGCAGGGATCCAGATGGGAACTTTGTTTCACCGATCGGTGGCTAGGAATGTGGAGATAGCAGGAAAGCTAGCAGAGTCTGAACAGAGGGAGCTTAGTGGGAAGGCTGAGAAGGAAGCACTTCGTACTCATCTAGAGATGGAGGTGATGGATAGGATCCACTTCGAGGAGAAGTGGGAAGGAGCTAATGATCGGGCTAATGATCTAGAGGATTAAGTGAGGTGTAAGAGAAGGAAGATGAACAAGATGGGCTATGCTCTATGCACGACCATGGAGAGGTTGATTGATGGGGTAAATCACTACCCGGTTAAGCATGTACATACCTGACATACCATAAGCCGAGATATGATGGTGCACATTACTCAGAATGAATACTAGAGCGCCGTGGAGCGTGGGATGTTATATTGAGTCTAGAGGAAGAAGTTTAGTAGTTGTAGTATTTTATTTATGTGTTGTTTAATCTGTTGTTGAAATCTCAGTCTTTTGTGTAAGATGTGAGATAGTTGTAAACCCCAAACTTTTGAAAAATATTAGAGGGGTAGTAAGCTAGTTATGTCCCCATCTTTTGTGATATTAGGGGATATGTGTTATCATTTATAGCAGTATACTAGAGAGAATCATGTAATTGTAACGATTTGGCATATGAATATAAATGAGCTTATTTTAGAAACGTGTTATAAAGTTATTCTTCTTGATGTTAAGAGAAATACTTAAGTGATATAACTGAATAATAATAAAATGAAAATTTGTGATGCAGATCATGGCACCAAGACTTAGAATAACTGTACCGGAAGAATCGATTAATGATGAGAGAGGACCAGTAGATCCGATTTAGAGGCTTGTAGATTTGTTAGGAGAGGCTCTTAGGGGAAGGAATAAACCAGTACCACCCGTTCCCCAAGCTGCTCCCGTCACAAACTTTATAGATTTTAAGAGTGTAGGACCACTGGAATTCATAGGAACTACTGACCCGATAGTTGCACAAACATTGATCAAGGAGATCGAAAAAGCTTTCAATATAGCTCGCGTGGGCGAAGATCAGAAGACGATGTTTGCTACGTATATGATGAGGGGAGAAGCAAACTTTTGGTGGGAGTCTAATCAGCAGAGAGCTGGTGAAAGAAAAATAACATGGGATATGTTTAAGACGCTGTTCCTCGAGAAATATTTCCCGAAGAGTTTGAAAAATCGAATGGAAGTGAAGTTCCTAGAGTGAAAACAATGTGATATGACGGTGGCGCAATACACAACTAAGTTTAATGAACTAGCGCGATTTGCAGAATAGCAAGTTGGGGATGAGGAATAAAAGGTGAGACGCTTCGAGCAAGGGCTGAAGCCGTGGTTGTATAATAAGGTATCAGTTCTCCAAATTGATTCCTTTGCGACGTTGTTAGAGAAGGCAATCATTACGGAAGGTGGCAGTGAGGCCTTAAGTCTATATCATAAGGAGAAGAAAAATAAGAACACTGGATTGAGTATCGTGGAGAAAGCAACAACGGAGGGAGTAACTTCGGAAAGAGAAAATGGGTAAACAATAACAACCATAACATAAACAATAATCAAGGTGGAAGTCACCTGGGAAACTTCAAGAAAAGGACTGAAACTTGTAACAAGTGTGGGTGGAGTCATCAAGGGGAATGATGGAAAGGAAAGAGCACGTGTTATAATTGCAGCCAAGAGGGGCATATATCGCCAAATTGCCCAAAACCAAAGAAGATCTGGGGATGCTTTGCTTGTGGATCAACAGAGCACCAGATAAAGGATTTTCCAAAGAAAGGAAGTTGTGGAACTGGCGGAGCCCAGGGAGGAGGAAGCAAGTTAATGATTGGTGGACCCGCGTAACCAAACCGATCGACTGCCTGAACCTTTAACATGACCATCCAGGACGCAGTAGCTGCGAAGGACGTGGTGTCAGGTATAATCCCAATCAATAATATAAATGCTTATGTATTATTTGATTTGGGTGCCACCTGTTCTTTTATATTTGAAGAATTTACTAGTAAACTTAGTACACCCTGAGAACGTTTAGAAGATCCTTTGAACGTAGAAGTTGCGAATAAGGAAATAATCCATTAAGAATACATTTATCAAAATTGTCGCGCAAACATTAGAGAACATGAACTGAGCGTAGACTTGATTCCTATTAGACTGGGAGAATTTAACGTAATACTGGGAATGGATTGGTTATATAACCATGCGGTGGTAATTGACTGTCAGAACAAATGTGTGAATCTTCAGACTCCGAGTAAGTCTAAGGTAGTGTTTTATGGTAGCTCATCGCTTAATCAATTGTGTTGCGTTACGATGATGCAGGCCAATAAATTATTAAGGAAAGGATGTGTAGGTTATTTAGCTTACATCGTAGATACTCGAAAAAAGGGATAGAAATTAAATATATATCCGTAGTGAACGAATTTCAAGATGTGTTTCCAGACGATTTGTCTGGTCTTCTGCCAGACAGAGAAATCAAATTCGTAATAGACTTAGCACCAGGAATGGCACCAATTTCGAAAGCTACATATCGAATGGCGCCGGTAGAAATGAAGGAATTGATGATACAACTTCAAGATTTATTAGATAAGGGGTACATTCGACCGAGTGTGTCTCCTTGGGGAGCACCAGTGTTATTCATTAAGAAAAAGGACGGATCGATGAGGCTCTGTATCGATTATCAAGAATTGAACTGAGTAACGATCAAGAAAATATATCCGCTACCGAGGATAAACGACTTATTTGATCAACTGAAATGAGCGAAATGTTACTCGAAAATTAACCTACGGACAGGATATTACCAACTGAAAGTGCGAGATGAGGACATACCAAAGACTGCATTTCGAACCCATTATGGACATTACGAGTGTAGTAGCCCCGAATCCAGGTCCCAAATCACCTCGGATCCGGTATACTATTTCTATCACTATTTGCGGAAGATATAAACATAAATTGTTTATACATTACATTACACACTATTCCCCAAGGTCGAGTAACCTTAACTTAATACACATTTCATAAAATATCTATTACACAACAATATTTATCAAATACGATATTACAAACTAGCTGCACTTTATATCCCAAGCTGAACCTGGCTTTAATCGTTTCTTGTATCCGAACGCATTCGCCTTATCTGCAATGTTTTATCATGATATAGCAAGGGTGAGCATGAAAGTTTCCCAGCAAGTTTATATACAACAATATAACGATATATCATGATTGAAGAGTATGAATAATGAGCTTGCTATAATTCATCAATATAATTGAGAACTATCACGAACAAATTTTTGACTGAACAAGTTTTAAACATGAACAAACATTTCTGAACCAACTGGTATGAAGGTGATCAGCCTTTCATACCTGACTTATTCATGCAAGATGTACAGAGTACAAATTTCATGGCAATCAGCAATGATTAACCATAAACTTGAAGAAACTACTCTTATTAGAGATAAGTAAAAGAAAACTTGCCTGAACCGTTGATTACCGCAACACAATTTTTAACGCTTTACCCGAAGACCTAATATTAATAATATAGATCTCCAATAATTAGAATAATATTATCACAGTATAATACTGTTATATTTATATCTAGAGAATAACCTAAACACATTACCACATAACCATATCAGTCTATAGCACAGATAAAACTTAGTATCAGGTCAAACTATTTCAGTCTGACTTAAAACTGACATAATTCTAACATCCCGACGGTCTAGTCGGTCAGCACTCGAGTTTAAGTTCAGTTAAACTCTGCTTAAGCACTTAACCATGCCATAGCATCACATTTATATGATTTAACACTCATTTTTTTATTATTAATATTCATTAACATCTAATAAGTTAAATACTAATCCAGCAACCTGGATTCTAAATCTAGCAACCAAACTTTTAATTCAGCAACCTGGATTCCAAATCCAGCAAACTGGAATCACAATTATATAATCCAGCAAACTGTATTCTAAATTCGTATCACGAAAATACCAAATCAGTGTATTATTCTCCTATCCTTAGTCCAAACATATATACACATATTTCATCCACAAAAATTATTTTTCCATAATTTTCTAACTTTGTTTGGTATTTTTCAAAAATTAATACTAGTGCGTAGCTTAAGAAATTAGCTACCTCGTTCTTAACTCCAAACATTCCCATCTCTTGGGATAACCTTATATATGTTAACGTGACGCTCCATTTTAAATTTCATGACGATCGGAGTTGTAGAACTCCGTTTATAGCGATTTCCGTCGGAAAATCACAAATATTGTAATGGTCATAACATGGTCAATTTAACTCGGAATTAGTTCATTTTTGGACACGAACTACATAATACCATATATTTTCATTTCCCAAAATCCTGGAATTTTTCTCATTAAATAAATGTCCGAAACAGCCCCCGGAAAATTTTGGGCAGCAACTTTTTGTCATTTGGCAGTTTTGGAGTCCTTTACCAAAACTTGAATAAAATGAAATCTAAAACTCCGATTAATGATCCGTCAATTTTGTTGGATTTTTATCTTTCCGAACTACAGTTTTCATCTATCACAATCCATATTTGGACATGTTAAGCTCCCAGAAATTAGCCTGGAAGTGGCTGTTACAAAACTGTCCTTTTAACAGTTTTCTTATCTTTGAGTAGTTTGGTAGAAATCCCATAACTCTCTCCTCCGATGTCGGATTTAGTCCGTTTCGGAGTCTATGGAAAGCTTATTGAGTGTACTATAACATATCACAAGTCCAGAATTTTTAGAGTACCTTAACAAATCCTAAAGTTTCTGTTTAAGTCAGCAGTCCACTAATTCATTTAAAACAAAAAAACTGTTTTGGTTCTTCTTCTTTGTTCAAGCTTATCAACCCTAAAAATAGCAAGATCTAACCATAAAATATCATATATCATGTAGATCTTCCCTCATATGGTTCAAAATCATAAGTTCAACACTTGATCTAAAACACCATATCAAAACACTTTTTAAAAGTTTAACTTTTCCAGAAAATTTCCATTCTTCAATTCCTTTTGATTTCCACCAAATTAACACCCATTATGGGTAGATCCAAACAATAAACACTTATTAACATGTATATACATAGTTTTTGAGTTTAGAAATAAAGTTTCTTGTTTCATCAAACAAGCTTCAAACACAATCAAAGCTAAGAAAAAATTTAGGTTTTCTATCTTTTGAAAAAACCTAGTTTCCATTCCACACTTTAGATCTAACTTTTGATCTACAAAAGAGTTGGATCTACATATTAAACACTTTTAAACACCAAGATCTAAGGTTATAAGCCTCAAGATCACAACTTCAAGTTGTCAAAAATCAAATCAAAACACAAAGGAAATTAGCCAACACAAGTAGAAATTTTTGTTATACCTTTAGCTATAATCCTCTTGCTTTTGATGACCCTTTTTCTTTGCTTTCCAAAGTAGGAGATTAGGTTATTGGACATCAACGGATCCTCTCTTCTCCCTCCATGGAAATGGCCGAACACCACCCCTTCCTCTCTCTCTCTCTTTAGTTCTTAGTTCTTAAAGAAAATAGAAAAGATGAAAGGGATATGATATATAATTTTTTTTTTATTAAGTTTGGATTATAATCTTCCAAACTCACTCTCTTTTTCTCTCCTCAATATCCGGCCATGCCTTATTTTTATCCACCAATTCTCTCTTTCTCCCTTTCAATTACCAAGTGGTTGCCTTGCAAACTTTGCCAAATGTGTTGGTCAAATAAAATTTGGACACCTAAGGAGTTGGTAGAAGTTGGTAAACAACTAAAGCAAATCATCATCACATTCATCTCCCCATATTTCCTTGCTCTCTATAACCGGCCACTTGGCCTTAATAATGATCCCAATTTGCTTTCTATTTTATCTCTTATTTGATTTATTAAATGTCCAAAAAGTCATCTCCCCACTCACTCTATCTTTCTCCTTCTTAATCATAAACATGTGGGAGATTAGTATATCATGTGGCTCCTTAAACCATTGGACACCTAGCTTGTACTAATGAACTATCCTTTTGCCACTTGTGTGGTGCTTAAAGTGGGAGATGTGTTTGTATATAATTTCTCTCCTTTTCTCCCACTAAACTACCAAAGTTTTACTTACCAACTTGAACAAATATGTTAGCTAAGTTACAAGATGACACATAAGAGGAGTAGGTGGAAGTTGTCCACCAACTAAAGTAGGTAATCCTTACATTCATCCCCTCTTATTTCCTCATCAAATGACTAAAATGCCCCTCCTTATTTGGATCAAATTTTTGGGCTTTAATTAAATTAATTTCTTATGCCATAAGAAATTGACATAGTTCAACACTTTAAATTCTTATCCAACCCAAATCATTTAATTAGGGTTTTCACTTCCTCCATTATAACACCAATCCTTGCTCATTCACATCTATTTTCTTAACCCAATTAGACTTGCTATAATTAGGTCATAAAATTAATCATTTGAGATATATAAAATAATTCTCTTAGAATTAGTAAGTATTCTAAATACCACAATTCTCTTTTTCCATAACCCTTAAGTTATTAAATCCTTCATTCCTAATATATATAATTAGCGTTACACTAGTTTCTTTTGTTTGTTTATATAATAAATAAAGATAAACCATCACATAATGTTCATATTCCTTACACACAACTTTTTAACCCTTAGGGTTTAATACTCCGTATTAGGATTCCCAAATTAGGGTTTAAATTCTCGATACTGAAATTAGGGTTTCTGAACATATCGCTAGAGTTTTTTAACTTAATCACCATATTCATATCATGAATTTAGGGTTTCGGATTCCCGGAACAGAAACTAGGGTTTCCAGAACCGATTTTTAGAGTTTCTTATTAGACGTTAGGGTTTTCTAATAGAACATTGACGTTCTTAATATATACTTAGGGTTTGACACATATATAATTAATATGGTCAACCCTTGACCCTTAACCACATTCTGAACACATACATAACCATAAACACAAAATATATTCTCATAAATCCTTAATCCTGAATAATTCACCTATTTCTTTTACCGAATTTTGAAATCCTCAAAATTCAATCCCAATAACATCAAACGCATACACTTATTTTCTGTCTATGTCTATTATTTAACCTTAAATCAATCATTTAAGATTTTCATAAATTGTCTAATTTCTCGGGTTGTAACAACGAGTTTTTGGTAATGTCATTCGATTTAACTAATGCTCCGGAAACATTCATAAACTTGATGAACCGCGTTTTTAAGCCATTCTTAGATAAATTCGTAGTAGTTTTCATCGACGATATTTTGATCTACTCGAAGACAGAGGAAGAACAAGCCGAACATCTGAAGATTGTTTTGGAGGCACTACAAAAGGAGAAGATGTATGCAAAATTTTCAAAGTGTGAATTTTAGATGAAGAAGGTTCAATTCTTAGGCCACATGGTGGATGAAATTGGAATCTTAGTAGACCCCATAAAGGTTGAAGCAGTAAGTAATAGGGAACAACCGAGAACGCCGATGGAGGTGAGAAGTTTCTTAGGGTTAGCTGGGTACTATCGAAGATTCATCCAAGATTTTTCTAAGATAGCAACCCCGTTGACTAACCTGACGAGGAAGACGGTGAAATTTGTATGTAGTGACAAATGTGAAGAGGGCTTTCAAGAGTTGAAGAAGAGATTGAGCGAAGCGCCTGTGTTATCACTACCAGATGATGCGGGAAATTTTGTAGTGTATAGTGACGCATCACACAAGGGACTTGGTTGTGTGCTTATGCAACACAATAAAGTCATTGCATATGCATCACGACAACTAAAGGATTACAAAAAATGATACCCTACCCACGACTTAGAGTTATCGACAGTAGTTTTTGTGTTAAAGATATGGAGGCATTATTTGTACGGAGAGAAATGTGAGATATACACGGACCACAAAAGTCTGAAATATATCTTCACATAGAAAGAGTCAAATATGCATCAGTGAAGATAGTTGGAATTGATCAAAGATTATGATTATAATATTCTTTATCACTAGGGGAAGTCAAACGTGGTTGTCGACGCTCTGAGCAGGAAAGGAAGGGAGAAATTGTTTCAATTGATGACTCAGGAAGAGTTAATAAGAGAAATGGAGAAGTTGGAAATAGAGGTAAAGGGACCCGAGAGGTCTGAAGAGAAGTTATTTGTAATGGAAGCTTGTACGACATTGTTGGATAGAGTATAAGAAGCAAAGGAGAAAGATGAAGAATGTGAGAAGATCAGGAAGAGGATTACAGAAAATGAGGAAGAGAAATTTCAAATAGATAAAGACGGTATCTTAAGATTCGAAGGGAGAGTGTGGGTACCAGCAGTAACCGAGTTAAAAGAAGAGATTTTGCATGAGGCACATAATACGACGTATTCCATTCATCCAAGAGGCACTAAGATGTAACGAGACTTGAGGCAATATTTTTGGTGGCCCAATTTGAAATGGGAAGTCGCAAAGTGCGTTAGTAGATGTTTGACTTGCCAACGCGTAAAATCAGAACATCAACGGCCGAGTGGTTTACTATAACCGTTGGAAATACCGGAGTGGAAATGGGAGCACATTATGATGGATTTCGTGGTAGGACTTCCCATTACACAGAAAGGTTATAATGCCTTTTGGGTTATCGTGGATTGGCTTACAAAAACTGCACATTTTCTACCAATAAAGATCCACTATAGTTTAAATCAGTTAGCGAGTCTATACACTTATTTTCTGTCTAGGTCTATTATTTAACCTTAAATCAATCATTTAAGATTTTCATAAATTGTCTAATTTCTCGGGTTGTCACATTCACCCTCCTTATAAGAATTTCGTCCCCGAAATTCACCTTACACCTTACACCATACAGCTTACATCATTCACACATATTTCATATGCTACCCAATACACCACTCACAAGGGTAAAAATTTTAAAACTGTGCTGAGGAATCGTATAGACTGTTTGTTTTTCATTTTCGCAAAGTTTTTATGGAAATTCATCCTCAAACCGTCATTACTTACGGATACAAAGGGTAATTAGCCCGATATGCATCGTACTAGCCAAGTACTGATTTTATCTATTTTCCCATCACTGCCAAAGGCACAAAAATTTTACCTCAGTCTTATTTGATTCCACAGCAAAACAATTTGGTTTGGAAAATTTCTTTCAATAAAACATTTTTGAGAATGATGTCATGATGCCGCACTGTATTTAACAGTCCGTTGAGGATTTCGTCATTTTGTGACTTTGTCATACTACATCATACTGTAGTGGACTGACGATCCTTAGATCACATCCAACACCAAGTAATTCTGCATTGATAACTCCATCATTTTTTTATCATCTCTGCACCAGGTTACATGGTACATAAGTGAAAAATAAAAACAATTTTTTTTAAAAGGCACATAGTGCGTATTTAGCTTGATGTCAAAAATTGAGGTTTAGCAAAACTAGGGGTTTAGGAAAACCTAAATCTCCACTAATGATCATATTCTTAACACTCTATCTATTCCTATAATCCTTAACACTCCATTCACACACAACTATACCCAGTTCATAAAACCACACTTATGAGTTCATAACCTGCCAACAATTATATGAGTTTACGAACTTACCCTAGTCTGACCTTTGGCGTCCGTTCGCTAAGGGGTCCATAAACATTTCATATAACTATAAGTCAAGAATGTCACATAAGTATGAGTTCTAAAAACTCGTACTTAATCCTATATTCTCTACCCATGACCTGTTTATCTGTATATAACAACTAGCGTGACACAACATTTCAGTTATTACCAATGCCACCAACTAAGTAGTTTTTACACCAAGCACAATTCCCCGCCCATACAAGGAATCATACAACTCAGTTGCTGACACGAGTCCTCATTGAAATCCCCACCTAATCTTAACCCCCTTTTTCAATACGAATTCAATTAGTATTCATAATCCATAACTCTTTCTTGAGTTTTCATAGTACAATTTCACAGTACAACTGATACACAACATCTTGCTGTAAACTTTTCAATCATCAGATTGATTCTTTCTGGCTGTCATAACCTTATCAGATCACGGGGTGATCTTATCATATATATTACGATTCATTTCTATGCATTGATCGTTTTGTTTTACGATCTCCTATCCCTGCACTTTTAGTCTTTTAGACTCGTTCTATTCACCATTACTGTTCAACTTTATTATCAGAGTTAGGGAACTCTGTGCTTTACACTCGCCGAGATTCGTCTTTGAATCTTACCGACCAACTAACTCTATTTGAGTTAGTCTTATCCTAATCACTGTGGTTATTGGTCTCAGGTATTCCTACCTAAGCTTCATAACCAACAGCTCTGATACCAACTGTAGTGGCCCCGAATCCAGGTCCCAAATCACCTCAGATCCGGTATACTATTTCTATCACTATTTACGGAAGATATAAACATAAATTATTTATACATTACATTACACACTATTCCCCAAGGTCGAGTAACCTTAACTTAATACACATTTCATAAAATATCTATTACACAACAATATTTATCAAATACGATATTACAAACTAGCTGCACTTTATATCCCAAGCTGAACTTGGCTTTAATCGTTTCCTGTATCCGAACGCATTCGCCTTATCTGCAATGTTTTATCATGATATAGCAAGGGTGAGCATAAAAGTTGCCCAGCAAGTTTATATACAACAATATAACGATATATCATGATTGAAGAGTATGAATAATAAGCTTGCTATAATTCATCAATATAATTGAGAACTAGCACGAACAAATTTTTGACTGAACAAGTTTTAAACATGAACAAACATTTATGAACCAACTTGTAATGAAGGTGATCAACCTTTCATACCTGACTTATACATGCAAGATGTACAGAGTACAAATTTCATGGCAATCAGCAATGATTAACCATAAGCTTGAAGAAACTACTCTTATTAGAGTTAAGTAAAAGAAAACTTGCCTGAATCGTTGATTACCGCAACACAATTTTTAACGCTTTACCCGAAGACCTAATATTAATAATATAGATCTCCAATAATTAGAATAATATCATCACAGTATAATACTGTTATATTTATATCTAGAGAATAACCTAAACACATTACCACATAACCATATCAGTCTATAGCACACATAAAACTTAGTATCAGGTCAAACTATTTCAGTCTGACTTAAAACTGACATAATTCTAACATCCCGACGGTCTAGTCGGTCAACACTCGAGTTTAAGTTCAGTTAAACTCTGCTTAAGCACTTAACCATGCCATAGCATCACATTTATATGATTTAACACTCGTTTTTTTATTAATATTCATTAACATCTAATAAGTTAAATACTAATCCAGCAACCTGGATTCTATATCTAGCAACCAAAATTTTAATTCAGCAACCTGGATTCCAAATCCAGCAAACTGGAATCACAATTATATAATCCAGCAAACTGTATTCTAAATTCGTATCACGAAAATACCAAATCAGTGTATTATTCTCCTATCCTTAGTCCAAACATATATACACATATTTCATCCACAAAAATTATTTTTCCATAATTTTCTAACTTTGTTTGGTATTTTTCAAAAATTAATACTATTGCGTAGCTTAAGAAATTAGCTACCTCGTTCTTAACTCCAAACATTCCCATCTCTTGGGATAACCTTATATATGTTAACGTGATGCCCCATTTTAAATTTCGTGACGATCGGAGTTGTAGAACTCCGTTTATAGCGATTTCCGTCGAAAAATCACAAAAATTGTAATGGTTATAACATGGTCGTTTTAACTCGGAATTAGCTCATTTTTGGACACGAACTACATAATACCATATATTTTCATTTCCCAAAATCCTGGAATTTTTCTCATTAAATAAATGTCCGAAACAGCCCCCGGAAAATATTGGGCAGCAACTTTTTGTCATTTGGCAGTTTTGGAGTCCTTTACCAAAACTTGAATAAAATGAAATCTAAAACTCCGATTAATGATCCGTCAATTTTGTTGGATTTGTATCTTTCCGAAATACAGTTTTCATCTATCACAATCCATATTTGGACATGTTAAGCTCACAGAAATTAGCCTGGAAGTGGCTGTTACAAAACTGTCCTTTTAACAGTTTTCTTATCTTTGAGTAGTTTGGTAGAAATCCCATAACTCTCTCCTCCGATGTCGGATTTAGTCCGTTTCGGAGTATATGGAAAGCTTATTGAGTGTACTATAACATATCACAAGTCCAGAATTTTTAGAGTACCTTAACAAATCCTAAAGTTTCTGTTTAAGTCAGCAGTCCACTAATTCATTTAAAACATAAAAACTGTTTTGGTTCTTCTTCTTTGTTCAAGCTTATCAACCCTAAAAATAGCAAGATCTAACCATAAAATATCATATATCATGTAGATCTTCCCTCATATAGTTCAAAATCATAAGTTCAACACTTGATCTAAAACACCATATCAAAATACTTTTTAAAAGTTTAACTTTTCCAGAAAATTTCCATTCTTCAATTCCTTTTGATTTCCACCAAATTAACACCCATTATGGGTAGATCCAAACAATAAACACTTATTAACATGTATATACATAGTTTTTGAGTTTAGAAATAAAGTTTCTTGTTTCATCAAACAAGCTTCAAACACAATCAAAGCTAAGAAAAAATTTAGGTTTTCTATCTTTTGAAAAAACCTAGTTTCCATTCCACACTTTAGATCTAACTTTTGATCTACAAAAGAGTTGGATCTACATATTAAACACTTTTAAACACCAAGATCTAAGGTTATAAGCCTCAAGATCACAACTTCAAGTTGTCAAAAATCAAATCAAAACACAAAGGAAATTAGCCAACACAAGTAGAAATTTTTGTTATACCTTTAGCTATAATCCTCTTGCTTTTGATGACCCTTTTTCTTTGCTTTCCAAAGTAGGAGATTAGGTTATTGGAAATCAACGGATCCTCTCTTCTCCCTCCATGGAAATGGCCGAACACCACCCCTTCCTCTCTCTCTCTTTAGTTCTTAGTTCTTGAAGAAAATAGAAAAGATGAAAGGGATATGATATATAAATTTTTTTTATTAAGTTTGGATTATAATCTTCCAAACTCACTCTCTTTTTCTCTCCTCAATATCCGGCCATGCCTTATTTTTATCCACCAATTCTCTCTTTCTCCCTTTCAATTACCAAGTGGTTGCCTTGCAAACTTTGCCAAATGTGTTGGTCAAATAAAATTTGGACACCTAAGGAGTTGGTAGAAGTTGGTAAACAACTAAAGCAAATCATCATCACATTCATGTCCCCATATTTCCTTGATCTCTATAACCAGCCACTTGGCCTTAATAATGCTCCCAATTTGCTTTCTATTTTATCTCTTATTTGATTTATTAAATGTCCAAAAAGTCATCTCCCCACTCACTCTATCTTTCTCCTTCTTAATCATAAACATGCGGGAGATTAGTATATCATGTGGCTCCTTAAACCATTGGACACCTAGCTTGTACTAATGAACTATCCTTTTGCCACTTGTGTGGTGCTTAAAGTGGGAGATGTGTTTGCATATAATTCTTTCCTTTTCTCCCACTAAACTACCAAAGTTTTACTTACCAACTTGAACAAATATGTTAGCTAAGTTACAAGATGACACATAAGAGGAGTAGGTGGAAGTTGTCCACCAACTAAAGTAGGAAATCCTTACATTCATCCCCTCTTATTTCCTCATCAAATGACTAAAATGCCCCTCCTTACTTGGATCAAATTTTTGGGCTTTAATTAAATTAATTTCTTATGCCATAAGAAATTGACATAGTTCAACACTTTAAATTCTTATCCAACCCAAATCATTTAATTAGGGTTTTCACTTCCTCCATTATAACACCAATCCTTGCTCATTCACATCTATTTCCTTAACCCAATTAGACTTGCTATAATTAGGTCATAAAATTAATCATTTGAGATATATAAAATAATTCTCCTAGAATTAGTAAGTATTCTAAATACCACAATTCTCTTTTTCCATAACCCTTAAGTTATTAAATCCTTCATTCCTAATATATATAATTAGGGTTACACTAGTTTCTTTTGTTTGTTTATATAATAAACAAAGATAAACCATCACATAATGTTCATATTCCTTACACATAACTTTTTAACCCTTAGGGTTTAATACTCCGTATTAGGATTCCCAAATTAGGGTTTAAATTCTCGATACTGAAATTAGGGTTTCTGAACATATCGCTAGAGTTTTCTAACTTAATCACCATATTCATATCATGAATTTAGGGTTTCGGATTCCCGGAACAGAAACTAGGGTTTCCAGAACCGATTTTTAGAGTTTCTTATTAGACGTTAGGGTTTTCTAATAGAACATTGACGTTCTTAATATATACTTAGGGTTTGACACATATATAATTAATATGGTCAACCCTTGACCCTTAACCACATTCTGAACACATACATAACCATAAACACAAAATATATTCTCATAAATCCTTAATCCTGAATAATTCACCTATTTCCTTTACCGAATTTTGAAATCCTCAAAATTCAATCCCAATAACATCAAACGCATACACTTATTTTCTGTCTATGTCTATTATTTAACCTTAAATCAATCATTTAAGATTTTCATAAATTGTCTAATTTCTCGGGTTGTCACAACGAGTTTTTGGTAATGTCATTCGGTTTAACTAATGCTCCGGAAACATTCATAAACTTGATGAACCACGTTTTTAAGCCATTCTTAGATAAATTCGTAGTAGTTTTCATCGACGATATTTTGATCTACTCGAAGACAGAGGAAGAACAAGCCGAACATCTGAAGATTGTTTTGGAGGCACTACGAAAGGAGAAGATGTATGCAAAATTTTCAAAGTGTGAATTTTAGATGAAGAAGGTTCAATTCTTAGGCCACATGGTGGATGAAATTGGAATCTTAGTAGACCCCATAAAGGTTGAAGCAGTAAGTAATAGGGAACAACCGAGAACGCCGATGGAGGTGAGAAGTTTCTTAGGGTTAGCTGGGTACTATCGAAGATTCATCCAAGATTTTTCTAAGATAGCAACCCCGTTAACTAACCTGACGAGGAAGACGGTGAAATTTGTATGGAGTGACAAATGTGAAGAGGGCTTTCAAGAGTTGAAGAAGAGATTGAGTGAAGCGCCTGTGTTATTACTACTAGATGACGCGGGAAATTTTGTAGTGTATAGTGACGCATCACACAAAGGACTTGGTTGTGTGCTTATGCAACACAATAAAGTCATTGCATATGCATCATGACAACTAAAGGATTACAAAAAATGATACCCTACTCACGACTTAGAGTTATCGACAGTAGTTTTTGTGTTAAAGATATGGAGGCATTATTTGTACGGAGAGAAATGTGAGATATACACGGACCACAAAAGTCTGAAATATATTTTCACATAGAAAGAGTTGAATATGCATCAGTGAAGGTAGTTGGAATTGATCAAATATTATGATTATAATATTTTTTATCACCAGGGGAAGGCAAACGTGGTTGTCGACGCTCTGAGCAGGAAAGGAAGGGAGAAATTATTTCAATTGATGACTTAGGAAGAGTTAATAAGAGAAATGGAGAAGTTGGAAATAGAGGTAAAGGGACCCGAGAGGTCTGAAGAGAAGTTATTTGTAATGGAAGCTTGTACGACATTGTTGGATAGAGTATAAGAAGCAAAGGAGAAAGATGAAGAATGTGAGAAGATCAGGAAGAGGATTACAAAAAATGAGGAAGAGAAATTTCAAATAGATAAAGACGGTATCTTAAGATTCGAAGGGAGAGTGTGGGTACCAGCAGTAACCGAGTTAAAAGAAGAGATTTTGCATGAGGCACATAATACGACGTATTCCGTTCATCCAAGAGGCACTAAGATGTAACGAGACTTGAGGCAATATTTTTGGTGGCCCAATTTGAAATGGGAAGTCGCAAAGTGCGTTAGTAGATGTTTGACTTGCCAACGCGTAAAATCAGAACATCAACGGCCGAGTGGTTTACTATAACCGTTGGAAATACCGGAGTGGAAATGGGAGCACATTATGATGGATTTCGTGGTAGGGCTTCCCATTACACAGAAAGGTTATAATGCCTTTTGGGTTATCGTGGATCGGCTTACAAAAACTGCACATTTTCTACCAATAAAGATCCACTATAGTTTAAATCAGTTAGCGAGTCTATACATAAAGGAGATTGTCTCACGACATAGAGTGTCGATATCTATTGTCTCTGATAGAGATCCATGCTTCACGTCCAATTTTTGGAAGAGTTTGCAAGAGATAATGGGAACACATTTGAGGTTGAGTACCGCTTATCACCCTCAGACAGACAAACAGAGTGAGTGAACAATACAAATGCTAGAGGACATGCTTAGGACTTGTGTGATGGACTTCAAAGGAAATTTGGACGACCACCTACCCTTAGTCAAATTTGCGTATAATAATAGTCATCATACGAGTATCGGCATGCCACCATCCGAAGCTCTTTACGGGAAAAAGTGCAGAACACCATTATGTTGGGACGAAGTTGGAGAGCGACGAATGCTTGGACCAGAGTTAGTACAACAAACCGCAGATGTGGTGACAGTGATAAGAGCCAGACTAGTATCAACTCAAGATCTTCAGAAGAAATACGCAAACTTCATCGGTAAAACTGAGATTTTAAAGTCGACAGTTTCGTATTCCTGAAGGTATCTCCATGGAAGGGAAAGATCCGTTTCGGCAAGAAAGGAAAACTGAGTCCAAGATTCATAGGACCGTTTGAGATACTGAAGCGAGTGGGCGAAGTGGCATATAAAGTTGCATTACCACCTGAGTTGGAGCACATCCATAACGTGTTTCACATATCCATGTTGCATCCGTACAATCCTGAATACAAGCACATGATTTCTTATTAGCCCATTCAAGTGGAGAAGAACTTAGAGTATAAAGAAATTCCTGTCCAAATTCTAGATAGGAAAGAACAAACTTTAAGGAACAAAGTCATTTATTCTGTAAAAGTACTTTGGCGTAACCACGATGTCGAGGAGGCTACGTGGGAGTTAGAAGATAAGATGATAAGGGATTATCCACATCTATTTGTGTAACCTTGTAGCAATTCCAGGACGAAATATTTTATAAGGGGGGGATGATGTAATACCCGAGAATTTCCACATCTTATTAAATGAATATATTAATGGAATAAATATTTATTTGAATATAAATGTTAATGTTTATAAATTGAGTAATTAAATCGATTCGCATTAGATTAATACGAATTAATACGTGTGGAAATGTGATGAGCATTTGTGAAGTGCCTTATGTGGCATAATGTGAAATGAGGAAATTCACTAAGTGAGTTAAACGAGAATTAGGAAGATTAATCATGTATGATTATGTGATTTCATATAAGAAATGAATACACTCTTAGATTAGCAATTTCACTCATATTTACATTAATTCATGTCATGTAAAACTAATATGGCTATAAAAGTTGGAACTGGCTTGAAGCTAAACCAGTTTGGCACTTCCAGGGTCCGGCACAGTGATAAATGGATTTTATATACACGAATCGATATTCATTTCAAGCTTAAATTCATAGTTATCTTCGTGTTTTGTGTTTGTTTTTACTCATTTCATGTTATTTTATGTGTAGGGTGGTCATGGATGCAAGTGGTGAAGAATGGCGGAGTTTTGGATCAAAAGTGGAAAAACGCATGAAACTAAAAAAAATTCTTTAACAGTAGCGTAGCCCGCCGGGGCGGGCCTTTTTAAGTCAATACCCCCCGCCGGGGCGGGGGTCCCGAATCTTGCAAATGTCCTGCTGCTGTGTGGAGTCTGCTGCTACTTGGTTTGTTGGTTTGTTATAGGCGCCTGAACTCTATATGAGGGATTTTTTCCGGCCAGAATAGAGAAGAGCTTGATATTACTTTGATACACAACAATCATACAACACACGGAGCATAATTCAAGAGGATTTCTAGGATTCAAGTGCAACTTTAGAGGAGTAATTTTTAGAGATTGTCACGACGATTGCAAATCGAGTCTACGTGAAGGGGTTTTAAATATTCTTCTTCTCTTAAGTCTTATTTGTGATTGGAAGGATGTTTCCAGTATATTATTCAGTTTTTAATTCATTCATTATGAACTAATTCACTTATTAGACTTGTGATGGATCTTTGGGCGAAACGATGATTCTAAAGCTTTGATTTCTAATTCAATAATATATTTTCAATTTATCTATGTTAATTCGAGCGTGAATTTATGAATTGCCTGATCAATAATTTTTTATGGATTTGAATGGAATCGAGAGATGAGATTCGAATCTAGACCTACTTAATATAGCATGTGTCATGAATTTTGTCAATAACATATTTTTGATTATTGTTAAGGTAGAGATACGCTTGACATCACATGTAATCGTATAGAGAGCTTGAACTTAAACCTTCTTTAATTGCAGTTCACATAGAGATATAGCGAGTTGGTTAATTTAGGTGTTTAATAGATTTCTATCTTAATTGTGGATTGATGTTAATACAATATTAGTGCATCGAGAGGTGGCTAGTATTACATTCGTGTTCTTGATTAATAAACTGAGATATTAAATTGAGTTGGAATAAAGGTTTGAAAATCAGAGTAAAGCTCAGGGTGAAATCATAAGTCTAATTCTCCATTAATTGTTTCAAATTCTAGATTTTGATATTAGTGACCGTTTTGTGATAGTTTGTTTATTTATTAACTCAGTTTCTATAATTTAAAACCATTGAATTGATTAGTTTAATAAAATTAGGGTTAATAGAAAATTTATAATTGTGAAGTTAAAAGTCTTGCTAATTTGTCTTCGTGGGAACGATACTCTATTCACTACTATATTAGTTGTTGACCACGTATACTTGCGTATTTTGCGCGTATTGATTTTACCCAACACGCAGCTCCGCCCTCCCAGCAGTACAAACTGGCGCAGCTGTGCCAATGATCAGTTGGAGAAAATTAATTTTTCTTCTGTAGCAATGAAATGAAACACTTATGCATTATGTGTGACATTAATAAAAACCATACGATATGCGTATATGGCAATGAAATGAGGTACCTAGTAGCACAATGAAATCCCATGTAGTTGTAATACATAAATAATTAAAATATCTGTGTATTCTAGAAACTGGGAAGGAGATTTAATGTTTAAATAAACATTAGTATTAAATAATGTTATAATGTGGTTATGAGTAGTAAAAATAATAATGGGGGGATACCCGAACAATAATACCTAACTGTATTATTTTATTGCGTGTATTTAACATACATGGATTATATGATGCGAGTATAAAATTTATCTTTAAATTCCTAATATGGTAACAATTGTACCTTAATATTACATTATGGGAATTAAAGAAACCAAACCAAGCCTGGATAGCAAGATTGCTGAGATATTTGCATTTATCCCAAAATGAGTGTCACAAAGGTACATGAATAGTGATTTGAAGCTAACCAACACAATTTCTAAATAGCTAGGCTTAGGTGATGATTGCAAAGCCAATGGCTGGAGGTGGGTTATTGATCAACTCTCTAATAACCAATGTATTCTTCCATTACACCATGAACTCCAACCTTAGTATAATGCCAATGTCTAGTCCAAGCTTCTTTTATAAATACAAGCTTAAATTCAGTTTTTGTGTTGCTAAGAAGTTGTTTGATAGTCTAATTGGAGAGTTATAAGTTGATGCACATACTATATAAGCATATTCAGAGTGTAAGGAATTCAATTCAAGCTTGAGAAGGTATAAACCCTAGTTATGTTTTTGAAATGGGTCATGTTTAGTTCTTGAAATTATTTGAAATTCTATGTCAATTTATATGAATTAACATGTTATAATGTATTTAAGAAGTTTACTAACATGTATAAATACTTTAATGATGTTTTGGAACTAGCTTAAATAATTGGAAATCAAGTTGGTAGTTGCTCTGTAAAACAGAGTCTGCCTACTGCTTCTGAACTCGACATGGCGCTGCTGCGCCCTGTTTATATTATGGTGCAGCGCAGCTGCGCCGTACCTCAGAATCAATTTCTGATTTCTATTATGCTACATGTTGTGAAATTGGTGTTATGACTTATATATATATATATATATATATATATATATATATATATATATATATATATATATATATATATATATACCTAAAAAGGAGTATAGCATGAGGTATGAGGTTTTCTTATGTAGTATGAGGTGATCAACATGATTTAATGAGAGATTTGTACTCAAAACATAAAGTGTTAAAAACAAACTTTGAAGTAATTCATGTTCTACAAATTCTGAACTTAGTAGACCATATACATGAATGATTTGGAACCTAAATAAGCATGATGTATGATTCTTAGTACTATATTCATGACCAAACTTGTTAGACCTTGTGTTAGAGAAGTTTTCAAGAAAAAGCTTGATATGTTAAAGCTAATGTAAGACCCCGAATTTTATGAAATAAAAGTATTCAATTTTTCTTATAATTACTATTCAGTAAATGGTTAAATTAATAAAAGTTAAAGTTAAGGGTGATATATGAATTTTTTCAAAATAAGCAAGTGGTTATAAAATATTCATTGTTGTCGGGGAATATTCGTTTAGTCATGGAATATTCTTTCTGTCGGGGAATATTCGTATGACGGCCCAACCAGTTGTGGGCCCCATAACAGAATAACTGTCGGATGAAGAAAACGACAAATTTGAGTTTTTATAAATAACGTCGTAGTTGTTACCGTTAACACTGTTGGAATACCCGGTTGGTAAAGTAAAGTAATACGCGTTGTTGCATAGTAGCACACGGTATTGCACAAATTTTTTTCAATTATTGATTCTTACGTGAGAAGGCACTACTCAATAATTGTTACAGTAATTACTGTTCAATATTTTATTTTATTGATTAAATAATTGATGTGTTGATATTTTTTATTATTATTGTTTCAATAATTGTCACTGCACATTATTTTTTATTATCAGATCAATAATTCATATTATTTGGAATAATATTATTAGATAACATTATTGGCAATGTCTAGAAAGTTCTGTCAAGGAGAGGTTTGGTCACCTAATTGCGCGCTAGTAAGGAGAAATCCTTATCGGAAAGCCCCCTCTTTCCTGGGAACTGCCTGGTTGTCATTATTGTGATTCTGTAATATTATTTGTGAATAATTAATTATTAATTTATATGATAATGAAATATTTATTTGATGTGGATATAAATTATGGATTTATTTATGTGGTTATAAATGAAGGAATTAATGCTGAGGTGTTTTATCAGTATTTTGTCGGATTGGAGGTATTATAAGATCAAATCAGTGTTCTTACAGCTTTATTGTGTGAGTTATAATTTTTAATCTGACCGTTGGATCGTGTGATTTTTGGATATGTTATACATATATAAGTTGAGTATATGTTCACAAATTTTGAACCGTTAAAAATGAACGAATAATTTGTTATGAATTTTAAGAGGTGACTGATTCGAAAATTAGGTTATAAATGATTTTGGTGGAAATTTCTAGAATTGGTGGGCCCCACTTTTGGTTGGTGAGAAATGTGCTCAATTAAATTTTCAAATGTGGTGGGTGGGAATAGTAGTAGGTAAAACCATCAGGTTGCAGGTTAAGTCTGCTTCGACGTGCTAACATTTTCCTATAAATAGAGGGCTAAGTTAGAATTGAAAATCACACCAGAAACAAGTTTTATCTCTTTCTCTCTCTAGATTATCGAGTGTATTTTGTGAGTATTTAGATACTTGGTGAGTTGCTATTCATCAGTGCCAGTTTCCTTCAGCGTCATATCTGATATCCAGTCAGAAGTGCTGCTCTTTTGAGGTAAGGGATAGTAAGGGATATTAAGGGATGTTATTTTCTGCATAATGATGTTATTCTTTCAATATCATTATACTAAAATATTGGTATGGATTTTATTATAGAATTTCTACCTTTTTGAGTCAGGATTACTATTCACGTATACGGCATTATTCACGTATACAACACTATTCATGTATATGGCATTATTTACGTATATGACATTATTTACGTATATGACATTATTTACGTATATTGTACTATGTACGAATACAGAGTACTATTCACGAGTTACTATTTATGAATTACTATTCATGAGTTACTATTCATGAGTTACTATTCATAAGTTACTATTCACGAGTTACTATTTACGAGTTAATATTCACGAGTTACTATTCACGGGTACTATTCACGACAAAAATTGGTTTCTTTTTCTATCCAAATTATAGTTGATTTATGAATATTACTCTTGAGATTAAATCTAGATGTTTTGATTATATTGATTTTATTATCATATATAACATTTTTATAACCCTAATGATGATATTCTCTTTCACTTGAGTGTAAAGATGGGTAGATTATTGGTATGATCATGACTAGGGTTCTTTTTGGCCAGTAGTGGAAAAGTTGAATTGTGACTGGTATGATCATGACCATTGAATTTATAATTGAATATCTTTAGCTTAAGTGCAAAGGTGAATTGATCAACATGGTTATAATTATTGTTTATATAAGTTCTGAAATGATTATATATTTCTTTGAGATATTAATATATTTAACCTGTAGTGCAAATATGAACCGTTGATGAATATATTTGGCCTGTAGTGTAAATATGAGCTGTTGAGGAATATCTTTGGCCTGTAGTGCAAAGAAGAATTGTTGATGAATATCTTTGGCCCGCAGCGCAAAGATGACCTGTTGTTAAATATCTTTGGTCTGTAGTGCAAAGATGAACTGTTAATGAATATCTTTGGCCCGTAGTGCAAAGATGAATTTATTAATATGATTATGAACAGGAACTGTGATTTGGTATAACCATGATATTTGATGTTTCAGGTAAAGACAGGTGATGAAAATTATCTTCGTCCTGGATGAGAAAAGGAATTTAGAATCACAATTATGATTATGAGTTATTTATATGATTGTGGACCAGAACTGTTGATTGATGTTACAGGGATAAAACATTGTTGGTGGATTTTTAACATAGAGAAGATAATAGACTTTATGGTCTATTTGACTCTTCTAATGGATTGCTCGTTCCGCTGTAACTATGGTTGAAATTTTTATCATCTACCATATGTTCTAAATATCTGATTTATTATTGATGAAGGCTGTTGATAATTTAATTATCTTTAGTCATGATATTCTTTACTGGGCTAGTTGTGCTTACCCTTCTGTTTCATAATTCCTTTCAGGTAATAAGAGTGTAGATGGGTCGAACGAGGGTAACAGGGGAATAGAACGGTGGTCATCATTTAGTAGTTATATTTGGCGAATCAACTAGGGTGAGGCAAACCCAACATTGGAAGGGTGTTTTACCACTATCATACAAGATGTCTAATGACATACAACCTCGTGTTATCATAAGACAGGGTTGTGCACATCCACTTGCAGAGTATATCTACGAGCACTACCTATATAATCTTGGTGTTTGTTTGGAGTATAATTCTCAATTAGAGACAGTGTAAATAATTATATATCAAGAGAAGACTCACCATTGGAAAGAAGATGATAGTAATCTTCTCATTTTTCTTTGGGGTCTATTGTTTAAACCAAGGATAATTTTGTGGGCATATGATATCTATTATAACCTAAACACATGGCCTCCCATGTACGAAGGTTTCCTTGAGCACTTCCCAAAGATTTTAATTTCTAAAATAGTTTTTGACTATACCTTTATGTAAGGTGCCATTGTGACGTGCTATCCAAGGTTGGGATGTGAGTCACAGTTGGTATATATTTGTATCAAAACTCACAGCATATGTGTTGTTGTATTTTGCACGATAATTGTTGTAATAAAGTTGTAGTTATTTTCTGTACCATGTATTTGGCGACTCAGAATGGGTTGGATGGAATGGACCTGTTTTGGGGGCTGTCACAGCTAACACGCATGAATATTACATGATATACATTCTGATCTTTCGGGCATGTTAACATGACTTGAATACATATGATTAAAGCCTTGAAGTTGTCTTGTATGTGTTAAATTGCATTGTTCAAGTTTAAAATGGTTTCAAAAGCAAAATTGAACATATTTTCAAAATCTGGTTGCAGCACATGAATATCTAAATTCTAAAGGATTAAGATGTCATGTTATGTCTATAATATCTGTAGACATGATTTATATATATTAAACATGTTGATAACTAAACCAAACATGAGTTTAAAGCATGATTCGAAGTGTTAAACAGTGATAGTTGTGAACAAACAATACGAATACTATAAGCATGTGTATTAATAGATTTTATAATCTCTCTATGTGAACATATAGCCAAATTGTAAAACATGGTAACTACATGATCTTGTTATGCTTTAATACCATGTAAGTTATAAGTTAAAACTTGTAAGAATGAACTCAAGAGTGGTCATGTGCTAGGTGAGACTTCTAACGTGCACGTATATTAAAGTATAAGTGTAGTGGTATGTTAGAGTGGGACTAAAATCAGGAGAGCAGTAGCTCAACCCTGGTCTGGCTAGGGGACATCGCAGCTGCGTCGTCCCTAAGCTTGGACAGGGAAGAGCTGCGCCATCCTACAGTCATGTCTAGTTTTTGTGTTTTGATCTGAAGTTCAAGGCATGCTTATATGATTAGTTTAACTTATAATATATAACCAATATGCTATGTAATATGTTAAGAAACATGCTATGTTATAGATATGAATGTAATCATGACTTTCAAATGTTAAGTCCAAAAGAATGTTTACAAGATATAAAGCAATGATACGTTGTTTGAATTTGTGATGTCTTACAATCTGATTTGTGCTATGAAAATATAGGATATGTGATGTTATATGTGAGCACAACTAAGTTAGACGTTTATGTGTACGTTTGAACTTATCTATATGAGTTTATATAACTAATGGATATCCTATACGTGTAACTATATTATGTTAGAATTCAAAATAGGGTATTAAGCTTTACTTTGGTAAACTATGCTTAAGGCAAGTATCCTAACTGCATTATGTCAGGAATAAACATGTGAATGTTATTCCTATTTATATATGATTTGATTATGATATATATATGAATGAATATGCAAGTATGTTTGCATGAAGAAAAGCTGTTAAGTCCTTTGATAGATAATATAAATATATGTACAAGGACTTAGAATGAATTGATCAAAAATGTTAGGTTGATCCTACATAAGCAAAACGGCTTTGTAAAGTCCTTAAAAAGAAATGATGTACAAGGACTATAAATATAGAAAGATCAAGCTTGTTAGGTTGATCTTATGATGTAATAGATAGGCTTGTCTGATCGTCGAAGCACTGCACTAGAAGTCGTAGTCTGCCAGGAGAGTCAGAGTCAACTCGGGAGCTATCGAGGCAGAATAGGAGTATGCAAGATAGTGAGATCTCAGAGTTCGTAGACTTCCAGGGAAAACGAAGAAGGATCGTAGTGTGTCGAGAAGAGCCTCCTCGGGATCGTAGTGTACTGAGGAAGTCATGTTCTGAATCGTAGAGACAGCCTGCCTATAAGCCGAACGACAATCTGCCAAAGCTAAGTATGAAATGCACTGTACGATCTGAGTCGTAGAGTCTAGCGATGCCAAAGTAAAAGACAAGGATCGTAGACCACACTCTGCGATCGTAGATTCCACTGAACAAATGCAGAGATCGTAGTCGGACAAGATCAGATGAAGACAACAAGCTCAAGTCAGCAATCGTAGAATGTACTCAATGATCACCAAGCTAACTGTACGATCGTAATGTGCAGAGTCAAAGATCATAGTGTGATCTCTGGAACGTAGAGTCTGTACAGCCGAAGCTGAATCGCAGAGTGCAGAAATCGTAGAATGTCAAGATATGATCTTCAGGATCGTAGTGTCTGCACAGCCAAAGCTGAATCGTAGAATGCAGAACTACGACACCAACAGTAATGCTCACAATGCTAAGTCAGAATCGTAGAGCAGATACGGTTCTCAACGAATGAGCACTCCCAGTATATCCAAAGGTACGAAGCCTCTGGTTGGCACTGCAAAGATGTAATCCACAGTAAGGGAAACCAGAGAGCACTCAACGAATGGCATGCAGGCTAGCAGAAAAAGTAAGCACCAAACCAATCAGCATCAAAATTGAGTTGAAAGGCCGTTCGTGATGAAGTCTTCCACAAAATGACTCAAAGAAGACTTCAGCAGTTGACTAAGGAAAAGTCAGCTAATGCAGTTGCTATCAAGGAAACAGAAGACAACGATCTTGGAAGCAACCAGGATCGTAGTGTTTGTCAGACAAAGAAAGAACTGATGGAAGGTGAACCGAGATACTAGCCAGCTTCTGAAGAGCAAGGCTAAAGTGATTAAGTGCAGGGTCAGTTCATTGATGATAAGTGAGCGGAAGATCACCAGGAGAAAGCAAGCTGGACGCGCCACAAATATGAAGTGTCTTGATATTCAGAAGGGAACCAGAGCAAGGAATTAGGCCATCAGTATTTGAGAACAGTCAAAGCAAACAGAAGTATTGAAGCACTGCACAATACAAGAAAGAGGTGTTCTACATTGAAGATCCAATCAACACTCTTCTAGATCGTAGTGTTGTCTCCACCAGACAACAAGACACTACGATCAGGTCCCTGAAGACGTGCATCATAATCGTAGAGCTCGGATACCTGAAGATTGAGGCATTGACAACTATTCAATCTGAAGGGTAATTCGGACAAGTGCTTATTGAGAGCATCGATGCAAAAGGACAACCTCTGATCAAGAAATCAGAAGAAATAAAGCCTTCGACCTGCCCAGGACAGTAAAGTGATACATCTGACAGGGTAGGTGAAAAAGTAGACTGCAGAGTCAGAAAAAGTATGTCATGTCACATCAAGCAGTCTACATCAAACAACTTGAGATCTGTGAAGACATTTGAATAGCTTCCAACGGCTACTTTCCAACGGAAGGATTGGGAAGGTGTATAAATGAAGAAGAGCTTCAAAGATCAAAGGGTGCTGAAAGAGTTGAGTTTTGGAGAGAAGATGGACTGATTGAATCAAGTAATAGTAAGTCCAGAGACTCACTCTACGATCCATCAAGAACACTCAAAAGTCAGATCAAGCAATAAGTAGAAGTGTGAGTTCTACTATGTAGAAGTGAGAGTTCTACTACATGAAGAGTGTTCTGAACTGCCGAGAGAAAGAAGAGCATCATGCCATCTGGATGTCCATTATGGGAAGACTCTAAGTACAATAGAGAAGAGCTTACGGTCATCTTAGCAAGTCCATCATGGGAAGGCATCGAGTAGCTAGAAGGGAGATCACAAAAGCCATCTTGGTGTCAAGCTTGAGAAAGCTTTTAGGTACCTTGCAGAAGAGCTTACAGTCATCCTAGAAGCCTCTCATGTGCAGCCATCAAGTACCAAGGAGAATGATCTTCAAGGCAGTTCATCAAGGGGTCATGCTGAGTAGTTGAACAACCTAAGAAGCTGAGCATCATGCAACACTCAACTGCTCTTCAAGGATGATCAAGCCGAAGCTGCTAAAGATAGAAGATGTTCAGAGCATGAAGACATCTTAGCAGCTCAGCACCGACTCCAACAACAACAACAATAACTCAAAGAAGCCAGGGCCTGAGGGGTCCTTGTCCGGAGGGACTAAACAAAGCAGGGCCAAAGGGTCCTTGTCCAGAGGGACTAAACGAAGTTCTAAGCCTGCTGGGCTTGAAGAGTTCCTAGGGAACTAGAGAAGTCCCAAGGCTGCTGGCCTTGAAGGAATCTTAATGATTCAGGGTGCTGCCCTTCCTTAGTGGAAATCCTGCTAGTTGAAAGCAGAAGAGTGGATTAGGAGCTTGAGTCTCCGAACCACTTAAAATCCCTTGTGTCTTTTACATTATGTCATTTACATTATGTCTATAACTGCTATAACTGCTATGTATGTTTTAGCTGCTTACAACTAAACTAACCTAACGAACAATGTTTGTATGATTATGAATATATCAATGAAGGAGGGGAATCTTTTACTTATTTCGCTGTGATTGAAAAGATTCTATGTTTGTCATATAATCTAATATGAACAATACATCATAAACCAGAAAAGTATTTCAAAAGAAAAGGATCTATTCAACCCCCCCTTCTAGATCTATTGTGCCCTCTGGGATCTAACACATTACTTTATTTGACGGATATCGTAAGCAAACCTCATCTCTTTGAATGCAAGTTATCTTACTTTCTCGTTCAAATTGAGCTAGTATGTTAAACTCTCGAGAAAACTATTATTCATGTTGAACTTGGTATTGTTCTTGAATATTGTGAAAATGTTTATGCCATTTGATTTAGCTAGACTATATGCATGTTTATAAAACCGTCCAAACCAATTGACTGGTGCAAAAATCTTGAAAACTGAGTTGAACAACCCTTATGGTAAGGGGAATGTTTATTGTTAGAAGCCCCAACACATGCGTGAATATTACTGTGTAGTTATGCATAACTTAGAGTATTGTAGACTGATCATCTATCATACTTGAATCTTTTGGGTTATCAGTTTAATATTGTTAATTCTAGTAGATGTTCAATAGTTCTTAGTTACTGCTCAGTATAAATTATTTATCCAGTTGGATACGTTGATAGCCTTTGAGATCATATATGTAAAGTCCCCGAACCCGGATACTTGAAACCCGAATTCGGTACTTCACGATACCATTTCTATGAGCGGAATAATACTAATAATAATAACAATAATATAAATTTTAAACTTAACTTACATTTATCAGAGTTTAATCTCAAGTACGCAACCTTTACTACATTCTTTACATGATATAAAATGCATATCATAACTTAGTACAGTCTAACTATTACAAATGATACAAATAAACAAATTGTGTTTTCTTTCTTTTTTACTACATCTGGCATGAGCTTTCCGGTCCTTCACACTTAGCTGAAAACATTTAAATTAAGCAAGGATGAGCATTTGAGTGCCCAGCAAGTATTATATATATATATGTATAAGCTGAAAGAATTTAAATGTTTTCTTTATAATATTCTTCTACAACCAGTCAATAGTTGTGAAGTAATCTGTATCAATAATAATAACATAACAACCCTCTTTCAAATTTTTGAAACTATGTATTGTCTATACATGGGGTTTCTGTGACACATTATGAACATTGTTTTTCGTTTTCGAAAGGGTTTAAACAGAAATTCATCTGTAAACCGGCCATTGCTTACGGGCCTGCGGGTGTACAGTCCATGGGCCCTGTATTGATCAATACTACATTGTTAGAACGATATTATCGTTCATCCTTTGTCCGCCGTAGCGCATAAAAATTTTCCCATTATCGGGATGTTCATACCTGTCGGGTTTTTATAACAAAGGTCTTATATAATTCAACATATATGTATATCAAAGGTATATCAACATGTGATTAAATACAATGATTATCCAAGTGGGGACACTTGTATAATCATTTATAGAAATTAACGAACAGAATATATAACTGAATTATCATATACTAACATGTTGATAATCAATGGGTGTATATAATATAGATTTAACAATCTGTACAGTAATAATATAATTTTGAAACATTCTTACACTTGTCCATTGCATAAAGAAAATGCAAAGTTAGGATACTTGCCTGATGCGCCGCTTACAATTACGCAACTTAGATCTATCTGTTATACCGAAACCTATCATTAATAAGATCATTCTATCGATTAGAATCACATATCATAACACATAATATTGCTTATTGCAGTCAGTACATAACCTAATCACATTGTCATACATGTTCAACAATCATGTCATCACAAACAAACATCAACTCATTCCTAATCACATTGTCACACGACTTTGTACACCATTGAATCACAAATAAATTAATTGACTAAATTTCTAAGTCCAGATCAATTTCTGAACCATGTCGGTTTACCGACAGCTTTATCGGGTATATATCGAGTCTAAGACTCTAAACAGTTGTTCAATATCCATTTAGACTAATTAAATAACAGTCATATCATTTTTCATGACCTTATAATAATTATAAAATAATCATTACCATTTATCATAATTTTTAAAATATCAGAATCATTATTAAATGATTTAAATAGTACACAATTCTATTATCATTAATATTTAATTAATATAAAACTATTAATCAAACCATTGACCAAATATTAAAGTTATTTATAATAACTCAAAATATTCATAACGTATTTATATTACCCTTAAATGATTTTTAAAACATTTAAAATCATCATTAAATAATTACCATTAATATTAAAATATTAATGTATCATTTATCCAAATATTAAAAGTAATTAATTATAACTTAAAATATTTTAAATTCATTTATATCCTTTTTAAATGATTTTTAAATAAATAAAACCATTTTTAAACTATTTATTTAATATAATTATTAAATAAATTTAATATCATTAATCATTAAATAAATATCATTAATATTAAATTATTAATGAAAATATCCCTTAAATATTAAAAGTTATATTTTATAACTTAAAATATCTTTAAACACTTTATTTTCATTTAAAATGATTTTTATAATATTAAAATCATTTTTAATAAACTAATTATTTAATATAATGATTAAATAACTTTAATATCATTATTAATCATTAATTAATTAAATTAACCATTAAATATTAAAAGTTATATTTTATAACTTAAAATATTTTTAAATACCTTATCTTTATTTAAAATGATTTTTAAAATATAAAAATCATTTTTAAACTAATTTATTTAATATAAATTTTAAATAACTTTAATATCATTAATATTAAAATAATAATATTTTTCATGACAAAATATCAAAAGTCATATTTTATAACTTAAAATATTTTTATAATACTTTAAATGATTTTTAAAATCATTAATTTTATTTTCCATAATTTATTTAATATATTTATTAAATAACTTAAACATCATTAATATTAAATTATTAATGAATTTCATTACAAAATATCAAAAGTCATCAAAAATAACTTAAGATATTTTTTTATACCAAAATATTATTTTTCATGACTTTTCATGAATTAAAACTATTTTTAAATAATTTATTTAATATTTTAATTAAATAAATAAATATCTTTTATACTCCAAAAATATTAAATATTTATGAAATATACTCAAAATAGTTAAAAACTATTTTTCAGAATTTAAAATAATTTTTCGGAATTTATTTGGTATTTTTAATAATTAAAAACTATTTTTTTCTATTTTTAAATCATTTTCGGAATTTCCAGAAATTAAAAATAAAATAAAACAGTCGCTAAAGCCTTTAGCGACAGACAAACGTCGCTGTTGGTGTTCTTCACCAACCCAGATTCTCAAAGCCAGTAGCCGAGTAGGCTACTTTGACCATAATTTGCGATCAGATCATAATGTTTCTGGGAAATCTAACACATAAGTCTTGTATTACTCATGTAATACTACAAGTACATAATAAATTTCATGGCTTAACAACAACAGATCTAAGATAAATCATCCATCAAAGTAGCTGTCAGAGCTGTTCTTCATGAAGAACAGTTCGAGGTGCCTACTTTGGACCTCTATAACTTGCAACCCGGGTAACTCTTTTGTGATCTATCACTTCCAGTGTGTAGACATCATGTAGGAATACAACTATAAAGCTAAACATACATATAAAAACTACGGATCTAACAGGAAATATCTGGTCAAAGTTCACCACGGAAATTGCTCATAAAATTCTGGGTTCGTGTTCTTGAGCAGTTTCGGTCAACGGGTTTTGACCAAGAATAACTCCCGATCTATAACAGATATGAACTTGATTATTTTTTCATCTTACAGACCACATAACAAGCTATACATAACATCTTACAAATACCAAAAACACTAAATAATCACAGAGATATAAGGTTTGACATTTGCCTAAAAATAACAGATTTCGGTATTTTTAAAAGTTGGAAAAACTTTGATTTTGAGCACTTTGATGTTATGGGTCCTTGATTTATGAACCCAGATCATCAATTGACACCTTATTACACATATTTAACAAATCAATTGCTTCAATTAACATATAATCAAAGGATTTCAAGATTTTGGGATTTTATACCTTTATGAGCTTTGATTTCGATTCTATGTTTCTGATTTGGTGTTGATGAACGTGGGGCTGTGTTTGTGACTAATATTATCAACATATTTCGTGGGTCTTTGAGAGAAGAAGGCTTAGTTAGGTGTTGGGCAAAAATTTAGTAAACAATAGCATTTTCTCTCTCCTTTAATCTATAAATAGACAAATGATGCATGAATTTGGCTGAGCTATGGATTGTTGCTGTCATTTACAAGCATGTGGGGTTGTTGGGTTTGATCACCAACTTCCCCTAAATGTCAAATCCTATTTTTTAGCCAAATAATTTAATTAGGGGCATAATAGTCTTTTAATAAATAATTTTAATGGCATTCTTGTCCTTTGGCAAACCATTAGGGTTTAGGGTTTGATTAGGGTTTAGGGTTTGGAACATTTTAGGTTTTATAAATAAACCAAATCTAGGATTTCCAATTTTAGGGTTTAAAATAAATAAATACAATTTTAGTTTCTAAATTTATAATTAGGGTTTATAAAATAATTTAGGTTTCTTAATAAAGGTTTTGAATCTACTTAACACCTTGTTAATAATGTTTAGAAAACACTAATTAACATTACCTTTCTCAATTTAGCCATTAGTATTAACTAAAAGCAAATTAGGGTTTTAATTTAGGAAAAATTAATAAGGTTTTTAAAATTAATAACTAGGGTTTTTGAAAATTAGGGTTTCAATAATAAAATTAAGATTTCTAATTTTACGATTAGGGAATACGATTAAAAATTAGGGTTTATAATTACTAATCAAGATTTCTAAATTCAGAATTAGATTACCGAATTTAGTAATTAGGATTCACCAATTAATTAGGGTTTCTAATTAATTCAGTTTTCCAAGTATAATTAGGGTTTTTCCTAATTAACTTTAAATTTCCCCAATATACAACATAATTCACCTTAACATGATTGCATAACAGTATTAAACTGACATTTGACTTTTAAATTAGGGTGTAACAGCTTAAACTAGGGTTTTGATATTGTACACATAATTTGACCAACATTATCAGTCCACACATATACAGTACTTATTTATAGCACTGAAAAATCAAAATATAATTAATATTATATTATTATCATTATTCCTTATCCCGGAATCAAAATTAGGGTTTATCAAAATATTATTAGGGTTTGATCAAAATATATTAAAACTATTCCACACATTAACATTACACATATAATCATACATATCTATAACACTGATAAATAATAATATAATATTAGTATTTTCATTCCTTGATCAAAACCCAGAATTAGGGTTTGGATTCCATATCTGATCTATCATTCATATAAAACCTTAATAATTAAGTTAAAATAATTAACTTAACTATTCTGAAATAATTTCATATAATAAATAATTATTATAATAATTCTATAATCATATCATATATTATTTAAATAATATAATTATCATATTTTCATGGAAAATACACATTAAAAACATTTTTACTTTAAAACTAATTATTATTAGAATATAATTTATAATGATCAATAATTCTAAAATAAAATTATTCATAACCATTCATGTAATAAATATATTTTATATTCATCACATAAACACATACATAATACCTTTCACGCATTCTTACCTTTATAATAAATAATTATTCTAAAATCATTTCATATATTATTTAAATAATATAAGTTTATATTTTCCTTGAAAATAATTAATAAAACATTTCCAATAGGGAATTAATTAGTATAAAAATATAATTAATAATAGTCAATAATCCTAAAATAAATTTATTTGCAATACTTAATGTAATAAATAAATTTTATTTATCACACATATAATTATCATTACACATTACCTTGACACATATCATTCATATTTATTTTAATAAAAAAAAAAAATTTATACGCAAAATTTATGATTTATTTATATAGAAAATATCTGGCTGTCACATTCACCCTCCCTTATAAAGATTCCGTCCCCGAAATCACCTTTTAAAACCTATACATACCAGGGTACATAGCATACACAATCATTTCAAGTGGATCTCGATCATAGTTGATCGATCCGATCTTTAATTATTCAGCAAAAAGTTTATCTATCCCCTTAAACAGAAATTTGATTTCTAATAAAACTCAAATTCCTCCTTCAAAATAATTTATAAAATAATTTATTATCTATATAAGAAAATAATATATAAGAAAATAAAATTGGTTCGAGTAATACCTGAAGTTGCATCCCCGGTTGCTACGATATCTTGAACGGTCACGCTGAAAATGCTTGCGGTTGGTTTCGTTGGTTTGTTTGTTGATGTAGGTCCCGTTGTCGCCAATGTCCTGCTTCCTTTTCGCATTTTCGCATTCCTTGTCTCCATTTCCTTTCTTGCACAGTCTTTCACCTTATGCTCCATTGATTCGCACATAACACATTCACTATAAATTATTAGATTGAGATATTTTGGAAAGATATATATTCCTTCTGTCCTTACTTTCCACACACAAACTTTTCCTTTTAATCACATTCCCGACTTATTTCCGGTATTATCAAAATTATTTTCTTTTATCATATAGGTGACAAAAGTTGTCTTTTGCCCCCATCGTTATCCTAGCTATCACATATGTTTTAACAGGGTCGATTGATCTTCTAAATCCTGGCGGTCCGGTTGTCTTGAAGTCTTTGAAGTTTGTCGATCGATTATCTGGCTGATTTCCCGCAACTGGTATTCCGTTCTGCACAGTTTGAGCGTCCGCATTCGCAAATTTTGATGTCGGGTCTGGTTGTCTTCCAACTTTGTTCACAGGTTCTTCTTCCTTTGGTTTCGTTTTTGTTTTGACGGCATTTTCATAAAATATTCTTACATTCTAAGCCTTATCGTAAACGCAAAACATTTAACGCAAAACTTTCTATTCAAATACTCATGTACTCAAAATATTATATTTTGAAAACTCGGTCCATTGTAATAACCAATGACCAGATTAAATATCTACTATCTTTATACCAATTTATCCCATTAATCCAACATAAACTCATATTTATACCACTTGACATGCCTTAGCACACACTGCTTTAAACATCCGCTATCCCTTTGTGACTCGAAAGTCGGGAATCGCTGCTATAAATTATACAAAATATTACATTACACCAATATACCTATCACATATACCACTTAAAACTATACCTATTCAACTAATACTAATACTACCTATTCCTTATACATTCACTAACGATCATTTGCTTAATTAACCTATCTATTTCCATTATCCTCAATATCCATTTACACATAACTATATCCAGTTTGTCACAACTTTCAATACCTTATGAGTTTAAGAACTCATCACAAACATACGAGTTTAAGAACTCGACATTGACCACATATCTTTTAACTATACTTTACCTATCAGTTATACTTAGCGTTTCTTGATCCAGTACTATACTTTCCAAAATAACCACCTTTTTGAGGTAGCTTTCAATGTGAGCCTTTATTACAGCTATTAGCTTTGATATTGGCTCAGTCATGGAGGTTGACTTATTCTTTACGACTTAAGGGTATCCAAATTCTGTTCCTTTCTAACACCTACGCACAAAAATTATCTTGATAAACAAATAATAAATACACACAGCACCTTTTAGTTTTATAAGTTATCTTTTATTTTGTTTGACGATGAATTTATCCGATTCATCTATCTTTAAACTCTATATGAGTTATTTATATTTTCAACGTTTCCCTCTGTTCTAAGGTTATAGCCTAAGGTCTAACCCACCTAAAGTTTCTAACCCTATAGCTCTGATACCAACCTGTAAAGTCCCCGAACCCGGATACTTGAAACCTGAATTCGGTACTTCACGATACCATTTCTATGAGCGGAATAATACTAATAATAATAATAATATAAATTTTAAACTTAACTTACATTTATCAGAGTTTAATCCCAAGTACGCAACCTTTACTACATTCTTTACATGATATAAAATACATATCATAACTTAGTACAGTTTAACTATTACAAATGATACAAATAAACAAATTGTGTTTTCTTTCCTTTTTACTACATCTGGCATGAGCTTTCCGGTCCTTCACACTTAGCTGAAAATATTTAAATTAAGCAAGGATGAGCATTTGAGTGCCCAGCAAGTATTATATATATATATATATATATGTATAAGCTGAAAGAATTTAAATGTTTTCTTTATAATATTCTTCTACAACCAGTCAATAGTTGTGAAGTAATCTGTATCAATAACAATAACATAACAACCCTCCTTCAAATTTTTGAAACTATGTATTGTCTATACATGGGGTTTCTGTGACACATTATGAACATTGTTTTTCATTTTCGAAAGGGTTTAAACAGAAATTCATCTGTAAACCGGCCATTGCTTACGGGCCTGCGGGTGTACAGTCCATGGGCCCTGTATTGATCGATACTACATTGTTAGAACGATATTATCGTTCATCCTTTGTCCGCCGTAGCGCATAAAATTTTTTCCATTATCGGGATGTTCATACCTGTCGGGTTTTTATAACAAAGGTCTTATATAATTCAACATATATGTATATCAAAGGTATATCAACATGTGATTAAATACAATGATTATCCAAGTGGGGACACTTGTATAATCATTTATAGAAATTAACGAACAGAATATATAACTGAATTATCATATACTAACATGTTGATAATCAATGGGTGTATATAATATAGATTTAACAATCTGTACAGTAATAATATAATTTTGAAACATTCTTACACTTGTCCATTGCATAAAGAAAATGCAAAGTTAGGATACTTGCCTGATGCGCCGCCTACAATTACGCAACTTAGATCTATCTGTTATACCAAAACCTATCATTAATAAGATCATTCTATCGATTAGAATCACATATCATAACACATAATACTGCTTATTGCAGTCAGTACATAACCTAATCACATTGTCATACATGTTCAACAATCACGTCATCACAAACAAACATCAACTCATTCCTAATCACATTGTCACACGACTTTGTACACCATTGAATCAGAAATAAATTAATTGACTAAATTTCTAAGTCCAGATCAATTTCTGAACCATGTCGGTTTACCGACAGCTTTATCGGGTATATATCGAGTCTAAGACTCTAAACAGTTGTTCAATATCCATTTAGACTAATTAAATAACAGTCATATCATTTTTTATGACATAACATCTTACAAATACCAAAAACACTAAATAATCACAGAGATATAAGGTTTGACATTTGCCTAAAAATAACAGATTTCGGTATTTTTAAAAGTTGGAAAAACTTTGATTTTGAGCACTTTGATGTTATGGGTCCTTGATTTATGAACCCAGATCATCAATTGACACCTTATTACACATATTTAACAAATCAATTGCTTCAATTAACATATAATCAAAGGATTTCAAGATTTTGGGATTTTATACCTTTGTGAGCTTTGATTTCGATTCTATGTTTCTGATTTGGTGTTGATGAACGTGAAGCTATGTTTGTGACTACTATTATCAAAATATTTCGTGGGTCTTTGAGAGAAGAAGGCTTAGTTAGGTGTTTGACAAAAATTTAGTAAACAATAGTATTTTCTCTCTCCTTTAATCTATAAATAGACAAATGATGCATGAATTTGGCTGAGCTATGGATTGTTGCTGTCATTTAGAAGCATGTGGGTTGTTGGGTTTGATCACCAACTTCCCCTAAATGTCAAAGCCTATTTTTTAGCCAAATAATTTAACTAGGGGCATAATAGTCTTTTAATAAATAATTTTAATGGCATTCTTGTCCTTTGGCAAACCATTAGGGTTTAGGGTTTGATTAGGGTTTAGGGTTTGGAACATTTTATGTTTTATAAATAAACCAAATCTAGGATTTCCAATTTTAGGGTTTAAAATAAATAAATACAATTTTAGTTTCTAAATTTTATAATTAGGGTTTATAAAATAATTTAGGTTTCTTAATAAAGGTTTTGAATCTACTTAACACCTTGTTAATAATGTTTAGAAAACACTAATTAACATTACCTTTCTCAATTTAGCCATTAGTATTAACTAAAAGCAAATTAGGGTTTTAATTTAGGAAAAATTAATAAGGTTTTTAAAATTAATAACTAGGGTTTTTGAAAATTAGGGTTTCAATAATAAAATTAAGATTTCTAATTTTACGATTAAGGAATACGATTAATAATTAGGGTTTATAATTACTAATCAAGATTTTTAAATTAAGAATTAGATTACCGAATTTAGTAATTAGGGTTCCCAATTAATTAGGGTTTCTAATTAATTCAGTTTTCCAAGTATAATTAGGGTTTTTCCTAATTAACTTTAAATTTCCCCAATATACAACATAATTCACCTTAACAAGATTGCATAACAGTATTAAACTGACATTTGACTTTTAAATTAGGGTTTAACAGCTTAAACTATGGTTTTGATATTGTACACATAATTTGACCAACATTATCAGTCCCACATATTCAGTACTTATTTATAGCACTAAAAAATTAAAATATAATTAATATTATATTATTATCATTATTCCTCATCCCGGAATCAAAATCAGGGTTTATCAAAATATTATTAGGGTTTGATCGAAATATATTAAAACTATTCCACACATTAACATTACACATATAATCATACATATCTATAACACTGATAAATAATAATATAATATTATTATTCTCATTCCTTGATCAAAACCCAGAATTAGGGTTTGAATTCCATATCTGATTTATCTTTCATATAAAACCTTAATAATTAAGTTAAAATAATTAACTTAACTATTCTGAAATAATTTCATATAATAAATAATTATTATAATAATTCTATAATCATATCATATATTATTTAAATAATATAATTATCATATTTTCATGGAAAATACACATTAAAAACATTTTTACTATAAAACTAATTATTATTAGACTATAATTTATAATGAGCAATAATTCTAAAATAAAATTATTCATAACCATTCATGTAATAAATATATTTTATATTCATCACATAAACACATACATAATACCTTTCACGCATTCTTACCTTTATAATAAATAATTATTCTAAAATCATTTCATATATTATTTAAATAATATAAGTTTATATTTTCCTTGAAAATAATTAATAAAACATTTCCAATAGGGAATTAATTAGTATAAAAATATAATTGATAATAGTCAATAATTCTAAAATAAATTTATTTGCAATACTTAATGTAATAAATAGATTTTATTTATCACACATATAATTATCATTACACATTTCCTTGATACATATCATTCATATTTATTTTAATAAATAAAAAAAAATTTATACGCAAAATTTATAATTTATTTATATAGAAAATGTCGGGCTGTCACAATATATATTCGTTGATCTATATTGAATTATCGTTCATATTCCAAGGATTTAATTCAAGAATTGTTGATATTCATTATTCATGATGTTATTCTGAAATCCTGAACTATCTTAGATATGATACTTCGATATTTCAAACTTGTGTTATAGAACTCTTTACCCTTGTTGTATATTACTTGATGGACAATTTGTGCTCATTCTTGCTTATTTAAAACCTTTCAGTTAAGGCGAAACATGGAAGTGTCTCTGGGACAAACAAAGGAAAGGCTACCGACTAGCTTGTTCCTTTATGTTTAAAATTGTTATGATGTATTAAGACTATTTTCAGACTATGTTTAAGCTTAAGTAGGATTATGTAATAAGTATTTATTCGATATTATTATGTAATCTATTAAGTACTGTAGGTTGCGAGACTTGGGGAAATAATTATAATAAATCATTGTATATTATTCTAAATTGGATTTTTCGCTGTGAATGTATAATTCTAGTTATTATTATATTATCATGAGCACGTGATGAACCAAATTTGAGTGACCAAGTGGAGGTCCGAATTTGGGGCCGTCACAGGTTGGTATCAGAGTTATAGTTATAAACCTTAGGAACGAGAGTCCTTAGATTATAACTTTGGAAAACTTAGGAGATAGAGAGGGATGAGACTCATGTAGAGTTTTCCTAGAGATTGACTTAGTGTGTTATAGAATATAACTTCATTTTATACCATGAACTTATGTTATTTAACATTCTAATGGAGTTGTTGTTAGTGTTATCTTATGTTGGTGATTGTAGGATGACTGACATGGGAGGACCTAGCCGAGTAGTAGAGGAGGAGCCGCGTGATATGTAACGAATGCGTTATTTGAGTTGTGATTCTGGGGACAGAATCCTTATAAGAGGGTAATGATGTAACATTCCAATTTTTTTAAATGTAAATTATAAATATTTATTAATTTATATAAATATTTACTGGATGTGTTTATTATTGGATAAATAATTGTTCAATTTGATTGATTTGATTTAGTTAATTATTTATTTATTAAATAAGTAATGTGTTATGTGGATTAAGTTATGTGATTAAGTAATTTATTTAATAAATTGTTATTACATAAAGTGTGACAAATAACTATTTGATAAAGAGTTATTAAAATAAATTAAAGTAGTTTAATTTAGTTTTACCCAAACAAAGCTTAAGGATATAAATTATTTTATTTTAAATGGTTTGCCTGTAACAACCCGATATTTTCTGTATAAATAAATCAAAAATTTTGCATATAATTTTTTTTTATTTTAAGGATGAGGATTTGTACAAGATAATGTATGAATGTAATTATGTAATAAATAAAAATATATTTATTACATGAATGTTTACAAATAATTTTATTTTTGAATTATTGACTATTATAAAGTTTATTCTTATAATAAATAATTTTATAGCCGAAATTTTTTTATTAATTATTTTCTATGAAAATATGATTATATATTATTTAAATAATATATGAAATGTTTTTTAGAATTATTATAATAATTGATTATTTTATTATATGAATTTATGCAAGATTAATTAAGTTAATTATTTTAACTTAATTAATAATGTTATATATGAAGAATAAATCAGATATGGAATCCAAACCCTAATTTTGAATTTTTATCAATGGTTGGTCAATTATGGGGTATTATGACCAAACCCTAATTTTACTGACAAACACTAATTTTGAAGTCAAATGAGACTTTAAAATCTGTTAAGTCAACATGTTATGTGATTCATGATAATTATAATTATTAATAATCAAGAGAAAATCCTAATTGTAAATTAAAACCATAATTTCTTAAATTAGAAACCTTAAATAATAATTAGCTAATTGCTAAATTAAACCTTAATTTAAAACTCATGTTGAGTTTGACACTGTTATATAACTATGTTATATGATTTATGTTACGTACGATATAATTAATTAGGTAAATCCTAATTAAAAATTTAGAAAGCCTAAATAATTTTTAGAAAAACCCTAAGTCATTAAAAACCATAATTTTAAAAAAAACCTAAATAATATTTATAAACCCTAATTTTCTATACTAACCCTAATTGTCAAGTGGGAAAACCCTAATTTGAAACTCAGTTATGAGTTAGAAACAGTTATGTAATTGTGCTAAATGAAGTATGTTACGTATTATAGAATTTAATGTTAATTAGAGAAAACCTAATTAATATTTAGAAATTCTAATTTCTAGAAAACCTAATTTCTAAATTAGCAACTCTAATTATCAAATTGGAGCCCTAATGGCTAAATTATCAATCTTAATTGTATTTAGTAAAATCTAAACCTAATGTTCATGTATAGTATAATTAGAAAATTAATCATAATTAGGAAACCTTAATTTCAAATTTTTAAAAACTAAAATTTATTTATTTATTTTTGTGTTAACCCTAAATTGAAAATTCTAGAAATTATTTTTAAACCCTAAAATGGTCCAAACTCTAAACCCTAACCCAAACCCTAAACCCTAAGGGTTTGACAAGTTTACAAGATTGCCATTAAAAATAAAAGCGAAAAGACCAAAATACCCTTACATTATTAAACCTAAATAACATAGGTTTTGACCTTAGGTGAGTTGTTGATCAAATCCAACCACCCCATGTGACACATACCAACTGATCAACCACTTATTTCCAGCCAATACGTTGCATCTAGGACTTATATTTATAGATTGGAGAGAGAAATAATTCATTTGGTAACTTGATTTTTGCACCAGTACAAAGTATGGTTTTTTTTTTTACAACATTTTTAAAAAAAATGTTGTAGATATATATGCAAAAACGTTATCTATTTAAAAGAGCATTTTTTTTATTTTAACTAGATAACGTTTTTTTAAAAAACGTTGTCTATATGTAAAAACACGGAGCTTAACATTAAATTAAAACACGGAGATAAAAATATGCAACTAAATCTAGCCTAGGGTTTGTTTCTTCCTCTGTGTTTTAGAGAGAGTAAGAGTTTGGGAGAGAAGAAGGGATTCCTTCGAAGATCGGCGATGCTTACGAAAGAACAAGGGATTCCTTCGAAGATCGGCGATGCCCAAAAATCGGAACCCCAAGACATCCTCATTCGCTGTTAGCGACCAAGGCTTGCCTTTAAGACCTGTAAGTTATAAATCTACTTTTTATTCACTTTTCTTACTGTAAACCCTAATATGTATTTGAAATTTCTATTGTTTTTGTGTGCTGATTGTAGGATTGAATGAACTTCTCTTTTTTGATGCAATTTTACACATTTTTTAATTGATATTTTGAAACCTGCTTATATATATATATATATATATATATATAACTCCTGAAATTGAAGGTATTAACTGTAAGTGTAATCTTTTATGAGCTGAGCTGAGCAGAGCAGTGAAGAAGAAGAAAGGAAAGGAGTGATGGTGATGACGGAAGAAGATATAACTCGATTGTTTAGAATAAGAAAGACGGTGATGCAAATGCTGGATGACAGAGGTTACTTGGTTGGTGAATCCGAGAAGGAGATGACTAAATACCAGTTCGTTCAGAAATATGGTGAAAACATGAAAAGGGAAGACCTTGTCATTAGTAAATCCAAGAAAAACAATCCCTCTGATCTGGTTTATTATTTTTTTCTATTTCCTCTATAATTATTATTGTTTCTAAACCTTAGCTCACAAGTTAGTTCTAAATTTCTTTGCATTCTATTTATTTGTAGTGCTGAAATATTTGTAGTATCAGTAGTATACATTTGAGGGAGCATTGGTTCTTCATTGTCACCTTAATCTCCACAAGCCCTAATTTGGTCTTCCTAAAGGAAAGGAGCAGAAAAGGGAAAATAGGATTCATGTATGAGTCCCTAAAGATGGAAGATGTAGCCTCCTGGTATAAAAACAAAATAAAACAATGTATTTAATAATAAAGTAAAAAAGTTTAAGCCACATTATGTTCATTAAAGAAGGGCAAGCTAAACTTGCATTGCTGTCTATAATGTATTTCAACGTGGATTTTTGGTAAGCTAAGCTAAGCTTGTTCTAAAACAATATTTTAAATCCACCTTTGCATTGGGCTAGCTAAGCTTGTTCTATTCAGAAGGTTGCACTAATTTTTTTTTACTTTTTATCCTAGTTAAACATTTCTTGTAAATAAGTTACCCGAAGTGTTTATGTAACTATTTTGATGTAGGAAAGTTAATCATAACCTTGTTTATTAATACTTAGATTTTCTTTGTTGCATATCCTCATAATTTTCTCAATTTTCTCATGTAAGGTAATGCTTTTGTGTTCACAAAGACTTGACTATTAGACATGGTCCAGACTTTTTATCGTCTCTGAATTTAATTCTTTCTTCACTGTGGGAAATTTTGTTGCTGGGATTTAATGCTTTATGTTGTCTATTCTTCTCATTTCTTCAGTCCACCCTCTTGTTCTCTCCCTCCAAATTTATTTTTCTGCTTTGCTGCAGTAATTATAAATGCTGATGTTCTGTTACTTATGGTACCTGTTTGCTATTTACAAGTGATTGTTTGTGGACCAGATTTATGTTTTCTATCCTGAGGAACCAAAGGTTGGTGTAAAGACAATGAATACTTATACCAATCGCATGAAATCAGAGAATGTTTTCCGAGCTATCTTGGTTGTCCAACAAAATCTGACTCCCTTTGCCCGTACATGCATATCCAAAATATCCACAAAATTCCAGTTAGAGGTCTTCCAGGTGAGTGTTAATTTCTTCTGAAGATATACATGAATTCACAAAATCAATTATTGGAGTTCATATGTTTTGCATTGTTTTCTGAATCTTTGGAAGGAATAATTGCGCTCAAATGCAGGTGTTTGGTTTAACAAGTCTGAGAGCATGTACGTCAACTAACTATGACGGTAGTTTACCAGCCACAGTGCATCAATTGGTCAGTACCTTCTCATCTGATCCAAGCTTGATTGCATTTGCTCAACTTTGCGATGACCCCTCCTGGAATAGCAGGCAAGTGTAAAGATCTTCGATGTTCTTTTGTCTGAAATCATTCCCAATTTCTTAAAAAGTATGGCTAATGATCTTGTCGTACTCTCACACTCCCTTGTTATATTATGTCATAAAAAGGCCTTTTACTGGCTTGGACTGGTATTTTGCATGCACACTTGTTAAAAGGTTGTAGTCAATTATAATTTATATGAGGTGAACCCCTCACATGAAAAATAGAAACACAGTCAAACTGTAGTATCAGAGGCGGGTCTGTTTGTTATACAACTGAATATAATGCTCTTTCTGTCAATTGAATGGTTGATGGAAAATAGAAAGTGTCTCAAAGTTTACTGTACTACTTTAAAAATCTAACGAAAGCCCTAATAGTATCTTAGAAATCTTATTTTCTTGAGTCCTGGCAGCTAGCTATTAATGATACAGATTAGGATATGCAAATCAATTTCTTTTCCATCTTTTGATTCCTCTTCTAAATGCTTGTGTTTTGAAGTCTCAAAGTCATGCAACAGATCATAAGTAATCTCAATTTTGACATTGGATTAGCATAAAGTTGGCGCCATTGCAAAAGTTGTGAACCAAGACCATCAACCACACCATGGAGTAAAGGCATCTGCTGATTAAGGTACCTGACACATGGAGATGTTGCTGGTTTAATGCTTCCCCCAAAGCTGACACCTATTCAGGTACCTGAAGGTCAAAATGTTCTTTTATTTGGAATATTTACTGTGTTATTTATATAACTGCTATAATGATTGATTGGATGGAGGAAACATGTGATTGTTCAAGTAATATATCGTTGTGTGTTTGTGTTTGTTGCTTGTAATTAGAGACAAAAATGAGTCAAATGACAGTGTCAAACAGTAAAGACTGTCAAAATTGAGTGAGTTTCACTATTACTTTCTTATGTGGTTCATTGACTGATATGATATAATTTTTAACAGCCTACTGATATAGCTCTCTAGCTATTTTTGGAAGTTGAGTAGCTGCTTCCTGATTTGCATGAAAGATGATAGTATTTAAGGCATATATGATACTTTGACGAAGTACGGGATGAGTGGGCTACGTATGTGAGCAGCTACATGTAGAGCATATATGATAGTTTGGTATATATTTTGTGGATGTAGTAATTTGAATTACACGAATGGTATTATTGGAATGTATTTTGAATGGTTGATACATTTTGGTTTTAAATTTAAATGAGAATTTAGACCTTTTAGCTATATATCATGGCATTAGCATATTGCAGGTGTATTGGTAATGTAGGTGAACCAATCTTTTTTTTTCTTTTTTTTTTAATCTACAACGTTTTAAAAATGTTGTGTAATCATACATTCTACAACGTTTTTATCCAAAAAACATTGTGGAATCATACCTTCTACAACGTTTTTAAGAATCTGCTAATTTATGGATAACAAATCTACAACGTTTTTTTCTTAAAAACGTTCTGTAATGTACTTAACTACAACGTTTTAAAAACGTTGTGTAAGGGTGTCAAATAGACAACACCCTTAACCACGACGTTTTACTGGTTGAAACCACAACGTTTTTTCCGCGTTGTCTATTTACTGTTTTGTAGTAGTGTTGCTTAATAATCATCCTAGACCCTCTTTCTCTAAAAGCTTCGAAATATGGTAGTAAATGAGTCCCAAAACACAGCCCCACGAGTTCCTCTAACAAATTAGAAGCCTAAGTTCCAGAAATCAAAGCTTAAAGGTATAAACCCTAATCAAAATTTCAGACTTTGATCCTCTGTTAAAAGTTATATTTGAGTGTTAGGATATGTTGTATATAGTGTTATTAAGTGATCTGGGTTTATAGATGTTGGATCCATAAAATTTATAAGCTCAGATCTAGTGTTTTTACAAATCTGAAAAATTTTTAAAACAGTTGTCTGACAACGAATGTCCGTGCCTCTAGATCTTTGTGTGTTAAGTGTTATGTGTGTTTTATGTTATGGATATGTTCTTTGTCATGTGGGCTATGATCTGGAACTGGAAACCAGATCAAATCATGTTTAGATCATAAGATACAAGCGTTCAAAGTGAGTTGACCGATCACGAATTCTAGAAATCTGGGTAAATCCAGAAACCCAGAATTTCTGACAAAGTTTTGTAAGCATTAGATCTGGCTTCTGGTAAGGTTTCTGGCTATGTTGTTGTATTCCCTTTGTAGATTGACATGTAAGGTACATTTTCATGCATCTAAAACATTTAGATTGTTCTTATAATAAAAGCTATTGCCGGTCAAAGTAGGGTTGACCGACTGTTTTGTCTCAAATCTGAAAAACCCAGATTTCTTCATGAGATATTTTTCTGACTATGTTTGACCAAACAAGATCTGCTTTGTTTGTTGTTTTTAGATCTATGTTATGTGTTATAGTTGTTCACTTGCATGTTTTCTACACACTGAACGTAATAGATCTCATAAATCAGACCTGTGAAGCAAGTTATGATGATTGAAAGAAGGCAGTATGAACTGTTCTTCATTTCTGGAAAACCCAGAAATGAAGAACAGCTCTGACAAGATATTTGAAGGCTTATAACTCTCTGATTTGTTGTGTTCTGGCCATGATATCGATTTTTAATGGTAGTCTTCAGTTATACTACAATACCCACACATTAACAAGCCCAGAATCGTGATAACCAAAGATCTGGAACCGGTCAAAGTAGTACACTAATTACTGCACATGAATTTCTGGGTTTCAATGAAGAACACGAAGAACACCTATAGGGACAGTTCTGTCACTATAGGTGGTCTTTAGCGACAGTTTCAATATAAAAATTATATTTTTATTAAATAATTAGTATTAATTAGTTTTTAATTATGAAAAATACAAAAAAAAAATTATTAAAAATTGTTTTAAGGTCCGAAAATTATATTTTAATTAATATGAATATATTTCATAAATATTTAATATTTTTGGAATATTAAAAGTATTTAATTTATTTAATTATAATAATAAATAAAATATTTAAAAATGATTTTAATACATGAAAAATCATTTAAAATTATATTATGGTATAAGAAAATAATTTAAGTTATTTTTGATAACTTTTCAAATTTTGTGATTAATTTCATTAATTAATTAATATTAATGGTAATTAAAGTTTTTTAATAAATGTATTAAATAAACTATGGAAAATAGAATTAATGATTTAAAAATTATAGAAAAATGATTTAAAGGTTATTTAAGTTATAAAATCTAACTTTTGATATTTTGTCATAAAAAATATATTAATAATTAAATATTAATGATATTAGATTTATTTAATACTTATATTAAATAAATTAGTTTAAAAATGATTTTAATATTAGAAAAATCATTTTAAATGAAAATAAATAGTTTTAAAATATTTTAAGTTATAAAATATAACTTTTAATATTTAAAGGTAAATTTCATTAATTAATTATTATTAATGATATTAAAGTTATTTAATAATTATATTAAATACATTAGTTTAAAAATGATTTTAATATTAGGAAAATCATTTTAAATGAAAATAAAGTGTTTAAAGATATTTTAAGTTATAAAATATAACTTTTAATATTTAAAGGATAATTTCATTAATAATTTAATATTAATGACATTAATTTAATGATAAATGATATTAAGTTTATTTAATAATTATATTAAATAAATAGTTTTAAAATGGTTTTATTTATTTGAAAATCATTTAAAAAGGATATAAATGAATTAAAAATATTTTAAGTTATAAATTAATAACTTGAGGAAGGTTTGTGAAAGAATTGTCTGTTGTTAACAACAAGTTTTTAAGCAACAAAAAGGTAGGAACATAACCCTAGTGTGTGTATATATATATATATATATATATATATATATATATATATATATATATATATATATATATATATATGTGTGTGTGTGTGTGTGTGTGTGTGTGTGTGTGTGTGTGTGTGTGTGTGTGTGTGTGTGTGTGTGTGTGTGTGTGTTTGTATAAACGATGTGAGTTTGAGTTTCTGTGTTCATGTGTTTTATAATTGCTGAGAATTTTTAATTTATGTAATTTCCATTATACAATTGAATTATATGATGTTATGTTTCTCAGAGCTAGTGTTAGTTAAAGATTGTAATGAAGTTATTTTAATTTTCCGCATGAATGACTGTTTGTAAAGGTTAGATAACCTGGGAGATTTTATTTTATGTAATTCCTGTATGGGCAGGTTTATTATTCAATTTTATTTATGATTGAGTAGTTATAAATGAATGTTTTGATTACGTGAACACCAAATCTTGAGGTAATGACGTACCGGAATTTGGGGGTGTCACAAGTTGGTATCAAAGCTTTAGGTTATGAACCTTAGGTGGGGGAAAAGCCTTAGGAAGTAACCTTTGAAAAGATAGTGGAGATAACTCTTATCGAGTTTTAAGGAAGAAGTAACAAAACATTTATGTGCTTATGTGTTTATAACTTATGTGCTCGTGAGTGTCGAGTAGAATGATTAATAATTAAAACTTTAAAACTTTGTTGTCAGGATGACTAATGTCGAAGAATCCAGTCAGGCTAGAGAGGAAGGACCTCAGATGCCTATAGAGGAGGAGTCTCGCGACATTCAGGTTGTTTGGGAACAACTACTGCCACGGGAGTCAGCCCCGTTGGTCACAGTGATTGAAGATGATGATGTGGAGACGGATGAGAAGGATCTCCTTAAGTTGCCACAGGAGGATGAGGATGACGAGGACGAGGAGGAAGAGACTCCACTAACCTTGATGGCTGCTCGTATGTATGATGAAGTCTACGACCATAACGTGGAACTTCAGGACACAGTTGAGGAGTTGCAGGAGATAGTAGCTGAACAACAGACTGCAATGGCACAGAAGGACGACGACATCCAGGATCGAGATAAACGTCTAACTAATGTTGAAGAGAAGCTGATGTAGACTGAAGGAGAGAAGGAACAACTGATTGAGATGGTCGTGGAACTGAAGAACAAGCTGAAGGAAGAAGCTACCAAGAGGGCGAGAGCTGAAGACACATATGAGGAAGCTTATCAATGAACTGGAGTAGCAGTAAGAGACACACAAGCTAAGAGGATGAAGATGGAAGAGATGGATAAAGTATTCAATACCGTGATCAATCGAGCTCAAGATCGGGTCATGGGTTATCCAATTCAGTTCGAGACTCTGCCATCATACGTGTTAGATCGCCGAACAATGTTCCGAGTTATGGAAGAAGAGTGTCGAAAGGCTACGGAGTATCTTAATAGATCATTGTAGGAAATGAGCCTGTAATGCACGTAATAAGTATTAAATAATGTGTAAATCCCTAGTGTTAAGTAACCATGGTATATGATAATAATGATGTTGTCCTGTAACTTTTGTAGTTCAGAAAAGGAATGTAAATAGCAGTGATGCTATTGTTTTTATGTTTTTCGAAGTAATGATGAATAAATAAAAGTTATTATTTTATTCAAAGTGTTATGTGTTATGTGGTTATTTCTTTTATGGAGGCAAGTTAATTAGAAAATACTTAAAGAAGTTGAGTAATAGTCTAATAGATGTTTTGTTTTAATAGAAAATGCCTCCCAGACGTGAACCATCCCTACAGAGAACCAATAAGAGAACTAACAATAATGATGTTAAAGATAATCCCGTCCAACAACTAGTGACATTACTAATAGGAGCGTTGCAGAATCAACCTCAAAACCAAGGCACAACGTTTAAGGAGTTTAAGGCGGTTGGACCACCTGAATTCTGTGGATCCATGAATCCGGTCGAGGCACAGACCTGGATTATGGAAATAGAGAAAGTATTTGAAGTCGCTAGGGTAGAGGATGAACAGAAGACTGCGTTTGCAACATTCATGTTGAAAGCAGAAGTTAGTTATTGGTGGCAAGCCAATAAAACCCGGGAAGGACCAGGACGGATGACCTGGGATAGGTTCAAGGAGTTATTCTTCGAGACCTATTTCCCAGAAAGTTCAAAGAATCAGTTAGAGGTTCAGTTTTTTGAACTGAAGCAGGGAACGATGACGGTATCTGAGTATGCCACAAAATTCAACGAGTTGGTGAGGTTTGCGCCATATCAGGTCAGCACGGATGAATGGAAGGCGAAGGGATTTGAACAGGGACTGAAGCCCTGGCTGTACAGTAGGGTTTTCATATTCTAATTGAAGACGTTTGTAGCAGTGTTGGAGAAGGCAGTACTCGCTGAAGGTGGAGGCGAGGCAGTGACAAAATTCAACCAAGATTAACAAAAGAAGAAGAAGAATGGGGGGGGGGGGAGGAGTGAAGAATGGCAGCGGAGGCAATGGAAATGGCAACAACAACAACAACAACTTGAAGAGGAAGTAGAACAGAAACAGGGGTACTGGAAACTAGCAGGGTAACCAGCAATTTAGGAAGTTTGAATCATGTGTTACATACGGGAGGTTTCATAAGGGGGTGTGCTTGATGGGGAAACATGCATGTTTCAACTGTGGCCAGGAAGGTCACCTAGCCCCAAATTGCACCCAACCTAAGAAGAATGTCTGTTTTACGTGCGGATCCAAGGATCACTTTGCTCGTGAATGTCCTCAGAAGAAGGTTGGAGAAGCAGCAAGAAGCAAGGGAGGTAGCAGTGGAGGAACATGGGCCATTGCTGGACCTACAACATCAAACAAACCCACAACCAGAACTTTCAACATGACTGTAGAAGATGCTGTGTAATCAAAAGATGTGGTGTCAGGTATTATGCCAATCAATGATATTAATGCTTATGTATTATTTGATTCGGGTGCTACTTGCTCGTTTATATCTGATGAATTTGCTAAGAGGTTAGAATTGCCTAGAGAAGAACTGAATTTCCCTTTGAACATAGAAATTGCGAATATGGAAGTGATTCCTGTTAGGTTTTTTATACAAGAGTTGTAGGGTGAACATTAAAGGGAATATCCTGATGGTAGATTTAATCCCAATTAAACTTGGAGAATTTGATGTTATTTTGGGAATGGATTGGCTGTTCAAATATGGAGCAGTAATTGATTGCCACAAGAAGTGTGTAAACCTTATGACTCCGTCAAAGGTAGTTTTCTATGGTAGCAAATCGCCTAGATAAATGAAATGTCTGACGATTATGCAGGCCAAGAAGTTGTTAAATAAAGGCTGTGTGGGTTATTTGGCTTACATAGTTGATACTCAGAAAAAGGGTGTGAAACTGGAAGAGATACTAGTGGTTAGGGAATTCGTGGATGTATTTTCGGAGGATTTGCCAGGACTTCTGCCAGACAGAGAGATTGAGTTCGTAATCGACTTAGCACCAGGAACTGCACCGATATCGAAGGCCCCGTACAGAATGGCTCAGGTAGAAATGAAGGAATTGATGGTGCAACTGCAAGAGCTGCTGGACAAGAAATATATTCAACCAAGTGTAACACCATGGGGAGCGCCAGTATTATTCGTGTAGAAGAAGGATGGATCAATGCGTCTTTGCATTGCCTATAGGAAATTAAACAAGGTCACAATTAAGAATAGGTATCCGTTGCCTAGAATAGATGACTTGTTTGACCAGTTGAAGGGTGCTAAGTACTTCTCAACAATAGATTTGAGAAGTGAGTATCACCAATTGAAGGTAAGAAAGGAGGATATACCTAGAATGACATTCAGAACTCGTTATAGACATTACGAGTTTCTGGTAATGTCTTTTGGTTTAATAAATTCCCCTGATGCGTTCATGGATTTGATGAACAGGGTATTTAAACCATTCTTAGACAAGTTCGTAGTGGTATTTATCGACGACATTCTGGTGTATTCCAAGACTCAAGAAGAACACGTGGAACATTTACGTTTGACATTAGAGACACTAAGAAAGGAAAAGCTGTACGCGAAATTCTCTAAGTGCGAATTTTGGCTCGATCGTGTACAATTTTTAAGTCATGTGATTGACAAAGATGGGATTTCAGTGGATCCATCGAAAGTGGAAGCTGTAATAAATTTGGAATAACCAAGGACACCTTCAGAGGTGAGGATTTTCTTGGGACTGACCGGTTATTATAGAAGATGCATTCAAGATTTTTCCAAGATAGCCACTCCGTTAAGAAATTTGACATGGAAAGTTGTGAAATTCGTTTGGATGGAGAATTGTGAAGAGAGCTTCCAAGATTTGAAGAAGAAGCTAAGTATGGCACCTGTGTTAACCCTGCCGGATAATACAGGAAATTTTGTGGTGTACAGTGATGCCTCACACAAAGGATTGGGTTGTGTTCTTATGCATAACAGCAAAGTTATTACCTATGCATCAAAACAACTGAAGGATTATGAGAAAGGTTTTTCGACTCATGATTTAGAATTGACTGCAGTAGTATTTGCTCTTAAGATATGGAGACACTATATGTATGGAGAGAAATGTGAGATCTACACAGACCACAAAAGTCAGAAGTATATTTTCACTCAGAAGGATCTGAACATGCGTCAGAGAAGGTGGATGGAATTGATAAAAGACTATGATTGTGAGATCTTTTATCATCCAGGCAAACCGAATGTGGTTGCAGATGCTTTAAGCAGGAAAGGTCGGGAGAAGTTGTTGCTGATAACAACTCATGAGGAGCTCATTTCAGCAATGACAAAGTTAGAGCTGGAAATTAAATTTCCACAAGAATCCGACGAACGACTATTTCAGGTAGAAGTATGTCCAGGATAAGGTGAAGAACGCTCAGTTACAAGATGATGAATGTGGGAAGATAAAAGAGAATATGGTTGATGGTAGCGATACGAAATACAAGGTCGATTCCAAAGGATTACTACGGTATGAGGGAAGAATCTGGGTTCCAGCAACACTAGAGCTGAAAGACGAAATCTTGATCGAAGCTCATAGATCAAGATATTTGATTCATCCAGGAAGTACGAAGATGTATCAAGATCTACGTCGACATTTTTGGTGGCCAAATATAAAAAGGGACGTTGCAGAAAATGTGGCAAAATGTTTGACATGCCAAAGAGTAAAAGCCGAACATCAAAGACCCAACAGATTACTTCAACCGTTGGAAATACCGGAATGGAAGTGGGAGCATATCACGATGGATTTTTTGGTGGGTCTTCCAACTACTCAGAGAGGATGCGATGCGATTTGGGTGATAGTGGACAGACTGACGAAATCAGCGCACTTTTTAGCAATAAAGATTAGGTTCAATCTTGATCAGTTGGCAAGATTGTACATCAAAGAGATCGTTTCGAGACATGGAGTGCCAGTGTCAATTGTGTCCGATAGAGACCCACGATTCACTTCAAATTTCTAGAAGAGACTACAAGAATGCATGGGAACTCAATTGCGAATGAGTACGGCTTATCATCCACAAACAGATGGCCAAAGCGAATGAACGATCCCGACATTAGAAGATATGCTGAGAGCATGCGTCATGGATTTCAAAGGAAGCTAGGAAGAATAATTACCATTGGTGGAATTCGCTTACAATAATAGTTATCACGCGAGTATCGGTATGCCACCTTACGAAGCATTATACGACAGAAAGTGCAGAACTCCACTGTGCTGGGATGAAGTCGGTGAACGTCAACTGCTAGGACCAGAACTAGTACAATAAACTACTGAGATTATCAAACTCATCAGGACAATATTGATAGCAGCTCAAGACCGACAGAAGAAGTACGCTGATCAACACAGGCAAGATCGTGCATTCGACGTAGGAACTTTTGTATTCCTCAAAGTTTCTCCTTGGAAGGGAAAAATTCATTTCAGTAAGAAAGGAAAGCTCAGCCCGAGGTTTATTGGTCCCTTCGAAGTGCTACGAAGAGTTGGAGAGGTAGCTTACGAAGTAGCTCTACCTCCAGAGTTGGAAAACATTCACAATATTTTTCATATTTCGGTGTTACGACCGTATAAACCCGATTACAAACACGTGATCGAGTATGAACCATTACAGTTTGAGAAAGATTTGTCTTATGAAGAGATTCCTATCCAGATAGTCAACATGAAAGAACATGTGCTCAGGAATAAAGTGATACCTTTTGTGAAGGTGATATGGAGGAACCACAATGCTGAAGAAGCTACGTGGGAACTCGAAGAGAAAATGTTGAAAGAGTACCCTGAGTTATTTGTTTAATCTATGTCTTCGATTTTGGGGACAGAATCTTTGTAAGTAGGAAAGAATGTAACGAATGTGTTGTTTGAGTTGTGATTCTGGGGACATAATCCTTATAAGAGGGGAATGATGTAACATTCCAGTTTTTTTGAATGTAAATTATAAATATTTATTAATTTATATAAATATTTATTGGATGTGTTTATTATTGGATAAATAATTGTTCAATTTGATTGATATGATTTAGTTAATTATTTATTTATTAAATAATTAATGTGTTATGTGGATTGAGTTATGTGATTAAGTGATTTATTTAATAAATTGTTATTACATAAAGTGTGACAAATAACTATGTGATAAAGAGTTATTAAAATAAATTAAAGTAGTTTAATTTAGTTTTACCCAAACAAAGCTTAAGGATATAAATTATTTTATTTTAAATGGTTTGCCAAACAAAGCCTTATGGCTTTTGTATTTCTTTTGAATTTCAATTATTAATTAAATAAATAAAATATATATAATATATATTAATATGGTAACTGATAATTCAATACGGTCATTAGTTGAGCGTTAGTTTAAAACTTTTGAAAAGACGTACGTTGGTTTTAGTTAATTATATTGTTTTGGCTTAAACCTGAGAAAGGTTTACAGAGTAAACAAAAGAAATAAAAGAGCTCTCTGTGAGTTGAGAGAAAATCATCAGAACTTGAGGAAGGTTTGTGAAATATTTGTCTGCTGTTAACAAGTTCTTAAGCAACAAAAAGGTAGGAGCATAACCCTAGTATATGTATATATATATATATATATATATATATATATATATATATGTGTGTGTGTGTGTGTGTTTGTGTTTGTATAAACGACGTGAGTTTGAGTTTCTATGTTCATGAGTTTTATAATTGCAGAGAATTTTTAATTTATGTAATTTCTGTTATACAATTGAATTATATGATGTTATATTTCTCAGAGCTAGTGTTAGATAAAAATTGTATGCTAAATTAAGTTTGCAAGGTAAGAACTTGGTTTTACAATGAAAAACATGTATGAACGTATGTTTGCAAAATAACAAAACATGTATAAATTTCCCTCTCGCGCTGCGGCGCCACTCAACAGTAGCTGATGGCCCGAGCTGGCGCCGCCTCCCAAGGTTCAACTGGCGCTGCGGCGCCAAGACCAAAACATTGAATTTTGTTTCTAATTCTTTAACATGCTTGAGACGCTTACTTCAAAATCTCATAACTTCTTCGTTATAACTCGGAACGAGGTCGTTCTAATGCCATTCTCTTCCTTATCCTACGTACTTCAACTCCCCTGGACAGAAATTCATTCTAAATTCGTTAACATGCCATTCAATTGGCTTAAATTTCATTACTCGTTCGTTTTACGTTATTAACGTTCGTCGTCCGTTCGTCCGTAATTCAGTCATCTGAACTCGGAACTAGTTCATTCTTTAGTCCATAACCCACTTTTTCTACGCTCTCTTACATTCTGATGAAACCCTACTCATTCGGGTACATTTATACAGTTTTTATTTCTCGTTCATCTTTAACAAAATTTCGCCATAACTTCGTTATAGCTAAGTTCGATCCATTCTTCATGAACGTTTCTAACGTTCCTAACCAAGCAATATGCAACTAACTTATACGCGATGGTTTTTAACTTGTCCATCAACAATAATTATACTACGATGGTTTTAAATTTGTCCATCAACAACGTTCTTCGTGTTCTTCGCGTTCTTCGTTCGTTCTTCATTTTTAATCAATATTTTGATTACGATTTCACTTTTCCTTGAAATTTGATGTTATAAAAAACCATTCCTGACTAATATCACTGAATCATTCATATGATACATTCGAATTGTTCAAATTCATTACAAATCTTATACTTCCCTAAGAAATTTATAAATTAAACTTCTAATTCTTATTTCTTCGTTTTCTCATGATTTCAACCATATTTAATCATTCTTAACATCTTGTACTTCTTATTCTCATTAATCTATATTTTTACATCTAAAGCTTAAAGAGAATTTACTTAGGGTTAGGTTTTAGATTATCTCTCTTCTTTAATCTTTCTCCGTTGGACAAAGCATGCACACGAGCTAACTTTTCCTCTTCCTTTTCCTCATCATCCGAACTCTCTCTTTGTCTCAAGTGTTGGAAAATTATTCATTAACGAACAAATGAGCTTAAGCTCTCTATTTATAGATTTTCAAGGCTAGGAGCAAAATAGTCATTTCACCCCAAACCTCTTTACTATTCATGGCTTAGCCACCAAGTAACCACTTTACTTGGTGGCTAAGTGGCTGGCCCACATGCTCCATGGGTCTCCCCATGGGTTGCCCCATGGGTTATTACCCATCCGGTGACCCATCGGTTTGATCCGTGGTTTATTTTCTTGGTTTGGGCCATAACACTAATTCTTATTGGGCCTATCTTGGGCTTGATTTAATAAAGCATTGGGCTTGATATAATCCAAGTCCAATTGTATTTTACAAAGTCCATGAACTCAAAGTCCATTAAGCCTAATCGTATTCTACGCATCCCATTCTCGTATTCTTTTCGTATATAGTTCGTACAATATTCGTATTATACGTTCTAATAATCTTCGTACTATACTCGTATAATAACTACTACCATACTAGTATTTTTCACGCATAATAACCCTAATTATTATACGTAATCATTAAATTCTCGAAACTCACTTTTCCTAACCCTTAGGTTTTAAGTCCGCATGTGAAAGCTTCGTTTGTCATAACTGAAATATTATCGAATATTCCATCATGTCTTAAAATTCTATCATTACGCGTTTCTCGAAAATTCAAACTCAATCTGCGAGCAGAAACAGATTAATAGTGCCGATTTCGTCTTTTTCTCCAGAAATATTTTTGTTCCCGAAAAATTTTTATTTTCTTTTTGAAAATTCTTATTCGTTCAGTCTAGCTCGTAGCCAGAATCCTCCTGACTTATAATCTTCCTAGGTTCTAGAACGATTAATAAACACATAGCACATAATAGTATTAATAAAAATTCATTTTATTAATAACTAATTCTTTAAACTAAATTCTAGACAATCCGATTTTTACTCGGGTTGTCACACTTCCCTCCTTATGAAAATTCCTTTCTCGAATTTTTTTAAAACCATAGTCATACCCAGGTTCTCACATTTTCCCCTTCTTCACAGAATTTCGTCCTTGAAATTTTAGCTTACTTTACTTCCCCACTTTTCTTCAAAGAAGTTCTTATCTTTCAAACATTCCCTAATCTCCATAACTTATCAAGAATCACGAAGTAGAAGGAATAACAAGGAACATAAGGATTCCTTTAAAACACTTCATACTTTTGCTGAGAGGTCAAATCGACCATGAACTCTTACTAGGTTTAACAACATTTCGCCGTAAATCCTTCTACCACGGTCAATTTACAATCACCAAGAAGGTAAACTACCTCTTCCATACGTAGGCGATCAACCCATCGTATAACCCCATTTTGGGGTATGTTCACCGCAGACTTAATCATTAGATTCCACACCAAAACAATTTGGCTAGGCATAAATTTTTCAAAGAAAGCTTGATTTTCTTATAACATGACAAACCATTTGTCTAGCCAAATAAAATAGCTTAGACCATAACAATAAATTGGGCATCAACTTGAAACATTCATCTAGTCAAATCAATTGACATCGACTACTTCTTTAAATTCTTTTACAATACATCAAAACGTTTCGTGATGTCATGATACTGTACTTTTCCCAGTACGTTGAGGACTTCGTCAGTTTATGACTCAATCATTATACATTATACCATAGCGGGTTGTTGATCTAGTGATCAACTCCAACTGTAAGAACCCGAATTTTCAAAAAATATTAAAATAAGAATTTAGTAAATAAAATTCTTAAGGCATGAGAAGGATGCGAATAAGAATATATATATATATGTATGCGTTGTGAGGTCTGTGGTATTTTGTTGTATGGGGTAATATAAACTATACAATAAATGATTTCTGTGTTTAATAAATATATTGTTATTATATATTTGTTATTTATTGAAGAGGCGAGTTATTTGAAGTAAAAATAATGGATAGAAGTCTATCTATCGATATTAAATAATTTATCTGAAATTATTTTATCATAGTAAGTTGGTGACATTAAATATCTTTGATAATCACCAATTCCTTGAGTATATGTACGAGTAAGTATCAAGTCTAAGGCATTGCAACCGTACCCTTTAATGGTGGATGTATAGGAGTTGGGCTAAACAATTCCTTCAGAGTGCGGAGGTATATACGAATTAGTAACTGATCTAACTCACTGTGAAAACAGTGTAGATGAGACGAAAACTAAATTGTTGGTTATTTGTGGGAAACCACTCAGTGTACTATATTGAACACTATTATAGACTCGATGTGTGCTAGGTTTAGACTTGTATATATGAACGTTGTTGACGAGAGAAGAAAATCGATATATCTTTAGATAAAGATTGGTTAGAGATTCATTAATTAATATTGAGATATGGTTAAATGGATAGATTAAAGAAACTGTGTTGAGGCAATCTATAGAAAGGAAAGAGAAATAATTATAGTATATTTCTACTAAAGGATATTAAAATAAATTCTAGCATTTGATTATTTTAATAAAAGGGGGAATATTATTTTGATATTACCTTATATAGCTTTGTACGAGGTAATGTGTGTGAGTAAGTAATATGGTAAATATAATAAAAATATATTTGCTATATAAGTTGATGGAAACAATTTATCATAATAAAAAATAAACTTATTTTCTATATATAGTGTGTACGTGTGTCGTGCATGTAAATATTTTAATAATACATATATATTATATTTAGAATAATATATTGAGAAAATGAGTAAATCGTTTTATTATGATTAGTTCCTATATTTAGAGAAAACATGATAAAAACATCTTATGTTATGTTATGACGAAATACATAAATTTGATTATAGTAATGTATTTCTAAGAAGGTTAAAGTTATAAAAGAAAACTAAGTTATTTTATATCTCCATTCACGATGTATTTATATGTGTGAACCTTGTGATATAATAGTTCGATGTAAATTGAACATATTATAAATAGTAAGGTAGTGGTAAATGAATAAGTAATGAGAATGAGGATAATCTTAATGTAAGCTTGTGAAATATGCCTAGTGTACCAAAGTGATGGAATAAGCATTCATTAAATAATTTAATGAATTAATAATTGAAGGAATTAATTTGTATGTGCAATGATTTTATATTATATAGTAGCTACATGTATATGATATAAAATGAAATGTGACACTTCAATGGTAATTATATTGTAATAACCCGATATTTTCAATATAAAATAAATAAGAAATTTTGCATATAATTTTTTTTATTTTGATGATGAAAATAAGTGTCTAGTATTGTGTATGATAAATCTATCTAATAAAATACAAATGATTTTGAATTTCCCGCTCACTCAATAAATCATCTGGGCCGTCCAAAGTTTGAGATAAATCCCACCGTTCATACATCTATCTAATAAAATATATCTATCTATCTAATAATCTAATAATAATTTAATAAAATACAAATGACTTTAAATTTCACGCTCACTCAATAAATTATTTTGGTCGTTCAAAGTTTGAGATAAATTATATTGTCCATATAGTGTCGGAGGCACGGGACCCAGCTAGTACAAATATATTTAGTACCTGAAAAATTATAAATAATTTTAGAATTTTTTATCATTATAAATTATATTCTTATAGTAATTAATTTTGTAAGCAAAAATGTTTTTATTAATTATTTTCCATGAAAACATGATTTTATATTATTTAAATAATATATGAAATGATTATTAGAATTATAATAATAAATATTTTATTATATGAATTTTTTCAGAATATTTAAGTAATTATTTTAACTTAATTATTAATGTTGCATATGAAAAATAAATCAGATATGGATTCCAAACCCTAAATTTGGGTATTGATCAAGGGATGAGAATAATAATATAATACTAATTATATTTTAATTTTCAGTGCTATAAATATGTACTGTAAATGTGTAGACAAATAATGGTTGGTCAATTATGGTAAATTATGTCATAACCCTTATATCATGTTGTTAAACCCTAATTGTTAAACTCAGTTGTGAGTTCAAGATTGAGCAGTAATTGTGTTATATGGATTTTACTATGTATTATAGAATTTCTGTAATTAGGAGAAACCCTAATAATTATTTGAAAACCCTAATTTGCTAAAATTAGAAACCCTAATTATTATTTTAGTAAATTATAATGTTAATTAGGAAACCCTAATTATTAATTTGGGAACCCTAATAATATTAAGGAACCCTAATTATTTAAAACCCTAATTTCTATTAAAAAACCTAATTTTAAATAAATGTGTTTTAATTAAAATTTTATTACACTTTAATTTTAATTTTTCAAACCTTAGTAATTATTTGGGAAACTTTACGATATAAAATCTAGTGATTAAACCCTAGATTCAAGTACCTTGAACAAGAATACCCTTGAGATTAAAATAAAATTACTATTTTGCCCTTTTTGTCCCATTTGGTGTATTATTGTTGGGAGATCTTATCAAATCTTGCAGCCACCCTAGTCTACACTACTTAGTTGTGAGCTACATCACCAGTACATGATCAGCTATTAGCATACAAGTTCAGTGCATCAATTCATTTACATAATTTAAGAGAGAGAAAACCACAAAACAAAGTCATTTAATCACTTATACTTAGCCATACTCTCTCAAGACAAAACCCATAAATTAGTCATAAAGCAAGCCCCATGATTATCATTAACAAATCATAAAGTCAGCAGCAAGATCAAGGCTTAGAAAAGGTGCAAACCCTAAATTTGAAAATCTTTTGATCTTATGTTAGATGTAATTTTGTGTGTGTTAAACATGTTGTATGGGGTGTTAATCAATGATCTTGGTTGCTAGATGTTAGATCCATAACATCTAGAGGCTCAGATTTGATGATTTTCCAAATCTAGAAATTTTTGAAAATAAGGGTTTGACAGTGAATGTCAGATCCCATAGATCTCGATATGTTATATGTGTTTGTGTTTTGAAAGTTTGTACTTGTATTCTGTTAGGAGATCTTTAATATTCAATTTGAATCAGGTCCATATCTGTTGTAGATTAAATGTTTTTTTAAGGTCAAAGTGGGTTGATCGGCATTGACCGGCTGTTCTTGAAACCCAGAATCTACCCAGAAATCTCTGACAGTGTTTTTGCAGAGCTTGGATCTTGCTATGTTTAAGTTGTTTTGCCATGTTGTTGTTTTTTAGTTGTAGACTGACATGAGTACGACATATACATGCTTTTATATTACCCAAGTACGTAACAGAAATTAATTGAAAGTTGGTCAAACGTAGGTAGCCGAAACTGATCAAGAACATTTTAGGGAAACCCAGAAATGTTCAAGAACAGTTCCGGGAAGGGTACTTTGACCGGCCCATTTATCTTGATCGTGTTGATGTTATGATGATCTCCTGTTATGTTATTGTTCCTTGTCATGTACTATATACATATGAACCATTATATCACTTGAAACAAGGTTGGCACCTAAATTAAATCGAGCACGAAACTAGGAACTCCAACTTCTAGGTTTCTGGGAAAACCCAGAAACACTCTGGCAGTGAGTTTGATGACTTAGATCTTTCATGTTGTTGATATTTAGACATGAAAAATGTTTAGAACTTGTACTTTGTTAGATTGTCTATACAGCAGACGTTTAGACCAACCATATCATCAACAGATTTCATGTTAGAAGGCCACAAAGGGCGTTGACCGGCCATGACCAGAAATTCTGGGCAGCCCAAAAACATGATGAACATGTCTGACAGTGATTTCAAAGATTTATACCTTGCTCATATGTTATGATCTGACCCAGATGTTGATTTACACTTGTAGTATTACATCAATACTACAAGATCAAAGTTATAGCTATCCCAAAAACACTACACATAACGAATTAATCATGCTCAAAGTTGGTACCTAGAAACTGTCTATGAAGGCTCAAGAACACATTAGGCTACACTTTTTCTCGCTATAGTCGCTAAAGGCTATAGCGACAGACTTTGTAATTTTATTAAATTTATTTTCCAAAAAATCATTTATAAATAGAAATTAATTATTAAAAATTCAAAAAATAGTTTTAAAAATTATTTTACGTTATAAATATTTAACTTTTAATAATTTGACATATTTTTCATAAATATTAATATTTATTTGGATATTATTTGTATTTAAAATATTTAATAAATACATTAAATAAATCAATTAAAAATGATTTTATTGTATTAAAAATCATTTTAAATAATAATAAGGTATTTAATAATATTTTAAGTTATAAAACATAACTTTTATTATTTTAAGATAAGTTTCATTAATTATTAAATATTAATGATATTAGATTTAATTAATAATTATATTAAATAAATTAATTAAAATTATTTTAATATTATAAAAAATCATTTTAAATTCAAATAAATAGTTTAAAAATATTTTAAGTTATAAAATATAACTTTTGATATTTAAAGGTAAATTTCATTAATAATTTATTATTAATGATATTAATTTTACTTAATAATTATATTAAATAAATAGTTTAAAAATGGTTTTATTGAATTAAAAATCATTTAAAAAGGAAATAAATGAATTAAAAATATTCTAAGTTACAATTAATGACTTTTAATATTTTGATAAATAATAAATTAATATTCTAATATTAATGGTAATTATTTAAAAATAATTTTAAATGTTTTAAAAATTATTTAAGGGTAATATTAATACTTTAAAAATATTTTGAGTTATTAAAATAACTTTAATATTTTGGCAATAGTTTCATTAATAGTTTAATATTAATTAAATATTAATGATAATAGAATTAGTTAATATTTAAATTATTTAATAATGATTTCAGTGTTTGAAAATTAATGATAAATTATAATAAATATTTAAAAATTATTATAAGGCTATGAAAAATAATATGAATGATATTTAAAATATCTAAATGACTATTGAACTACACGATAGAGTTTTAGACTCGATAATTACCCGATAAAGCTGTCGGTACACCGACATGTTTCAGAAATTGATTTGAACTTAGATATTTTGACTGTATTAATGATTATTTATGATTCAATGACTGTTAGATATATGTGACAAGGTGATTAGGTTATGTGCTGACTACAATAGACAGTGTTATGAGTTACGATATATTATTCTAATCTAACGAATGATCTTATTACTGATAGGTCGTTGTATAAAAGATTTATCTAAGTTGCGTTATTGTAAGCAACAACTCAGGCAAGTATCTTACCTTTGCATTTCCTTTATGCAATGGACATGAGTAAGAAGTTTCAGAATTATATTATTATTGTACAAGATTATTAACCCTATTGTTATATATGTTATATCTGATCATTGTTTATCAACATGATATTATATGGTAATTCAGATATATATATTCTGTTCGTTAATTTCTATATTATATGGTTATACAAGTGTCCCCACTTGGATAATTATTGTATTTAATCACATGTTGATATATATATATATATATATATATATATATATATATATATATATATATATATATATATATATATATATATATATATATACACACACACACACCTCTAAGCTATTTGACCAAATAGATGCAGATTCAGAAATATCATTGAATATGATAAAACCTTTTTGTATCCAATCAAATTGTTTTGGTTCAGATTCCAGACTAAGTATGAACATCCCGAACACGGGAAAACTTTTATGCACCCAAGGTGGAAAGAGTGAACGATAATATCGCTCTTTCATGTAGTATTGATCAATACAGGGCATAACAGGCTGATCACCCCCCATGCCCGTAAGTTATGATGGTTTGCAGATGAATTTCTGTTTAACCTTTTTGAAAAGAGAAAATAATGTTCATAGTATGTTACCTTAACCCTATTTATAGTCAATAAGTAGTTTCAAAAATTTGATAGAGAGTTGTTATGTTATTATTATTGGTTCAGATTACTTCACAACTATTGACTTGTTGTAGAAGGGTAGTACAAAGAAAATATTTAAACCTTTCAACTAATGTTTATAATTGTTACTACTTGTTGGGCACTCAAATGCTCAGTCTTGCTTAAATTAAATGTTTTCAGTTAAGTATGATCATCCCGAAGGCTCAGGCAAGAACAAGGGGAAAGGAAAGCTGTTCGAATGAGATTTATAATATTTTGCGTAATAGTTAAAGTTTATTAAGACAATGATAATTATTATCTATGATGCAATGAATGTTTAAAGGTCGCGTACCTGGGATTTAGACTTTGATATATATAAATTAAGTTTGATATTTATATTATTGTTATTATTATTAGTATTATTCCGCTCATAGAAATGGTATCGTGAACCACCGAGTTCGAGTTTTAAGTACCTGGATTTGGGGGCATCAGAGGTTGGTATCAAAGCTTTAGGGTTAGAAACCTTAGGTGGGATAGACCTTAGGATATAACCTTAGAACAGAGGGGAACATTGAAAATGCAAATTACTCATATAGAGTTTAAAAGGAGATGAGTTGAATAAATTCATCGTTAAATAAAATAAAAGATAAGTTTCATAAAACTATTGTTTATTATGTGTATATACTTAATGTTAATCATGATAATTTATGTGTGTAGATGTCTGGTGGAAAAGGCTTGTTATATGCTTATAGCATGAAGGAGGATCAAATCTATACACCCGAGCTAATTTTGAAGCCAATAACTGAAATAGAGGTTCACAATGAAACCAACTCGGATGAGGTGGTTATTTTGGAAAACGTAGTACCAAATCCAGAGATGGTGGAGCTGACAGATAGTGATTCGGACACTAAAGTTAAAGTTGATCAAGCATCAACGGAGGTGCAGGATCTGAGGAACAAGGTTTCTTCTCTAGAAAAGTTGTGAGAAATAGAAAAACTGCTAAATAGTCAATTGCGTTAGACGTTAATAGAAACAATGGAAGAACAAGATAAGCTTAAATCCAAATTGATCAAATAGGAGCTAGAAGCAACACATCGTGTGCAGCTTCGAGCAAGAAGGGAAAAAGAAAGATAGAAGACCATGACTTAGAAAAAACTAATAAGAAGAAAGGGAAAAGAATATGTTACCTTTGCGGATATGAGGGACATACCACTCTATATTGTCCCGACTATAAGCCAGGAGCATGTTTTATCTGTGGGATAGAAGATCATCAGGCGAAAGGTTGTCCAAGGAAAAGGTGTAATAAATAGGTAGTATAGGTTCTATTGTGTAGGTCTGTTTAATGTAATATGTATGTTAAGTATGTCTGTGTAATGTAATATTCTCAACTTTTGTGTTGATCAAGGCTGTAAATCCTGACTTTTGTAGTCACAAAGGGATAGCTGATGTTTAAAGCAATATGTGATATGCTATGTAAAATATTCGATGAATGAATATGAATCTAAGTTTGAGAAATGAAACAAGACTAATATATTAAACTTATGCAATAAGGTTTAGAATGTAAGTTAATAAGGTATAATTTATGGTTTTGTTTAACCAGATAATGCCGCTAAGACGTCAAACTCAAAACCAAAGGGGAAAAGAATCTGTCAATAACGCTGGGGGACAACAGCAAGACCCGATGAAAAACTTTGCAAACATGGTAGCTCAGGCTATGCAGCTAGGAATACCAGCCGTAGGGAACCAGCTAGACAATCGCTTGGCAAAAGTTAAAGACTTCAAAGAAGCAGAACCACCAGAATTCAGGGGAACATCAGACCCTATAGAAGCCCATACATGGGTTAATGAGATAGAAAAGGTGTTCACAATTGCTAGGGTAGATGACGGGCAAAAGACCGCTTTTGCCACTTATATGATGAAAGGGGAGGCTAACTTTTGGTGGGAGGCAAATCAAACTAGGGTAGGAAAAGGAGTAGTTACTTGGGCTAGGTTTAAGACTTTATTTTTTGAAAACTATCTCTCAGCTAGCATGCAGGCTAGGATGGAGGTAAAATTTCTGGAGTTGTAGCAGGATAACATGACTGTTGCGGAGTATGCTGCAAAGTTTAATGAGTTGGCTAGGTTTGCTCCGCATCAAGTTGATATGGAGGCTAGGAATGCAAGAAGGTTCGAGCTGGGATTAAAACCCTGGCTCTACAATAAGGTGGCAGTGTTGCAGATCAATACTTTTGCAGCACTCATGGAAAAGGCTATCATAGCTGAGGAGGGGAGTGAGGCCATAAGCCTCTACAACAAGGAAAAAAAGAACAAGGGTAAGATGGTAGGAGCTGTGAAGGTGGAAACTAATAGTGGGAATAGGGGTGAGAAAAGGTAGGGGAATTATTTTGGGAATGTTCAGGTGAAACAGGAAGGTGTGAAGAAGTAAGTAGTTCCGTGTGAGAACTGTGGGAAGAATCACTTTGGTGAGTGTCTGAAAGGTAAGTTTGTATGTGACAAGTGCGGGCAGGAGGGCCATATCTTTCCCAACTGCCCCAACCCAAGGATGAACAATGGGTGTTTTCTGTGTGGGTCTATGAAGCATAATGTGAGGGATTGTCCAAAGAGGAAAATGGAGGCAAGGAGTGTAACCACGAGAAAAGGCAGCTGGACTATGGCAATCACAGGACCGACTTCAACTAACAAACCAATCGCACAAGTCTTCAATATGACGATCCAAGATACTGTGGCAGCTGGGAATGGAACTTCAGGTATTATTCGAATAAATTTTATTTTCGTGTATATATTTGATTTTCCTATATATAGAAGATTATTTTATAAAGAAATTGAGAAGGTGGAATTTGAGTTCTTTTAGAAATCAAATTTCTATTTAATCAGATATACAAGTTTTATGGTAAATAGTTAAAGACCAGTTCGATCAAATATGATCAAGACCTACTTGTATGTACCCTTGTACGTATGAGTTTTAAAACGGTGATTCCAGGGATGGAATCCTTATAAGGGAGGGTGAATGTAATAACCCGATATTTTCAATATAAAATAAATAAGAAATTTTGCATATAATTTTTTTTTTATTTATTTTGATGATGAGAATAAGTGTCTAGTAATGTGTATGATAAATACACCAGTACAAAGTACCTAATAGACAACGCTTAATAGACAACGTTTTTTATAAAAACGTTGTGGTATTTATTTTTACAACGTTTTTAAAAAAAACGTTGTAGATATATATGCAAAAACGTTATCTATTTAAAAAGTATTTTTTTTGTTTTAATTAGATAACGTTTTTTTTATAAAACGTTGTGTATAAGGAAAAACACGGAGCAAAAAAAAGGCGATTAAATAAAAACTTATACTAGTGCTCGACTTCTTTTTTCCTGGAAGTTAATCTAGGGCTCGACCTCTCCCCTCCGGAGCGCAAGTAATTCGTCAAGAAAGTTATCGAATCATACCTCGCAGACCTGCAATCCAAAGCCGAAGCAGCGCGTCAAGCGGAGGAAGAAGATCCTGAAGAAGAAGATGACGAAGAGGGGCAGAGAAAGGGAAAGAGAGGCGGCGCTAAAAAGTACGACAATGATGGAGGCGGCACCATTTGTCGTTCATCATACGGAGATCAAATCCGACGATCTCTTCTTTCTGTTGATTGATAAATATTTCGTCTCTCAGTTCTTTTACTCTTTGATTCTAGGGTTTCAGCTTGTACTCGATTTACTATGGCGCCGGATCCAAACAGTGTCAGCGGTAGCGAAACAACCCTAGATGAGGCATCAATTAAGGTTCCTTCCAAGGACCCTAAGAAGAAGGATGAGGATCTCGTAAGTTCCTTGATTTGTTTGGTTGCGTCGATGAATTTCTTCGTTTTTGCTTTGGAATTTTTAATTTGATTGAAACTTGTGGGTTTATAGTCGGAGGAGGATTTGGCGTTGAAGCATCAATTGTCAAAAGAACAACATCAGTCTGAGGATTATAATTGTGAAAAGTCATCCTTTGTAAAAAGTCATCCTTTGGAGAAACAGAAGAACAACATGAATTTAGAGGTCCTCAACCTGTTGGATAATTTTGAACTTTGTCTGGTCAAATTGAACCTGACATGTGGCCTATAGTTGGTTAGTAGTCAGGCTTTTCTAGTTATTTCTTTCGTCATTGTCCATTGTGAAAATGCAGATAATCTATCTTTGTCATTTGTTTTTCTTGAATAGTTATCTGTTTTTCTTGTTTCTAGAAGAAATTGTAGACTTACTCTGTCTTCTATTATTGTCTTAGTATACCATATCTCCACAAGTGCTGAACAGTTTCTTAACATTAAGTACTGAAGAAATAGGATAGTCTAAATTGTACTTTATTGTTGATAGTTTTATGGAGTTAAGTTTAGTGTACATATTAAAGTATTTCCATTTTTAATGACACTTAAAAGCTGGTTTAAATGCATTTTATGTTATATTTTGGTGCTGCATTTACACTAATGTGCCAGAAGCATCTTATTTTAAAGAAACTGGTCTGCATCTTTGTGCAGGACTCCAGCATATGCACAATCTTGAGCCTCCATATGCACACAATGATGTCAAACCTGGTAATGTCCTTTTAACACACAGAAAAGGTCAGCCAAATTAATAAGTGTTGAGTTGAATTCATTATTGACCCCTTTCTGATGGGAATACATAGTATGAAGTTATTTTCTTCTTTTCTTTTTATTTTTTATGACAAATTTAGTGTGCTTCTAATTTGTTGCATAACATCTTTATATCTCAGGAAAACAAACGGGTAGAACCATTCTTCCTGTGGTATATTAAAGAAAATATTTGTAATTTCTTTTGTACAGATTGTCATATTATCATCTATTACAATGACTGTATTTTTTTTGTACTCGGATGGAGGTTAATTATGTTCATGCAAACAAATATTTGGGTGCACTCTTCTACTCTCTCATCATTCTTGTAGTTAATAGATTTTTGGAGTTGTCCATGACAGTAGCAAGACTTGCAGTTTTCTGCAAATAGAGAGATTTGTGTTTCTACCCGGCTTGGGGATACACAATTCCAGCTGCCATTATAAAGATTCCTCTTTCACTCTTAGAAGCTGTAGTTTGGGTGTCTCTAACTTACTATGTCATTGGGTACAACCCTGAGCCAGGGAGGTGAGTGTTGCATGATAAGGCTTTGATTTGATTGTTCATTAATAGTTAGTTTTTTCTGTTTAGAAGTTAATTTTTGTTTTTTCTTTTTTAGTTTGATTTAGTTTGGATGATCGATTAATGTTTTATATGGATCTTGCTAGTTTTGTTGTGAATATGAAGTTACAGTTTTACTTGAGAATCCATTGATAATTTTTTAGTTTTGATTATGCCATGTGTATGTTTAATTAATCCAACTTTCTTAGAGATTATGTATTATATATTGATTTTGTTTTTTTTGGATTTATTTTGTTAGAGATTAATCAATGCTTTCGCTCGACAATTGTCTTCTTTTCAGAAAGTGTAATGAATGATTTTATTTTTTCAGATTTCTCTTCCCAGCTTTTGGAGGATTATTATTTGGCTATGATATTGGTGCCACATCGAGTGCTACGATTTCCTTACAGGTATATTATTTGATATGTATGAAGAAGGCATTGGTATTTTTTGATGTGTTAGGTGGTAATTTATTCTATTATGATAGTTTGTGTGTTAGAGGAAAACTCTTTTCAGCATGTGTATAGCGTCTCCGACTTTGTATCATCATTTCCTCTGCATCTTGCTAAATGGTTCTGCTTTATGCTTTAATTTCTAGGATTTGGATAATGAAAAAAAGGCCTTTATATTAAACAAGTTTTTATTGTCCTTGAATTGAGCTTCAATAGTAATCCTAGTTCTAGCAGGAAGTCTGTATAATGCTAATGTGGATATTATCTCCATCATTTAGTTCTCGATATTACACAAATGGCTTGGCAAAGTTCAAAATTTAATAGTTCTTCAATAATTATTCAGGTAAACATATGGATCCTTTTCTGCTTGACTATCACTGTAATTGTTGTTTCTGTGTTTAGTGATACAGATGTTTTGTGTCACAAACCCAATACATTGTTCCAGTAGAAATACTTTTTAGTAATCTTTGTAAAATATATATTTCATTCAGTAGAGCTAACTCGTAGTTTCCAGCTCTGATAATTTAGTATTTTCTTTTCTCTGCAGTCAAAGACACTAAGCGGGATTACATGGTATGACTTGTCTTCTGTGGAAGTTGGTCTCATAGTAAGTTTGTAGGCTTTGCTTGCTTGTCACAACTGGGTTTTAATGGAGTGGGACATTGGTTTGGTTTATTCTTCTTCTTTACATGCAGCTTTGTTTTACTTTTACTTTCCTTTTCAACAAAAAGGGAGAAAAATCTTATAAATGCTGCTTTTGCTGGATGCTTCCTACTGCAGACTAGTGGCTCATTATATGCGAAAGCATTCTGCTGAACTTAGTCGATGCTAAATCTGCAAGTGTAAACACTGCTGATTATAATGTCTCATCAGGTTTTATAATGAGTCCATATTTTGCAGGTGTTCTCTTAAAATTAGTTCATGTTTACAATTTTGTTGCAGGTTCTCGAGTTGAAAACAGAATTCTGCTGAACTTAGTCGAGGCAAATGGCATTTTCTTTGTAATTTTCACGTGTTCGATTGAAAAATGAGACTTTCATGCTTGGTTTAGTTCATGGGATACTCAAGTTTAGTGACTCTTCCTAAGTTTAGTTCATGGGATACTCAAGTCTATTCAGTATTCAGTCATTGTCTTGTTGCTGCTTTACACTCTCAAGTTTAGTGACTCTTCCTGAAAATAATCTGTATTAAGATTCATGGGTGTCAAGATAACATGCGATTCATACTTCTAGCCTGCTTATGAAACCCCAGCCATTCCTGGAATGTTTCCAAACATGTTTCCAAAATTAGTGATTGCGTTCAAAATATTTTGTACTTGGTGATTTAAAAATATGCTGCTTTTTGCAGGTGAGGATTGCAATGGTTGGGAAATATGTGGCAAGATGACATTTTGAGAGCAAGCTCAGTTAAAAGATTTGGAAAGAAGAAGAACAGAACCATCCCCAAGCCCAGGTTGAAGTACGGGATGAGCGGGCTACGTATGTGAGCAGCTACATGTAGAGCATATATGATAGTTTGTTATATATTTTGTGGATGTAGTAATTTGAATTACACGAATGGTATTATTGGAATGTATTTTGAATGGTTGATATATTTTGGCTTTAAATTTAAATGAGAATTTAGACCTTTTAGCTATATATCATGGCATTAGCATATTGCAGGTGCATTGGTAATATAGGTGAACCACAACCTTTTTTTTTCTTTTTTTTTAATCTACAACGTTTTTAAAATGTTGTGTAAATGTGTCTAAACGTAGTCTGATATACTAAACAACAACGTTTTTAACCAAAAAACGTTGTGGAATCATACTTTCTACAACGTTTTTAAGCATCTGCTAATTTTTTGAAAATAAATACACAACGTTTTTTTTCTAAAAAACGTTGTGTATTGTGCTTAACAACAACGTTTTTAAAACGTTGTGTAAGGGTGTCAAATAGACAACACCCTTAACCACGACGTTTTTCCGACAGAAACCACAACGTTTAAAAAACGTTGTCTATTTACTGTTTTGTAGTAGTGATACAAATATATTTAGTACCTGAAAAATTATAAATAATTTTAGAATTTTTGATCATTACAAATTATATTCTTATAGTAATTAATTTTGTAAGCAGAAATGTTTTTATTAATTATTTTCCATAAAAACATGATTTTATATTATTTAAATAATATATGAAATGATTATTAGAATTATAATAATAAATATTTTATTATATGATTTTGTTCAAAATATTTAAGTAATTATTTTAACTTAATTATTAATGTTGCATATGAAAAATAAATCAGATATGGAATCCAAACCCTAAATATGAGTATTGATCAAGGGATGAAAATAATAATATAATATTAATTATATTTTAATTTTCATTGTTATAAATATGTATTGTAAATGTGTAGACAGATAATGGTTGGTCAATTATGGAAAATTATGTCATAACCCTAATATCATGTTGTTAACCCTAATTGTTAAACTCAGTTGTGAGTTCAAGACTGAGCAATAATTGTGTTATATGAATTTTATTGTGTATTATACAATTTCTGTAATTAGGAGAAATCCTAATTATTATTTGAAAACCCTAATTTGTTAAAATTAGAAACCCTAATTATTATTTTAGTAAATTATAATATTAATTAGGAAACCCTAATTGTTAATTTGGGAACCCTAATAATATTAAAGAACCTTAATTATTTAAAACCCTAATTTCTTTAAAAACCCTAATTTTAAATAAATGTGTTTTCATTAAAATTTTATTACACTTTAATTTTAATTTTTCATCCTAGTAATTATTTGGGAAACTTTAAGATATAAAATCTAGTGATTAAACCCTAGATTCAAGCACCTTGGACAAGAATACCCTTGAGATTAAAATCAAATTACTATTTTGCCCTTTTTGTCCCATTTGGTGTATTATTGTTGGGAGATCTTATCAAATCTTGCAGCCACCCTAGTCTACACTACCTAGTTGTGAGTTATATCACCAGTACATGATCAACTACTAGCATACAAGTCATAATTTAAGAGAGAGAAAACCACATAACAAAGTCATTTGATTACTTATACTAAGCCATACTCTCTCAAGACAAAACCCACGAAATTTTAGTGTTAGATCAGTCACAAAGCAAGCCCCATGTTTATCATTAACAAATCATAAAGTCAGCAGCAAGATCAAGGCTTAGAAAAGGTGCAAACCCTAAATTTGAAAATCTTTTGATCTTATGTTAGATGTAATTTTTTGTGTGTTAAACATGTTGTATGGGGTGTTAATCAATGATCTGGGTTGCTAGATGTTAGATCCATAACATCTAGAGGCTCAGATTTGATGATTTTCCAAATGTGGAAATTTTTGAAAATAAGGGACTGACAGTGAATGTCAGGTCCCATAGATCTCGATCTGTTATGTGTGTTTGTGTTTTGAAAGTTTGTACTTGTATTCTGTTAGGAGATCTTTAATATTCAACTTGAATTAGGTCCATATCTGTTGTAGATTAAACTTTATTTAAGGTCAAAGTGGGTTGACCGGCATTGACCGGCTGTTCTTGAAACCCAGAATCTGCCCAGAAATCTCTGACAGTGTTTTTGCAGAGCTTGGATCTTGTTATGTTTAAGTTGTTTTGCCATGTTGTTGTTTTGTAGTTGTAGACTAACATGAGTACTACATATACATGCTTTTATATTACCCAAATACGTAACAGAAATTAATTGAAAGTTGGTCAAACGTAGGTAGCCGAAACTGGTCAAGAACATTTCTGGGAAACCCAGAAATGTTCAAGAACAGTTCCGGGAAGGGTACTTTGACCGTCCCATTTATCTTGACCGTGTTGATGATATGATGATCTCCTGTTATGTTATTGTTCCTTGTCATGTACTCTATACGTATGAACTATTATATCACATGAAACAAGGTTGGAACCTAAATTAAATCGAGCACGAAACTAGGAACTCCAACTTCTGGGTTTCTGGGAAAACCCAGAAACACTCTGACAGTGAGTTTGATGACTTAGATCTTTAATGTTGTTGATATTTAGACATGAAAAATGTTTAGAACTTGTACTCTGTTAGATTGCCTATACAGCCCGACGTCTAGACCAACCATATCATCAATAGATTTCATGTTAGAAGGTCACAAAGGGCGTTGGCCGGTTATGACCAGAAATTCTGGGCAGCCTAGAAACATGATGAACATGTCTGACAATGATTTCAAAGATTTATATCTTGCTCATATGTTATGATCTGACCCAGATGTTGATTTACACTTGTAGTATTACATCAATACTACAAGATCAAAGTTATAGCTAGCCCAGAAACACTACACATAACGAATTAATCATGGTCAAAGTTGGTACCTAGAAACAGTCTATGAAGGCTCAAGAACGTGTCAGGCTACACTTTCTGTCACTAAAGGCTATAGCGACAGACTTTGTAATTTTATTTAATTTATTTTCCAAAAAATAATTTATAAATAGAAATTAATTATTAAAAATTCCAAAAATAGTTTTAAAAATTATTTTAAGTTATAAAAATTAACTTTTAATAATTTGACATATTTTTCATAAATATTAATTTTTATTTGGATATTATTTGTATTTAAATTATTTAATAAAAGCATTAAATAAATCAATTAAAAATGATTTTTTTGTATTAAAAATCATTTTAAATAATAATAAGCTATTTAATAATATTTTAAGTTATAAAACATAACTTTTAATATTTTAAGATAAGTTTCATTAATTATTAAATATTAATGATATTAGATTTATTTAATAATTATATTAAATAAATTAATTAAAAATTATTTTAATATTATAAAAAATCATTTTAAATGCAAATAAATAGTTTAAAAATATTCTAAGTTATAAAATATAACTTTTGATATTTAAAGGTAAATTAAATTAATAATTTAATATTAATAATATTAATTTTATTTAATATTTATATTAAATAAATAGTTTAAAAATGGTTTTATTGAATTAAAAATCATTTAAAAAGGAAATAAACATATAATTTCTATATATGGTTATACAAGTGTCCCCACTTGGATAATCATTGTATTTAATCACATGTTGATATATATATATATATATATATATATATATATATATATATATATATATATATATATATATATACCTCTAATCTATTTAACCAGCTAGATACAGATTCAGAAATATCGTTGAATATGATAAAATCTTTTTGTATCCAATCAAATTCTTTTGGTTCGGATTCCAGACTAAGTATGAACATCCTGAACACGGAAAAACTTTTATGCACCCAAGGTGGACAGAGTGAACGATAATATCGCTCTTTCATGTAGTATTGATCAATACAGGGCATAACGGGCTGATCACCCCCATGCCCGTAAGTTATGACGGTTTGCAGATGAATTTCTGTTTAACCTTTTCGAAAAGAGAAAACAATGTTCATAGTATGTTACGTTAACCCTATTTATTGTCAAAACGTAGTTTCAAAAATTTGATAGAGAGTTGTTATGTTATTATTATTGGTTCAGATTACTTCACAACTATTGACTTGTTGTAGAAGGGTAGTATAAAGAAAATATTTAAACCTTTCAGCTAATGTTTATAATTGTTACTACTTGTTGGGCACTCAAATGCTCACTCTTGCTTAAGTTAAATATTTTCAGTTAAGTATGATCAACCCGAAGGCTCAGGCAAGAACAACGGGAAAGGAAAGTTGTTCGAATGAGATTTATAATATTCTGTGTAATAATTAAAGTTTATTAAAACAATGATAATTATTATCTATGATATAATGAATGTTTAAAGGTCGCGTACCTGGGATTTAGACTTTGACATATGTATATTAAGTTTGATATTTATATTATTGTTATTATTATTAGTATTATTCCGCTCATAGAAATGGTATCGTGAAGCACCGAGTTCAGGTTTCAAGTACCTGGATTTGGGGTCGTCACATATATAATATAGGAAGTATTTGAATATATATGTATAAAGACTAGTATATTAGCACTAATTACAAGTGAGATAGTAAAATGTAACATGGTGCAATAGACTACTTCTATGACCATATTATAAGATGTAAAGTTAAGAATAATGTTATTTTGTGACATTATATTATTATAAGCTTGTAAGCTATTAATTATTAAGTTCACATAATTATGTCTTGTGTGGCATAACTAGAGAAGTTAAATCAAAGGGAGATTTAATGGGAAAATAAATGAGTTAATAAATAATTGGTATTAGTTATCATTATAATAATTGGGTATATTTGAGATGATAAATTTTATGAAAAATGATGGGTTGAGAATATCCAACTATTTTATAATTAGCCCAATTAAAATTTTATTGAGACTAACCCAAATGTACATGGATTATATGATTACGGGTATATGTACCGCTAATTTATAATATGGTAAAAACATTAAGTCATTAAAGGTAAGCTTGTAAGTCCAAAAGGAAGTAAACATAGATGTCTTAAATACCCATTTTGCTAAATGCTGAGAAACCAAGTTGGTTATCCCATTTTGCGAGTCTCATCTCATTTATCATGTGAATAGGCCATTGGCCTAGCCTACCTCTTCATCTCTCAAACTCAGTGAAATGAAAAAGGCTACAAAGTTTGCAATCATGGTGATGATGAAGGGAGTGATGGAGGAAGAGGAAGTTAGTGACCAACTTCTCAATACCCAATAACTTCTTCTTTCTTTCTTTAGTTTGATTCATGGAGCAAAACCCAAACTTGGTCCATGGTTCTTCTATAAATAGAGACCCCCTTCTTCATTATTCACATTTGAAATTCTGAGAATTCTACTGAGAAAGTGGTTGAGAAGTTGGGAGAAATCAGAAGTTAAAATTCAAGGATTGTCAATTTAGCTTCAAGAGGTATAATTCTTAAACTATGTTCTTAAATTCAAGTTCTTTGCAAGTTCTTAGAAAAGTACTAAAGTACATGCTTTGAGTCAAAAAGTTTATGGTTAAAGCATGATAGAATGTGTTAATTGATGCTAGACATTGTTAAAATGGTTGAATGCGAAAACAACAGAAGTTAAACGAACCAATTTGGTTTAGAAACGAATTCGTAGTGAAGGAATTCACTAAACTTCTCAAAACATGAAAATTAGTATGAACATGAGTTATGGATTAAGAATTAGGTTAGTTAGGGTTTCTGTAAATTGTTATAATTCTAGTATGTTATAGTTCTATGAATTACAAATCCATAGAATCGAATTTGGATATGTATACCTCAAATTATAAAGGTTAGAAAGGATTTTGGCTTGTTATTTCGTAGCAGGGGAGATGAAAATTTCAAAATTCAGCAGCTATGCCCGCCCCGGCGGGGGTCTTGCTGTGAAAAAGGCTCGCCTCGACGGGGGGAGGGTCCTGCAATGACTGATTTTATCTGTGTTTATAAAACGGTCATAAATTTTATATAAGAACTTCAATTGAGGAGATTCAAGATTATTCGGAATGAGAACGAATAGACCTACAACTTTTGTTCTTTAAGTTTTGCAATTTGAGGTCGTTAGAATGTGTCAAAACAACCATCTTTGTGACTGTTACGTATTTAGAGGCAATCGGAGGGCGTCGAACAAGCACATACGTAAGTATAGTGCTCCCGACGATGGAAAATGTTTTTCTAAGTGTAAGACCCCAACTTTTTATAAATAGAATCGAATTTCCTCTATTTATTATTGTGAATAATAAGGTGTTAATTTGATTCAATGCTTCAGTTATGTGTGAAATGTGCAAATTTTGTAAAATAAGCAAGTGGTTATAAAATATTCATTGTTGTTGGGGAATATTTGTTTGGTCATGGAATATTCTTGTTGTCGGGGAATATTCGTACGACGGCGCAGCCATTTGTGGGCCCCATAACGGAAAATGGTCGGATGAAGATAACGACAAGTTTGAGTTTTTATAAATAACGACGTAGTTGTTACCGTTAATATTGTTGGAATACCTCGTGGTTAAAATACAGTAATACGCATGGTTGCATAGTAGCACACGGTATTGCATAGTATTTTTGAATTATTAATTCTTACGTAAGAAGGCACTACTCAATAATTGTTACAGTAATTACTGTTCAATATTTTATTTTATTGATTCAATAATTGCTACGTTGATATTTTATACTATTGTTGTTCCAATAATTGTCACTGCACAGTATCTCTATTATCAGATCAATAATTCATATTATTTGAATAATATTGTTAGATAGCGTTATTGGCAATGTCTAAGGAAGTTCTGTCTAGGAAATGGATTTGGACACCTAATTGCGCGCCAATAAGGAGAAATCCTTATTGGAAAGCCCCCTCTTTCCTAGGAACGGCCTGGTTATCATAATTGTGATTCTGTAATATTATTTTTGAATAATTAATTATTGATTTATATGATAAAAAAATATTTATTTTATGTGGATATAAATGATGGATATATTTATTGTGGTTATAAATGATGTAATTAATGTTGAGGTATTTTATCAGTATTTTGTCGGAATGAAGTAATTAAAAATCGCTCGTATGTGGATTTCAGGAATTTTTTATTTGGAATTTGGAAAAACTTTCTTCTACAAAGTTGTAGAGAATTCGATTTCCTAAGGAATGGACATAAAATTCACATTTTTCTGATAAAAAGGATATTTATTATGAATTATTAAAGTTTTGGAAATAAATGTTTTTATTTAAAATATGGGCGGGCCCCATTTTTGGTTGGTGAGAAATGTGTTGAAATTTTTATTCAAAAGTGGTGGGCATGAATAGTAGCAGGTAAAGCCATCAGGTAGTAGGTTAGTCTACTATGGTGTTCTAAGCATTTTCCTATAAATAGGGTGCTTAGTTAGAATTGAAAATCACACCAGAATCATAAGCTTTCTCTCTATATATTATCGAGCGTATTTTGTTAGTATTTAGATACTTTGTGGGTTGCTATTCAGTGAAAGTTTTCTTCAGCCTTATACCCGATATTTAAGCCGGAAGTTCTGTTCTTTTGAGGTAAGGGATGTTATTTTCTTCATAATATTTTTTCTTTAAATATCATTATACCGAAATATTGGTATGTATTTTATTGTAGAATTTCTACCTTTTTCATGTCGGGGTTACTATTCACGTATACGACACTATTCACGAATACGACACTATTCATAGAAAAAATGAAATTTTCTTTTCTTTGTCCAAGTTATCTATTATGGTTACTGTGACGCCCCCAAAACAGGTATACATCATCTATTCTGAGTCGTCAAATACATGGTACAAAATACAAATATAACTTAATTATACAACTGTTATGTAAAGTACGACAAAATATAAGCTGTGAGTTTTAATACAAATATTGTTGTCTAGACAATATACAAACTCAAATTCAAAATTATTACATTTATTTTCCACTATTTCACTGAATAGTGAGGACTACTAATGTTATCATCTGGTCCGTCACTCCGTTCCCTGACTAGTCCCTGTTACGTTCTCATTTCCTGAAGAGAACAACAAAAGTAAAAGGGTGAGCTCAACTAGCCCAGTAGAAAATATTATGACTAAGATAATGCAGAATATATTATCTTTAGCCTATAACAGTGTTAAACTGATACAATATAACAACCATCAAGTTTAACTGCAGCAGAACAAGCAATCCATTAAAAGAGTCAAGTAGAGAATAAAATCTACTATCTTTTATGATTTAGAAGGTTTTTCATCACTTTTATCGCTAGGACTCAGCTTAATAAATAATCCACATCATCGAATCACCCCTGCACTACAACCACGGATATTCTTTAGTATCACGACCACAATTATCCATGCACTACGGGCCAAGAATATTGTGTGTATTCAATAATGGTCATGATCATGCCAACAACTGTCCATCAATGCACTACGGGCCAATGAGGACTTTTACCACATTATTTGTAACATTACGGTCATGATTACACCGAATAATCCCTGGTCATAATCATACCAAGTCCATCTGTGCACTATAGGCCACATATGACTTTCAACAAAATATAAACATGAAGATGATTACAATGATATAAGAATTCAATAAAACAAGTTCAAGAATTATTTTATTCATGAACTAATAACGTCCAAATTGTCAACATGATACTGCTTTGTAGAGTAAGATTCAAGAATGCTCAGAAGAATATTTCCATGAAAAGATACCGGATGAAACGCAAATATCAAGGACATTCCACTAATTTCATGGAGTATAGAAGTTAAAACTTTAACCAACTGAGTATAATAAGGAATGGAATAACAAAAGAAATCACCAGGCATGCGATAGACCACACAGGCAGGTTATTCCAACAGAATAATAAATAACGGAATCAGGTCCGGCGTAAAACGCATAGACAGGATATTGCAACAGAAGAATAAAGACGGAATCAGGTCCGGCGTAAAACGCACTGACATGATATTCCAACAGAATAATAAAGACGGAATCAGGTCCGCGTAGAACGCACAGACATGATATTCCAACAGAATAATAAAGACGGAATCAGGTCTGGCGTTAAACGCACAGACAGGATATTCTAACAGAATAATAAAGACAGAACCAGGTCCAGCGTAGAACGCACAGACAGGATGTTCCAACAGAATGATAAAGAATGGAACAACAGAAGAATTTCACCAAGTATAGGGTAGCCCGCGTATACAGGTTATTCTAACAGAATAATAAAGAATGAAATAACAGAAGTTTTCTTCATAGATAAGAAAGAAATAATACTCCCTACCTTAGAAAAACTGGATACTGGAATAGTGAGGTAGCAGACTTCTCTTCTTTTTTCTATAATTTTTCTCTATAAAAATCGCTCTAAAGCTTTTGTGAATTGGTGAGAAATGAAGGAAGAATGAGCTTCTATTTATAGAAAAATATAGTTTCGATAATTGCACGTTTTGGGGCTCGAAAAATTACAGTACAATACCTCCAACTTTTCCTTTATTTTTAATTTAGTCATGGAAGTATTATCAAACTTACACCACCTCCCCTAATAGTATATACTGTGATTCAATAGTAAATTATGTGAATCAATAGTTCTAGACATGTGAAAATATGAATTACAGTATAGTACCTCCATCTATACCTCCATTTTTAACTTAGTCATTCAAGTATTATCAATCTTGCACCAACTCCCCTAATAGTAACAAGAATGTGAAACAATAGTATACACATGTGAACAAATAGTTATGCTCATGTGAAATAATAGCAATCAATTGCTCATTTATCCGGTTAAATACCCGATTGATCAATATAACCTCCAGACATCAATTATTATCGAAGTAATTGTAGATTTTCACTAACACAAATAATTCCAACACAATGAAACTATTTTTATCAAAAATATAAATTTTGAAATTTTGAAGTTTGACTTTTTCCAAAAAAGTCAACTGTTGACTTTTTGACCAAATAGTGAATTCTGGAAAATTTTGTGTTTATAGACTATTTTTACTAATTTCATCGTTCTGGACTCAAATATCACGTCCGCGTCTCCAAATTCAACTTCGAACACAACTTCAATTTTAATAACATTCATCATTAATGTTATAACTCACAATATTTATCAACCAGGTCGTTCCCAAGAAAGAGGGGGCTTTCCAATAAAGATTTCTCCTTATTAGCGCCCAATTAGGTGACCAAACCTCTCATTGACAGAACTTCTAGACATTGTAAATATTGCAATTTAATAATATGAATAACTTTGTCGTCTCAATTATTGATTTAATAAAATAACATATTATGCAGATGATACTATGATAATTATCGAATCAATAATATGAGAGATATGATGCAGCAATTACTGTAGTAATAATTGAGTATAACTGAGTGACTTCTCACGTAAGCATCAATAATTAATACCTTGTGCTACTATGCAACCACGCGTATTACTGTACTTTTATTACCGGGTAGTTCAACAGTTAACGGTAAAACTTCCGCCGTTATTTTCATAATGTATTTTTGTCGTTTTCTCAATCCGACAATAATTCCGTTGTGGGGTCCACCAATGATTGTGTCGTTTGTACGGATATTCTCTGTTAAAATGAATATTCCCCGACCAATCGAATATTATATAACAACTTGCGTACTTTGCAAAGTTTGTAAATATTACCCACAATTATAACATTATATCAAATCCACACCATAATATTCAAAAATATATTTTGAGAAAATTTAATCTTTATTCAAAAAGTTGGGGTCTTACAGTTACTATCTTTGATTGTATCCATGTTTTGATCTTCATTCTTGAATTTTGCTCCACAATTGATTATTATAAGTTATTTTTGAACTTGGAAAACTAAAGTATGAATCCCTAATATTTGATCTTTTATCTCATTGGATTCATTTTCTTTAAGATATTTTTCATCATCGTCAGTCCTAAATGATGATAGTACTAAATATCGTTGGCCTGTAGTGCAAAGATGAATGATTAACTGATGAATATCTTTGGCCCATAGTGCAAAGATGAACAGGCGTTGAGATGAACATAACCAACTGGTGATACAAATGAATATATTTGGCCTGTAGTGCAAAGATGAATATTTGATTTAAGATGTATATTGATTGATGTTACAGGGATAAAATATTGATGATGTACTTTTAAATCTTAGAAGATAGTAGAATTCATTCTCTACTTGACTCTTCTAATGGATTGCTGTTTCCGCTGCAGTTGTTGATCTAAAACTTATTGTCTATTATATTCTATCAGATTTGTCCTTGTTGAAGACTAATGATAATTTGTTGTATATTATCTTAGTCATAATATTCTTTATTGGGCTAGTTGAGCTCACCCTTTTCCTTTTTATTCCATTTTTCTTCTCAGGAGGTGAGAACATAACAGGAACTAGCCGGGGTATGGAGTGATGGTTCATGAGAGTTGTTTTAGTAGTCCTCATTATTTTGTAAAATAGTGTATCAATAATTGCAATGAGGACTCCTTTTGAGTTTGTATACTGTCTATTAGACAATATTTATATTTAAACTCACAGTATATGTGTTGTCGTATTTTGTACGACAATTGTATTACTGAAGTTGTATTTGTTTCTATATCATGTATTTGGCGACTCATAATGGGTGATATATACCTATTTTGGGGGTGTCACAGTTGGTATCAGAGCTTAGGGATACAGCCTCTGGCGGAGATCGGGGAATAGAACTAGGAGGGGAGAGACGAGTAATCCTTCGATAGTGTGTCATACCTAAGCTTATTTAGTTGGTCAGTCGGAGCATATGGTTAATATGTGATATATTAATTAACCCTTGTTTTGTAGCAGTGTTTGAGAATGGCAGCTGGAAATATTAACAATGGAGTGAATGAGACCGTTGAGACACCTTTAATCACCACCCATGGGAACGTGCAACAAGAAGGCAATATTCCTCCTGCAAACAACACTACCAAACAAATGATGAATGATAGATGTTTAGAAGTTTTTTGCAGTTCATGCAAAATTAGACGAGGGAGACTCGTGTACAAAATACGGGTGGAAATGATAGCAATGCGCTACTTGTCACAGCCAAATAGTTCAAAGACTTGGGACCACCAGAATTTGTGGGAAAGCCAGATCCGATTAAGGCAGAAACATGGGTCAAGAAAATTACCAAGATATTCGATGTCTTGGGATGCACGGAGGAACAGAAGGTTCCATTCGCCACCTTAATGTTTCATGGTGAGGCAGATTATTGGTGGGAATTTGTGAAGCGTACCCAGCCTGCCGCACTCAATATGTCTTGGGAAACATTTCAAAAACTGTTTAACGACAAGTACTTTCCTGAAAGTATTCGTCATATGAAGGAGGTAGAGTTTATTAGACTAGAACAAAATAACATGACGGTGTCCCAGTACGAGATGAAGTTCGCAGAGTTATCCAGGTTTGCACCTCATTTGGTAGAGAATGAAGAATGAATGACGCGGATATTTTTGAGAGGTCTAAAACCCGAGATTCGACAATATTTTATCTCTCATAAACTTTCTTTATATTCAGATGTTGTAAATAAAGCTCAATTATTAGAGCGAGATAATGAGTATGTTCAACCAAGGGACCACAAACAGGGTCATACCGATGGCAGCGGTCATCGGAGCAATGACAACCAACTGGGAGGAAAATATTCGGACAAAAGCGGTAACCACTCTGGTGGTAATCGTGGCCATGAAAATAGAAGAAGCGAGTCGGGAGGAGATTTCAAGAAGAGAAGGTAAAACAATGACAACATAAAGATGTCAGCACAAACATCAGCTGTTTCAAGGGGAGGAGAACGAGCACCGATCGTTTGTTATAAATGCGGGAAAGAGGGACACATTAGCCCAAACTGCCCACAACAATCCACGATGTGTTATGTTAGTTCCCGGAGACACAATAGTTATCTAGAAGGGGGGGGGTTGAAAAGATATTTGAAAATTCTTTTCATTTTACTTTATTAGTTCGATAATGATTGAGTGAGGCAATTATAACAGTTATAACAATTATAGCAATTATAGCAAGAATGTAAGAGACACATCAGTTTTAAGTGGGTCAGAGCACTTAAAGCTCCTAGTTAACTCTTCTACTCCTCGAGTAGAAAATCCACTAAGGATATCTTTTACACTTTCTGAATCTCACAGATTCCTTCTAGACCAGCAGTCTAGGAACTTCTTAGTTCACTCTTGTACTGTTCAAGTCCAGCAGACTTGGTTCTTCACAGTTTACTTAGAACTCTTCAAGTCCTTTTGACTTGAAACTTTTACTTCAGTTGATTGGTAGTTGTTGAGTTCTTGGTTGGTGCTACTCATATGAGACCCCAAATTTTATGAATAAAGATTTAATTTTCTTAATTTTTTTTTTAATATTATGGTGTGGATTTGAGATAGTGTTATAGTTGTGGGTAGTATTTATAAATTCTGAAAAGTATGTAAGTTGTTGCATAATATTCGATTGGTCGGGGAATATTCTTTTTTTTGGGGAATATACGTACGACGGTACAATCATTGGTGGACCCCGCAACAGAATTATTGTCAGATGGAGAAAATGACAAAAATATTTTTATGAGAATAACGGCAGAAGTTTTACCGTTAAAACTGTTGAACTACTCGGTAGTAAAAGTACAGTAATACACGTGGTTGCATAGTAGCACACGGTATTGATTATTGATGTTTACGTGATAAGTCACTCAGTTTTGTTTTATTAGTATTATTAATGTAATAAAATAGAAAAAAGCTTTTTATATAAAACAGAATACTTTTATAAAGTTATTCTATAAATAGAATATATTATACTCTATTATGCATAGTATTTCACATAGTAAAGTCTTTTTATATAAAACAAAATACTTTTATAAAGTTATTCTATAAATAGAATATAACATATTTTATTATGCATAGTGTTGCATAGTGCCTGTATAGTGTTTTGCATAGTAAAATCTTTTTATATAAAACAGAATACATTTATAAAGTTATTCGTTTTATTAGATTATAAATAGAATATATTATATTTTATTTAAAAGATTTTTTTTTTAAATATGGACCGTCCGATTAAAAGTAAATCAATCTAGACCATTCATGAATTAGTTACTATGCAGTCCATTATTCTATAAATAGAAGCTCATTCCTTCATTATTTTTTACGAATTCACTGAAACTCTATAGAGAGAAACTATAGAGAGAGTTATTCTTCTATAATCTTGAGCGTATTTCTTTAGATTTTAAGAAAGTTTTGAGCGTAGTGCAAGTTTTCTTCGAGTATATCATCGCCCTACAAGTCGGAATACTCTTCTTTCAAAGGTAAGGGATATTATTTGTTGTACTCGTAAGGGGTATTATTTCTTTCATATTCATGAAGAGAACTTCTGTTATTCCATTCTTTATTATTTTGTTGGAATAACCTGTATACGCGGTCTACCCTATACTTGGTGAAATTATTCTGTTATTCCATTCTTTATTATTATGTTGGAATAACCTGTATATGCAAAGTACTGTATACATGGTGAAATTCATATGTTATTCCATTCTTTATTATTTTGTTAGAACATTCTGTCTGTGCTTTATGCATGACCTGGTTCCGTTGTTTATTATTCTGTTAGAATATCCTGTCTATGATTTATGCATGACCTGGTTCCATTGTTTATTATTCTGTTGGAATATCCTGTCTGTGCGTTTATGTATGACCTGGTTCCGTTATTTATTATTCTGTTGGAATAACCTGTCTGTGCGGTCTATCGCATGCCTGGTAATTTCTTTTGTTATTCCATTCTTTATTATACTCAGTTGGTTAAAGTTTTGACTTCTATACTCTATGAAATTAGTGGAATATCCTTTATATTTGCGCTTCATCCAGTATCTTTTCATTGAAATATTTTTCTGAGTATTCTTGAATTTTACTCCACAAAGTAGTATCATGTTGACTATTTTGACGTTATTAGTTCCTGGATAAATTAATTCTTGAACTTGTTTTATTGAATTATTAGGTCATTGTCATCATCCTCATGTTTATATTATGTTGAAAGTCATCTGTGGCCTGTAGTGCATAGATGTACTTTGTATGATTATGACCAGGGATTATTCGGTATAATCATGGCCGTAATGTTACAAATGATGTGGAAAAAGTCCTCATTGGCCGTAGTGCATTGATGGACAGTTTTTGGTATGATTATGACTATGGATTCTCTTCGGCCAAGGGTGCAAAGATGAATTGTTTTATGGCATGATCAGGACCGTTGATGAAAACATGATTATCTTTGGCCCGTAGTGCATGGATAATTCGTGGTCGTGATACTTAAGAATATCCTTGGCCTATAGTGCAGGGATGATTTGATGATGTGGATTATTTATTAAGCTAAGTCTCAGCGATAAAAGTGATGAAAAACCTTTTAAATCATAGAAGATAATAGATTGTATTCTCTACTTGACTCTTCTAATGGATTCCTTGTTCCGCTGCAGTTAAACTTGATGTTTGTTATATTGTATTAGTTTAACACTGTTGAAGGCTAACGATAATTTATTACCGGGATAGTTGAGATCACCCTTTTGCTTTCATTGTTCTCTTTAGGAAATGAGAACGCAGCAGGGACTAGTCGGGGGAAACAAAGTGATGGTCCTAGATGGTGCATTAGTTGTCCTCACTATTTTGTGAAATATTGTGATAATAAATTTAATGAGGACCCCATTGAGTTTGTATATTGTCTAGATGACAATATTTGTATTAAAACTCACATCATATGTTTAATCGTATTTTACACGACTGTTGTATAATTAAGTTGTATTTGAATTTTGTACCATGTATTTGGCGACTCAAGATGGGTGATGTATACCTATTTTGGGGGCGTCACAGTTGGTATCAAAGTTTAGGGATATGATCCCTGGCTGAGATGTGAGACAAGAACTAGGAGGGGAGAGACGGGGAATTCCTTCGCTAGTATGACCTACCTAAGTTTATTTGGTATTTAATTGGTCGGTAAGAGTATAGGGATAATATGTGATATGTTAATTAACCCTTGTTTTGTGGCAGTATTTGAAAATGACATTTGAGAATGTTGAGAATAGCAATGGAGCACATGAGACAGTGGAGATACCTCTAATCACCAACCAAGATAATGTGATTAGAGATATCCATGTGGTGATTGAGGAATTAAAGGTTGCACTCAAGCTAGTCGCAAAGGTAGCAACTGAGAGTGAGGAAGAAGAGGAACCTGATGAGGATTTATTAGAAGAACTTATTGATCAAAATGTAGAATTACAAAATTGTATTCATGAGTTAGAAGAACAGGATGAAGAACAGAAGGCGGTCGTGGAGCAAAGGAATGTAGCAATTCAAAATTGTATTACCCGATGTGCGATAGTTGAACATGAGCGCTCATTGGCAGAGTATACGATATTAAAACTGGAATATGAGAATTTAAATGTCAAGGAGCAGCTGAAAGAAGAAACAACTGAACGAGTGAGAATGAAAGATGCATGGGTATAAGCCACACGACGCGTTGATATTGTGGAAAGTGAAGTTCGATCCAAGAAAGCTAAAATAGATGATATGTATTTCTCTTTTTCGACAACAATTGGGAGAACCCAGCATCGAGTTTTGAATTACCCTATACATTGCGGTCAACCCCAATTCGATATGGATCGAAGGTTAATGATTCAGATCATGGAGCAGGAGTACGATAAAGCAGTTGAGGGTGGAATATGCCCTATAGCAAAAGTCAATTCCAGTGGTAATGATGACACCAAAGACTGTCTCAAACAAGTCAAATTCGGTAGTTTAAGGGAGAGCATTTTTTGTGACGAAGAATCGAACGAAGTTATCATAGGTTAGTTAATTATAAATTCTTGCGAAGTCTATACCTTATTCGATACCGGTTCTACCTATTTTTTTATCTCTCTTGCTTGCACTCAACGTTTAAATTTGACTTCAGAGAAGTTAGACTTTGACTTATTTGTTGAAACTTCGTTAGTAGAAACCTTCGTTACCTCCACTATTTATAAATCTTATTTAATTTAAATTGACACTTTCACGTTACCTGTCAATCTTATCTCTTTGAAAATACTTGTCTTTGATGCGATTTTAGGAATCGATTGGTTAACTACTCATCATGCTTTTCATAAGGTTGTTAGCTTTCATATCCCTAACCAACTTGTTATGCAAATTCAAGCAACCAAACAACTAAAGTCAATCATTGTCATATCAAGCCATAAGTAAAGAGCCCCAATCCTTTCGTTGTTGACTTCCTTATGTGGAATACACCGAAGCCAGACTTTTTTTAGGCGACGTCGTGAATGACGATGGCAAGTTGATACGTATCAATGTGACGTACTATCCAAGTCTTGGATGAGGGTCACAGTTTTGAATGATATTTCTATTGTTAATAAATTTCCTAACGTATTCTTGAAGACTTCTTAGCCTACCCCTAGAGCGTGAAATTGAATTTTGTATTGACCCCAGTACAAAACCCATTTCTAAAACCCTTAATATTTCTTCAACTAAAGCGAACGTAACATGCACCAAAGACGTTGGCTCGAGCTGTTGAAGATTACGATCGTACCATTCAATACCATCGCGGGAAAGCGAACGTGGTGGCTGACGCGTTGAGTAGAAGATCGTATGCATTTATGAATGCGATGTTGTTAACACAAAGACCCATTTTGTACGACTTACAAATGATGAAGATAGAGTTAAAGACTCTATGAACCCACGTGAAGATAACGAGTATACGAGTAGAATCGACTTTAATCGATAAAGTTAAAGCCACTCAAGCTATACACCCGGAGCTGATGAATGTGAAGAAGAAGGTTCAAGAGGGCATTATTCTAGAAGCAAGAATCGACGAAGAGAGGAAATCTCAACCCTTGATTTAATTGGCCCATTAGAAATTCTCGATCGAGTAGGAATTGTGGCCTATAGACTCGTTTTACCGCCAAGTATATTGCGTGTTCAGAACATTTTTTTCGTATCGATGTTACGTAAATATGTGGACGACCCGAACCACATTATTGATTTAGAAACGGACGAGAAAACAGAAGATTTAACGTATGAGGAGATACGTGTAAAAATCTTGGATAAGAAGGATTATATTCGACACTCAAAGGTTATACCTCAAAAATTAGAATCTGAAATGAAGTCAAGGTATCCTCACCTCTTCGGCATACCAGACACGTATGTAAATTTTGAGGGCAAAATTTCATAAGGAGGGGAGATTGTGAGACCCCAGATTTTATGAATAAAGATTTAATTTTCTCGAAATATTTTTTTAAATATTATGGTGTGGATTTGAGATAATGCTATAGTTGTGGGTAGTATTTATAAATTTTGAAAAGTATGCAAGTTGTTGTATAATATTTGATTGGTGGGAAATATTCTTTTTGTTGGGGAATATCCGTACGACGGTACAATCATTGGTGGACCCCGAAACAGAATTATTGTCGGATGGAGAAAACGAAAAAAATATTTTTATGAGAATAACGGCAGAAGTTTTACCATTAAAACTGTTGAACTACTCGGTAGTAAAAGTACAGTAATACACGTGGTTGCATAGTAGCACACGGTATTGATTTTTGATGTTTACGTGATAAGTCACTCAGTTTTGTTTTATTAGTATTATTAATGTAATAAAATAGAAAAAGCTTTTTATATAAAATAGAATACTTTTATAAAGTTATTATATAAATAGAATATATTATACTCTATTATGCATAGTATTTCGCATAGTAAAGTCTTTTTATATAAAACAAAATACTTTTATAAAGTTATTCTATAAATAGAATATAGCATATTTTATTATGCATAGTGTTGCATAGTGCCTGTATAGTGTTTTGCATAGTAAAATCTTTTTATATAAAACAGAATATATTTATAAATTTATTCGTTTTATTAGATTATAAATAGAATATATTATATTTTATTTAAAAGATTTTTCTTTAAATATGGACCGTCCGATTAAAAGTAAATCAATCTAGACCATTCATGAATTAGTTACTATGCAATCCATTCTTCTATAAATAGAAGCTCATTCCTTCATTATTTCTTACGAATTCACTGAAACTCTAGAGAGAGAAACTATAGAGAGAGTTCTTCTTCTATAATCTTGAGCGTATTTCTTAAGAGTTTAAGAAAGTTTTGAGCATAGTGCAAGTTTTCTTCGAGTATATCCTCGCCCTACAAGTCGGAATACTCTTCTTTCAAAGGTAAGGGATATTATTTGTTGTACTCGTAAGGTGTATTATTTCTTTCATATTCATGAAGAGAACTTCTGTTATTCCATTCTTTATTATTCTGATGGAATAACCTGTATACGCGGTCTACCCTATACTTGGTGAAATTATTATGTTATTCCATTCTTTATTATTATGTTGGAATAACCTGTCTATGTAAAGTACTGTATACATGGTGAAATTCTTATGTTATTCCATTCTTTATTATTTTGTTAGAACATCCTGTCTGTGCTTTATGCATGATCTGGTTCCGTTGTTTATTATTCTGTTAGAATATCCTGTCTATGCTTTATGCATGACCTGGTTCCATTATTTATTATTTTGTTGGAATATCCTGTCTGTGCGTTTATGCATGACCTGGTTCCGTTATTTATTATTCTTTTGGAATAACCTGTCTGCGCGGTCTATCGCATGCCTGGTAATTTCTTTTATTATTCCATTCTTTATTATACTCAGTTGGTTAAAGTTTTGACTTCTATACTCTATGAAATTAGTGGAATATCCTTTATATTTGCACTTCATCCAGTATCTTTTCATTGAAATATTCTTCTGAGCATTCTTGAATTTTACTCCACAAAGTAGTATCATGTTGACAATTTGGACGTTATTAGTTCCTGGATAAATTAATTCTTGAACTTGTTTTATTGAATTATTAGGTCATTGTCATCATCCTCATGTTTATATTATGTTGAAAGTCATCTGTGGCCTGTAGTGCATAGATGTACTTTGTATGATTATGACCAGGGATTATTCGGTATAATCATGGCCGTAATGTTACAAATGATGTGGAAAAAGTCCTCATTGGCCGTAGTGCATTGATGGACAGTTTTTGGTATGATTATGACTATGGATTCTCTTCGGCCAAGGGTGCAAAGATGAATTGTTTTATGGCATGATCAGGACCGTTGATGAAAACATGATTATCTTTGGCCCGTAGTGCATGGATAATTCGTGGTCGTGATACTTAAGAATATCCTTGGCCTATAGTGCAGGGATGATTTGATGATGTGGATTATTTATTAAGCTAAGTCTCAGCGATAAAGGTGATGAAAAACCTTTTAAATCATAGAAGATAATAGATTGTATTCTCTACTTGACTCTTCTAATGGATTCCTTGTTCCGCTGCAGTTAAACTTGATGTTTGTTATATTGTATTAGTTTAACACTGTTGAAGGCTAACGATAATTTATTACCGGGCTAGTTGAGCTCAACCTTTTGCTTTCATTGTTCTCTTCAGGAAATGAGAACGCAGCAGGGACTAGTCGGGGGAAACAGAGTGATGGTCCTAGATGGTGCATTAGTAGTCCTCACTATTTTGTGAAATAGTGTGATAATAAATGTAATGAGGACCCCATTGAGTTTGTATATTGTCTAGATGACAATATTTGTATTAAAACTCACATCATATGTTTAGTCGTATTTTACACGACTGTTGTATAATTATGTTGTATTTGAATTTTGTACCATGTATTTGGCGACTCAAGATGGGTGATGTATACCTATTTTAGGGGCGTCACAGTTGGTATCAAAGCTTAGGGATATGATCCCTGGCTGAGATGTGAGACAAGAACTAGGAGGGGAGAGACGGGGAATTCCTTCGCTAGTATGACCTACCTAAGTTTATTTGGTATTTAATTGGTCGGTAAGAGTATAGGGATAATATGTGATATGTTAATTAACCCTTGTTTTGTGACAGTATTTGAAAATGACATTTGAGAATGTTGAGAATAGCAATGGTGCACATGAGACCGTGGAGATACCTCTAATCACCAACCAAGATAATGTGATTAGAGATATCCATGTGGTGATTGAGGAATTAAAGGTTGCACTCAAGCTAGTCGCAAAGGTAGCAACTGAGAGTGAGGAAGAAGAGGAACCTGATGAGGATTTATTAGAAGAACTTATTAATCAAAATGTAGAATTACAAAATCGTATTCATGAGTTAGAAGAACAGGCTGAAGAACAGAAGGCGGTCGTGGAGCAAAGGAATGTAACAATTCAAAATTGTATTATCCGATGTGCGATAGTTGAACATGAGCGCTCATTGGCAGAGTATACGATATTAAAACTGGAATATGAGAATTCAAATGTCAAGGAGCAGCTGAAAGAAGAAACAACTGAACGAGTGAGAATGAAAGATGCATGGGTATAAGCCACACGACGCGTTGATATTGTGGAAAGTGAAGTTCGATTCAAGAAAGCTAAAATAGATGATATGTATTTCTCTTTTTCGAAAACAATTGGGAGAACCCAGCATCGAGTTTTGAATTACCCTATACATTGCGGTCAACCCCAATTCGATATGGATTGAAGGTTAATGATTCAGATCATGGAGCAGGAGTATGATAAAGCAGTTGAGGGTGGAATATGCCCTATAGCAAAAGTCAATTCCAGTGGTAATGATAACACCAAAGACTGTCTCGAACAAGTCAAATTCGGTAGTTTAAGGGAGAGCATTTTTTGTGACGAAGAATCGAACGAAGTTATCACGGGTTAGTTAATTATAAATTCTTGCGAAGTCTATACCTTATTTGATACCGGTTCTACCTATTCTTTTATCTTTCTTGCTTGCACTCAACGTTTAAATTTGACTTCAGAGAAGTTAGACTTTGACTTATTTGTTGAAACTTCGTTAGTAGAAACCTTCGTTACCTCCACTATTTATAAATCTTGTTTAATTCAAATTAACACTTTCACGTTACTTGTCAATCTTATCTCTTTGAAAATACTTGTCTTTGATGCGATTTTAGGAATCGATTGCTTAACTACTCATCATGCTTTTCATAAGGTTGTTAGCTTTCATATCCCTAACCAACTTGTTATGCGAATTCAAGCAACCAAACAACTAAAGTCAATTATTGTCATATCAAGCCATAAGTAAAGAGCCCCAATCCTTTCGTTGTTGACTTTCTTATGTGGAATACACCGAAGCCAGACTTTTTATAGGCGACGTCGTGAATGACGATGACAAGTTGATACGTATCAATGTGACGTACTATCCAAGACTTGGATGAGGGTCACAGTTTTGAATGATATTTCTATTGTTAATAAATTTCCTAACGTATTCTTAAAGACTTCTTAGCCTACCCCTAGAGCGTGAAATTGAATTTTGTATTGACCCCAGTACAAAACCCATTTCTAAACCCCTTAAATATTTCTTCAACTAAAGCGAACGTAACATGCGCCAAAGACGTTGGCTCGAGCTGTTGAAGATTACGATCGTACCATTCAATACCATCGTGGGAAAGCGAACGTGGTAGCTGACGCGTTGAGTAGAAGATCGTATGCGTTTATGAGTGTGATGTTGTTAACACAAAGACCCATTTTGTACGACTTACAAATGATGAAGATAGAGTTAAAGACTCTATGAACCCACGTGAAGATAACGAGTATACGAGTAGAATCGACTTTAATCTATAAAGTTAAACCGCTCAAGCTACACACCCGGAGCTGATGAATGTGAAGAAGAAGGTTCAAGAGGGAGTTATTCTAGAAGCAAGAATCGACGAAGAAAGTAAATCTCAACCCTTAATTTAATTGGCCCATTAGAAATCCTCGATCGAGTAGAAATTGTGGCCTATAGACTCGTTTTACCGCTAAGTATGTTGCGTGTTCAGAACGTTTTTTTTCGTATCGATGTTACGTAAATATGTGGACGACCCGAACCACATTATTGATTTAGAAACGGACGAGAAAACAGAAGATTTAACGTATGAGGAGATACGTGTAAAATTCTTGGATAAGAAGGATTATATTCGACACTCAAAGGTTATACCTCAAGAATTAGAATCTGAAATGAAGTCAAGGTATCCTCACCTCTTCGGCATACCAAGCACGTACGTAAATTTTGAGGGAGAAATTTCATAAGGAGGGGAGATTGTGAGACCCCAGATTTTATGAATAAAGATTTAATTTTCTCGAAATATTTTTTTAAATATTATGGTGTGGATTTGAGATAGTGCTATAGTTGTGGGTAGTATTTAAAAATTTTGAAAAGTATGCAAGTTGTTGTATAATATTTGATTGGTCGAGAAATATTCTTTTTGTCAGGGAATATCCGTACGACGGTACAATCATTGGTGGACCCCGCAACAGAATTATTGTCGGATGGAGAAAACGAAAAAAATATTTTTATGAGAATAATGGCAGAAGTTTTACCGTTAAAACTGTTGAACTACTCGGTAGTAAAAGTACAGTAATACACGTGGTTGCATAGTAGCACACGGTATTGATTTTTGATGTTTACGTGATAAGTCACTCAGTTTTGTTTTATTAGTATTATTAATGTAATAAAATAGAAAAAAGCTTTTTATATAAAACAGAATACTTTTATAAAGTTATTCTATAAATAGAATATATTATACTCTATTATGCATAGTATTTCGCATAGTAAAGTCTTTTTATATAAAACAAAATACTTTTATAAAGTTATTCTATAAATAGAATATAACATATTTTATTATGCATAGTGTTGCATAGTGCCTGTATAGTGTTTTGCGTAGTAAAATCTTTTTATATAAAACAGAATACATTTATAAAGTTATTCGTTTTATTAGATTATAAATAAAATATATTATATTTTATTTAAAAGATTTTTCTTTAAATATGGACCGTCCGATTAAAAGTAAATCAATCTAGACCGTTCATGAATTAGTTATTATGCAGTCCATTCTTCTATAAATAGAAGCTCATTCCTTCATTATTTCTTACGAATTCACTAAAACTCTAGAGATAGAAACTATAGAGAGAGTTCTTCTTCTATAATCTTGAGCGTATTTCTTTAGAGTTTAAGAAAGTTTTGAGCGTAGTGCAAGTTTTCTTCGAGAATATCCTCGTCCTACCAGTCGGAATACTTTTCTTTCAAAGGTAAGGGATATTATTTGTTATACTCGTAAGGGGTATTATTTCTTTCGTATTCATGAAGAGAACTTCTGTTATTCCATTCTTTATTATTCTGTTGGAATAACCTGTATACGCGGTCTACCCTATACTTGATGAAATTCTTCTGTTATTCCATTCTTTATTACTATGTTGGAATAACCTGTCTATGCAAAGTACTGCATACATGATGAAATTCTTATGTTATTCCATTCTTTATTATTCTGTTGGAACATCCTGTCTGTGCTTTATGCATGATCTGGTTCCCTTGTTTATTATTCTGTTAGAATATCCTGTCTGTGCTTTATGCATGACCTGGTTCCATTATTTATTATTCTGTTGGAATATCCTGTCTGTGCATTTACGCATGTCCTGGTTCCGTTATTTATTATTCTGTTGGAATAACCTGTCTGTGTTGTCTATCGCATGCCTGGTGATTTCTTTTGTTATTCCATTCTTTATTATACTCAGTTGGTTAAAGTTTTGACTTCTATACTCCATGAAATTAATGGAATATCCTTTATATTTGCGCTTCATCCAGTATCTTTTCATGGAAATATTCTTCTGAGCATTCTTGAATTTTACTCCACAAAACAGTATCATGTTGACAATTTGGACGTTATTGGTTCCTGGATAAATTAATTCTTGAACTTGTTTTATTGAATTATTAGGTCATTGCCATCATCCTCATGTTTATATTATGTTGAAAGTCATCTGTGGCCTGTAGTGCATAGATGTACTTGGTATGATTATGACCAGGGATTATTCGGTATAATCATGACCGTAATATTACAAATGATGAGGAAAAAGTCCTTATTGGCCCGTAGTGCATTGATGGACAGTTTTGGTATGATTATGGCTATGGATTCTCTTCGACCAAGGGTGCGAAGATGAATTGTTTTATGGCATGATCAGGACCGTTAATGAAAACATGATTATCTTTGACCCGTAGTGCATGGATAATTCGTCGTCGTGATACTTAAGAATATCATTAGCCTGTAGTGCACGGATGATTTGATGATGTGAATTATTTATTAAGTCGAGTCTCAGCGATAAAAGTGATGAAAACCCTTTTAAATCATAGAAGATAGTAGATTGTATTCTCTACTTGACTTTTATAGTGGATTTCTTGTTACGCTGCAGTTAAACTTAATGTTTATTATATTGTATCAGTTTTACACAGTTGAAGGCTAACGATAATTTATTCTGCATTATCTTAGTCATAATATTTCTTACTGGGCTAGTTGAGCTCACCCTTTTGTTTTCATTGTTCTCTTAAGGAAATGAGAACGTAGCAGGGACTAGTCGAGGGAAACAGAGTGTTGGTCCTACATGGTGCATTAGTAGTCCTCACTATTCTGTGAAATAGTGTGATAATAAATGTAATGAGGACCCCATTGAGTTTGTATATTGTCTAGATGACAATATTTGTATTAAAACTCACAATATATGTTTAGTCGTATTTTACACGACTGTTGTATAATTAAGTTGTATTTGAATTTTGTACCATGTATTTGGCGACTCAAGATGGGTGATGTATACCTATTTTGGGGGCGTCACAACTCAGTTGTCGTTAAGCTTTTTTTCGAAAGAACTGAGTAGCTGAGCAAGCTTTCTCTTTTTCTCAGATCATAGAGTTGAGCGTTGAGTGTTCTTTTGCTTTTTGTTCAATACTTGCTTCTTTATTTTCATCTGCATCTGTTTTGCATATATGTGATCCTTGAAATCTATCCGTTGAAGTCATTTGTTGAAGCATTAAATGCCTTTGACATTTTTGAGCTTTAATGGAGACTTTTCTGCACACCTTCTGAATTGCATTCTGGCCCACTGACACAGCAGACTGCTTTCTCACCTAACACCTTAAAATGTGTTTTCCTCTGTCCTATGGTCCTTTCCTTAGCTTATTTAATACGTTTCTTTTGTTGTATACTAAGGATATCTTTTGTATCGTTGAGACTGGTGAGGACTTCAACGTTTAGAACCCATTCCATATTTGTTGGAATTTGTCTCCAAACAAAAAGGTAAGGCTCGATGCTTCTGACATAAGCTAGATGATACTCTACGATTCAGATCGTGGTGTCTTGCCACCGTGGTGCTTGGTCTGATGCTATCAAACGAGAACACTACAATTTCTCTTAAGGACTTGCACACTACGATCTTCACTTGCTTGTCTTGCAGACTCTACGTTTCTGAGAGCACACTAAGATCTCTAAGTTGGCTTCGGCAAACGTCTGGTCCACTCTACGACTTATGAAGAGGCCCTTCAAGGCAGATACACTACGATCTTCGAAGCTCTACGATCCTGCCTTGGCTTCTGCACTCTCTTGATCAGCTCGATAGACTACGATTCTCGTTGAAGCCTATCTATTACATTTCAAGACATAGATTAACCTAGCATCTTTGATCTCTTTATCTATACATTAATTTACATAATGATAACCATTAGAAGCTTAGATCAACCTATTAATTTTGATCTATCACTAAGTCCTTGTACATATATTCCTTGAAGGACTTTACATATAATCATGAGTATTTACTTTAAACATCAAATCAAAATATGCACTCTCCAACATTCCCCCCCTATTTGATGTTGACATAACCAAGGAGATTTGTTGACATGATTAATAGTTTCTAAATGCATTTGTAAGAAAGTAAATATGACTTAGTATTTCAGTGAGCAACTGAAATTTCTAGAGAATAATCATGAATTTATTGATGTTTGAAGAATAGATATTACAATTTAGCTTTACATCAATAAGAATTTAAATTCCAACTTATCTATGTTTCTTCGACCTTTTGCTTGGTGGAGGATTTTCATACACCTCAGCTCTTCTTTTCCTTCTTGCTTCTTCTCTCTTGGCTAGATCTTCCAGCTCACTTGGGCTTAGCCTAGTATTGTGATTATGCCTATTCATGAATGCAGGATCTCCAATTGGCATTCTTAGGCCTGTGGTGGTCACGTTTTGTGTGCTGATGTTTTGTCCCATACTCCTTAATGGTTGAGCCATGACAATGTGTTCCTGTTCAGATCATTGAGTATGATGGCCAAATCATAGAGTCTGTTGATACAGCCTTAGAGGAGGACTCCGTGAAGATTGAGCTGAGAATGTGCCTTTGCCTTTGCCTTGATCTCCTTTCCCTTTATTCTCCCCCCTTTATGTCAGCATCAAGGGTTCGAATGTCTTCTGAGAGGCGAGTCACTCCTTGGACAAGCTCGTTCAGTTGACTTTGGGTTTGAGCAATGTCCTTTTTATTCTCTTTGATCAGAGCATCAGATCTAGCTTCCCTTTGTCTGAGGACGGCTAGAACATTGTCAGTCTGCTTTCCTTGGTTTACGTAAATTTTTTGGAATTCTTTTATTGCAGTTTGTAGATTGATGATGCTTTCCAACATAAGCTTGTTCTGAGTCTCTTGAGGAATCTGTAAGATGAGAACAACATCCCGATGTCTTTTAGCTGCTTGAAAGTGTATCTGATCCCGGTCATTTATGCTCTTCACCATTTCTTTTATGATCTCCCTGAGCTTCTTTATGAGCTCAGAGCTTAGAGTGCTGGGGAGAGCATTGGTAGCCGTGGTCATTTTAGTCAGTCTTAGTTGAATGAGTTCTATGTGAGCTTCAAGACTGTCATCTATATCCTTAATCAGTTTCTTTGACACTTCCAATAACTCAGATTTGGTGGGCAGATCTGAAAGGAGTTCACTGAGTTGTGGAATGTGTGGAGGAAGGGGTGTAACCATGTTTTGATCTTGCAAGGAGTAGAGGGCAAGATCAAGGTTGAAGTATTCATTTGTGGACGAAGAGAGAATATCTGATGGAGGGGCCTGTGTTTGAGCGTCTGGAGTAGGTGGCTCTACGATTTCACCGTGGGACTCTACGATGGGGCTAGATTCAGTAATCGTAGAGATGAGGGGAGTTGGGATCAATATGAAGTTGGCATATTTGGTTCATCAGTTACAGAATTTTGGGATTCTGTAACTGGGAATTGATTTAGTGGATTAAGTACCACTTCCAACCAGCTTGGGAATTCATAAAATTGGCTGGAAAAAGATAGTGGATAGTGATTAACTCTGAAAAAGATAGGGATAGATAATACCTCATGCACAATTTTTGAAGAAGGACCATTTTTGATTAGCTGTTTGGCAAAGTTGAAGTTACATGGGAATCCATGAGCTAGTACAAAGATGGCTGGATATTCTTTGAAACTCCAAACTTGTGATTCCAAGAGTTTAGAATTTGAGCTTGATGAAAAGGCATCATGGGTAGCTTTTCTATACCCATTACAACCCACAGCTATGATCTCGACCTCATCATCTTCGTCCTCTTATTTATCTTCGTTAAAGGATTCCACTATATTAATGACTTCATTTCTCTCATTTTCTGCAGGAGCAACTTCTTCTGTCATGGGGATCTCATGAAGCTCCCCCTCAACATGATCATCCATCTGCAGGACTAGTAGCTCCCCCTCAGTTGGAGCATTTTCTAGGGTGAGAACTTCAGGCATCTCCCCCTCATCTTGAGCTATGTCCTTTTGGCTTTCTTAGGATAGTTCCTTTTCAGCAACCATCTTTTTGTCTTCCTCTTTGAGTACTCCTTCATTAACAAGGATGTACTTTTTAACCAATTTTTGTCTTGGTTTTCTAGGCTGAGCCACAGCCTCAGGACTTTCTTCAGCTTCTGCTCTGTCCTGTTGATCACCCTTGAAATTTGTTGCTCACCCTTGCTAAATAAAATATTTCAGCTAGGAACGAAGAGACCAGCGGATCAAAGAAGAACAAAGGCTAAGGCAAAGTACCGGATTAGTTGTAATAAACATTATTATTATGTTGTATTTGTGAACCCTTTTTGTATATCTAAAGGGTATTTTTGTAAGGTTAAGGTTAGAGAACCTGGGACTAATGTATTAACAATCTCTGTTAATGAATTATGTATTTCTATTTCTATATGAATGAGTAGTTGGATGCTATTATATTGTGGATCGTGAGTACTAAGCTCGGGTGTCAGGTAACTCGGATTTGGGGGTGTCACAGGTTAGTATCAAAGCTGTAGGTTATAAACCTTAAGTGGGGTGGGGGAAAACCATATGATTATAACCATAAACGAGATAAAGAAAACTCATTTAGAGTTCTAAGTGATGGATTTCCGAAGTGCATCAATAATGAGATATGTGGACACATAGTGTAACGCCCGAGAAAATCGGATTTTTGAGAATTAAATTTTTATTTGATTAAATGAATTTAATTAATTATTTATGGGAGCAAGCTAATTGAAGGTCGTTCTATGACTTAAACAAATCGGAATGTCGAAGGATTTTGGCTACGTGAAGGAATTAAAGTGTTTGAATTTCTAAGACGAAAATAAAAGTTTTCCGATAAATTTTCTGAAAAACATTATTCACGCATTTCTGCTCGGGAATTATTTTTGAACTTCCGAGAAATACGTAACGATAGAATATCGAGGTGAGATGGAATATCAAATAATATTTCAGTTATGGAAAACATAATATTTTGCATGCGGACTTAAAACCTAATGTTTAGGGAAAGTGACTTTTGAAAAGGAAATGTAATGTGATTAATGAATTAAACGATGATCATATAATACGTAGGTATTATACAAATTAATGAATATGAGTACGATATGAAGTATTATACGAGTGTGTATGAGTGATGGTATGTCGTATATATTGACTAAGTATACGAATGAGAATACGAGAATTAATACGTATAAAATACGTTATAAGGCTTTAAGCCAAAAAGAAAAGAACTTGTAGGATTTGTTAAGTATCATGTTAGCCAAGTATGGAAATGGTTAAGTCCAAGGTGAATTAATAAGCAAGCCTAATGTTTGTTTAATTATAAGCCCAATGTACGAGTTAAGTTAGTTAAGTTAATTAAATGCAAAGCCCCATATATATAAGTTAAGCAAATTATGCTAGAAGCCCAAATGATTAAGTTAAGCTAATTAAGCTAAAGCCCAAAGTAAGAGCCAAAGGGTTATGGGTTGGTTTAAACCATGGGTGGTCCAAAGTGATAAACAAGTAACTTAATGGCTAAGTGTTGTGGTGAACAAGTAAAGTGCATATATGTGATTATCAAGAATACGTAAGGGTTAAGTGTTGTGATGGGCAAGCAAAGGATAGAAGTTGTGGGGAACAAGTTAACTTAATGGCTAAGACATTAATGTGATGGCCAAGTAAAAGTTATGGAGAGCAAGTAATGAATAGTAAGGAGGTGGATTAAGGAGGTAGAGGTGGCTTATTGACCATTATACCCTAACCTAGTCCTATAAATAGAGAGCTTAAGAGTTCATTTGTTGGTTGTTTCATTTCCTCCAACACCTTATATATTATAAGTTGAGAGCTTATTTACTTGAGAGAATAAGCACATATAAGTTAGACTTCCTTTGTTAGATTTTCAATAAGCAAGAAGGAAGAAGAAGTTTAAGGTGTAGCAAGTGAACATCAAAGAGTAAGTATTCCTTAACCATGATTCTTTTTCTCTTCCATTGTTAGAGAAGGGGGTATTGGTAGAACTAACATGCTAAGGAATGATAAATTAAAGGGCTTAAGTCTTAATAAGCCGTATAATTCATGAATAAGCTATTCGTAATCATATAAGCTAAGGACTTATGAAGAACAATGATGAACTTGTCATATATTTACTTTAAGAAGTTAGTATGATTAATGAGATGTAAAAATTACTGATTAAAGGACTTACCTCATTAATAAGTCATAAGCAATAAAATCAAGTATGTTATACTTTAATAAGTAAATAAGTTCATGAAGAACATGTAATGATTTCACATAGAAATAAGATGTTGTAATGTGTAGGTGGAGATGTCAATTTAATGAATTGAACTCATTTAGAATGAATTACAAATCTTAAGTAACGAATCTTTGTCGAAATTCACATGATTAGACGATAATCGTCAAATTCGTGAAATTCTCGGAATGGAAGTCGAATTTTGATATTGAGTTTGGAAACATTGGTTTTCAATGGAGACAAGTCTTATTTGGCATTACAGAGTTGCGGACTCAAAAATGACCAGATTCCGACTTCGAACGAAGAAACGAGCGTTGAACATTCACGAACGTTTATCGTTTTCGTTTAAAATGGACTAATAGGTGGAATTTTAGCAAACGAAGTCAAATAGATAAAATTCTCGCATGAACACGTAGAGTATGTGATTTGTGAACCGTAGGCTCTTGAACGAGAAAATTCGGACTTATAACGAAGAAGTTACGAGTCCGGGAATCTCACCATTTGAAAAATCTGTCAAAATAATTTGTGGCACAGAGTTCGCACCGCGGCGCGACTCCAAGCCTAAATTACCGGCGCCGCAGCGCCAAAGTGAGCCTCAACCCCTGCAAACTCATGCCGTAGTGCGACAAGTAACAAAGGGACTCGCGCCGCAGCGCCGAGTCCGATTTTTGGGCACTAATGTGTGACGCCGCAGCGCGGCATAACAAAGAAACACCAGCGCCGCAACGCCAGCCTTAAAACCTAGAAAGTAAAGAATGGTTACAAGTAGAGCTTGAATGGAAATTGTTTAACAGTGAACTAAGGGACTTAATAAAACATTGTTAAGTCATAACTAAACCTCAAGTGTGATCACTTAGAGTTAAAGAAGGTTAATTGAATGTAAACAGGAACGGTGTACAATAAGTGTACATAACCAATGCTGATTAAGTGTCAATTAATAACGTAAGGACATTAATAAACTGTGAGGAAGGATAATTAACTAAAACCGAGTTTTATTAATGAAATAATTTTAATTAAGTTATAGAAGAGAAAGAAGTTAGTAATAATGATATAAAAGAACGATGGTAAGCCGGAACCAATAATAACAAATTTAATACATGATTAGATTGAGAAGAAGGGTAAGATTGTTTAAGAACTAAGTATGTTCATTCATGACCTAATGTGGTATGTTATGTGATTATGTGTTATAGAAATCGTAAAGACTCAAAAGGAAAAGTAATTATACTGTAGTAGACGTTGAAGGCAAGTTTTTCTTAAACATTTGTCTAACCTTTGTGTTAGCTAGGTTTTCAAATGATTCAAGTTATAAGATGCATGTATGGTTTTAAATAAAGAGTCGAGACCAATTTTAACTCGGCTAGACTAATCTTGATAGATTGATTGGTTTATTTACAAGTCTTTCAATATAGAATTGCTAACGATATCTTACGCCAATTATTGGTACGAATTCAAGGTAAGCCTGGATACGAATAAACAAATGTATTTTCATTGAGTATTCGATGGGCACGTGAGGTTGCCATAACTTAAACGTACACACGTTTAATGGATGTAGTGTTAATCAACATAGAGTACTATAGGATGATCACCTAGAAGTGCTCGTAAACTATGCCGGACTTACGGAATTTGTGTTAGGTTGTCCTTTTTAAAGAAATTATGAAACGCTCATGGTCTTGGACCAGATTTGGTGTTTTACTGAATATTGTTATGATAAAACATTTTGAAGGAAAATGAATGCTATTTTAAGTTATTGATAGTACTTCGTAACGATTATCCAGTTACTGAAGATATATGATTCCTATGTTTCAAGCATGCTTTTAAAATGAAATTGTTGTACTTGCTGAGCGTGTTATGATCACTCTTGCTTGAATCATATGAATGCAGCTTAGACCGAATGGACCGAAGGATTTGACAAGGATAAAGAGAAGGCTAAAGCAAACTTATAGATTACCTATGTAATAGTATAGGTTTGTAATGATAATATTTGATATTATGACAAGGACAAATGTAACGGTTATAAAGAACCTGGGGATAGTAGTATTGTTTTGGAATATATATAAGACATATTCGTTCTTTTGAGGCATTTCAATTGAATGTTTGTGTAAACTGTAGCACCGTGGAGAACCATATGTCGGGTTGGAAGAGACCCGGATTTGGGGGCGTCACACATAGTGTGAGAAGTTTGTACTAATGAAGTACTAATCAAGTTATTTAAACTGATTGTAGGATATCTGAAGGAGATAAAATGAGTGTGGAGATGCTAGCGGCTGTTGCACCAATGCCAGTTGTCGAGGTGCTAGCGCAAAACAAATCAGTTGAGAAGGTGGGAGAAGATGAACCTATGATCAATCTGGGTAGTGATCATGATGATTATCCCGAGATGTATCTGAGTGGTGATGAGGAAGTAGAGTCTGAGCAAGCTAATGTGGAGACAAAGAATAAGACCAAAGTTGGAGGGAAAGATCACGAATCTACAGAAGTTCAAGAACTCCGGAGTAAAGTATTTCTCTTGGAGGAGTTGTGGAAGACAGAGCGAGCGTTACGCGAAATAACTGAAGAACGAAACGAGTTCAAGGCGCAGGTGGAAAGAATGAAGACTGAAGGTGGTGGATCGTCTGAAGGAACAATCAAGCAGCAGAAAGAGAAGAATAAGCGAAAGAGGGACAACGACATCCCTAATTCTAAAAAGTCAAACCCGAAGAAGAAGAAAGCTTGTAGCAAGTGTGGAAAGACTCACGCGGGAGAATGCATAATGTGGAAGAACGTGTGCTTCAATTGTAAGCAGAAAGGACATATTTACCTATATTGTCCTAAGCCGAATATGAGGAAGTGTTATTCATGTGGGAGAACGGGTCACGAATTCAACAAGTGTCCCATCAAGAAGAAGACCAGTGAAGGGAGTGGACGATAGATAACTTAGAGATATGCAGTAGTATCTTTTAGTAGTAGGTTATGATATTAAAGATTATAATATTGAGAACAGTGTGTAAGCATATATAAATATAAATATGTTTGTATGAATGAAATCTTTATCTTCTATATGAATATAAGATTAAGATTAATTTGTGTGTTCGTAAAACTCATACTTATGGTAAGTTAATAACTCATAATTATATGAAATGTTTTGAACCCCTCAGCGAATGGACGCCAAAGGTCTGACTAGGATAAGTTCATACACTCATATAATTATGGCAAGTTCCTAAACTCATAAGTGTGGTAAGTTTGATGAACTAGTAATAACTATGTGTGAATGGAGAATTGCAACTTTTTATGTAAAGTTGTGTTGTTAATCCTGATATGATTTAAAAAGGGATAGTAATACGTGTTAAGTACTAAATGTTCTATAAACTATTTGAATAAATATTCATTTATATATGAGAATTATGTGTTCAATTCTTATTGTGTTAAGAATTTGTGTACAGAAAAGAGAATTAATGTAAGATTTTTTTAAACCAGATTATGCCGCCGAGACGACAGAATCGAAATCAAAAAGAAGAATAATCAGTGAATAATGAAGGAGGTCAAACTGACCCCATGCAAAATTTTGCAAATATGATAGCCGAAGCTATGGGGAATAGAGCTCCAGCATTAAGAGGAAGAACGAGAGAACAACAAGTTGATAGATTGGCTAATTTTAAGAACTTTAAAATGGTAGGATTGCCAGAATTCAAGGGAACCACGTATCCGATTAAAGCCCAAACTTGGATGAAAGAGATGGAGAAAGCATTCATCACTGCGCGAATATGTTGGTGGGAGACTAATCAAGAGAGAGCTGGTACAGCTGTGGTGACTTGGACAAGATTCAAAGAATTTTTCTTTGAGAACTACTTTTCACCGAGTATGCAGTCCGGGATGGAAGTCGAATTTTTAGAAATGAAGCAGGAGAATATGTTGGTTTCAGAATATGCTGCCAAATTCAATGAGTTGGCAAGATTTGCACCTCATCAGGTGGTCACAGAGGCGAGAAAGGAGAGAATATTCGAGAATGGACTGAAGCCGGGGATATTCAATAAGGTAGCAGTATTACAGATCAATACGTTCGCGGCTTTACTGGAGAAAGCATTAATTGCTGAAGGAGGGAGTGAAGCTACTTCTCGATTTCATCAGGAGAAGAAGAAGAAGATAAATGGCGGAGGAAGCAGTGGTGGTAGTAATCCGAATAAAAGGAAGTGGAGTGAGAATACCCAATCAGGTAGCAAGACAGAAGGAAATAAGCAAGGGAGGGAGCCCTGTGCAACCTGTGGGAAGAATCACGCTAGAGTTTGTTTGAAGAAGAAGGGAGTATGTTACAACTGCGGGCAAGAGGGGCACATGTCGCCTTATTGTCCCAATCCGAAAAAAATACAAGGTTGCTTTGTGTACGGATCGACTGATCATATGATTAGGAACTGTCCAAAGAGGAATGTGGCGAAGGAAAGTGGTAACAAGGGACCCAGTAGTGGAAATTCAAGGACCTGCTCAGCCAGGAAGACCATCGGCCCGTGCATTCAACATGACGTTGCAAGATGCAGTTTCTGCTCAGGAGGTCACATCAGGTAATGATTTCGTTTAGAAATTTTATTACGCGAGTATTATGAGTTAGATATCTCTGTGAATTGTTTTGTTTTATAGATCCAAGTCACATGTTAGAATTTGAGACACATATGAATATTGTTTTGATAAAAATGAATTGATTATACAACTTTAAAAGATTGTAGAGAATAAGAAAACGGTGATTCCGAGGACAAAATCCTTTTAAGGAGGGGTGAATGTAATAACCCGGGATTTAGAATAATCTGAATTTTTTGAATAATTTTTTTATTAATATTAATATTAATTATCAATATTGTGTTGTGTATCTGTGATACGAGTTTCGAGTAGTAGTTAATTTGTGTATTGATTGAAAAATAAGAGTAGAGTTGTGCTTAACAACTTAGAAAACCTAACCCTAATTCTAGATAGGGATTCGATAGAAAATATAATTAAAATAATTATATTGATATGTATGTGTTTGTACTGTATAGAAATTTTTGATCAATGATTGATCGTATAAGGTTTAAAACTAATAAACCCTAATCTCAGATTATGAAATCCTAACGCGCAGTTAGAAATCCTAATCGTATGCTGGAAAACCCTAATTTTAAATTCGAGAATCCTAAATCCTAATTAGGAAACCCTAATCCTAATTGGTAAGCTTAATGCGTTTATTAAACGTTTATATGATTAGGAAAATCTAATTTAATTAGAAAAACCTAATTGTAATTTAGAAATTTTAATTTTTCTAATTAAAACCCTAATTGGAAATTTTAAAAATCGTTGTTGTAAAACCTAAGGGTGAGAACCTTAAGGTTAAACTCTAAGGGTTTGTACAAATGTCATGTATGCCATTAAAATTATTATGCTAAAGACCAAAATGCCTTTTTTGGATTTTTAATTATGTAACTTGCAATATTTTCCAACACCTTTAGTAGGTAACCTATTATATTGACTTTGTGACACTAATATATCAGCAAATAAACTTCCCTTTGACAACAACATCAGATCATTCATGCATCTAAGCAATATAAAAGAATTTGAGACAGATAAAAGTTAATTCATTTGGTTTTTATTCACTCAAACTCTCACCCACTCTCTCTCTCACCAAGACCTTCGAAAATTACAAGTGTTTCAGTCACAAAACACCTCTCTTAAACACCAATATCAGATAAAGATATCTAAGCTCAAAGATTTAGCAAGAAGGTATAAACCCTAAAACCTATTTTGATCTTACTTGCTAAGAAATATTTTGCGTTTATGTGTTTATAATCTTGCTAGAAGATGTTTTATGATGATCTATGGTGATATACCATAGATCCATAGCATCAAGTGGGTAAAAATTGAGTTTTTTCAAAACAATCCAAGAACAAATTTTGTGGTCTGACCAGCTATTGTTAGGAGCCACAGATTCTTGTTCATTTATGATTTTTGTTGTTTTAAAGTTGGAATCTGTAGCTTGTTATGTGGTCTTTGTTCTGCAAGTCAAATCAGGGTCATTGGATGTCTAGATCATAAGATATAAACGGTCAAAACCCGTTGACTGGGCATGACCGAAGCTTTCTGGGTAACCCAGAAAGTGTAAGATCAGTGTCTAACAAGTTTTGCAACGTCCAGATCTGTCAGTTCGTAAGTGATTTGATGTTGTTGTTATATCCAACTTTGTAGCCTGTTATGTGTTCTTTAAATATATGGCTTTAGATCCTTTTAACAAGTAATTGACCGAACATAGTGGACGATCAAACTTGGCTTGTCGATCACGATGACAGTTTTTGGAAAACCCAAAAACGGTAGAAGCAATTTTTCTAACAGCCTTTGACCAAGTTGTAACTTGTGATTTTGTTGTTGTTAGACCGATGTGTTGTTTTAGTAATGTTCCTTGACACAAAGACTATAACTGTAAACCATTAAACAACATGAACCATAACCAGAACACCTTAATAATCGAGCTTAAAAGTGCCAACTTGAAGCTGTCTGGGTTTCTGGGTTACCCAGAAAACCCAGATTTGCTCTGACAGTAGGTTTGAGAGCCTAGAACTTCATGATATGAAGTTGTATGACCGAGATGAAGATTGATTCATGTAGTGTTACATAAACACTACATGATCAATACTTAACCTGGCCCAGAAACATTTTTAATCGGTGATTTAAAGCCGGTCAAACCATGACCCTTGAACTCAGGTCTGGCAGTGTTCTTGAGCTCAAGAACATCTAAGACGACAGAAAGTGTCGATAAAGGGTTTTAGCGATGGTTTTAATTATTTTTATTTTTTGATTTTCTGTAATTTATTTAAAAATAGAAATAAAATATAAAAAAAATACTATAAATGGTTTTAAAAATTATTTTAAATTATGAAAAATAATTTTTGATTAATGTGGATATTTATCATTAATATTTATAATTATTTGAATATTAATGATATTTAATTTATTTAATTAGCATATTAAATAAATTAGAGAAAAATGATTTAATATTATGAAAAATCATTTTAAATAAGAATAATGTATTTAAAAATATTTTGAGTTATAAAGTATAACTTTTAATATTTTTGGAGAATTTTTATTAATAATTTAATATTAATGATATTAGATTTATTTAACTATTTTATTAAAAAAATAAGTTAAAAATAATTTTATTGATTTAAAAATCATTTTAAATGAGAATAAAGTGTTATAAAATATTTTGAATAATAAAATATAATTTTTTATATTTTGGAGAATTCTCATTAATAAATTAATATTAACGATATTAGATTTATTTAATTATTATATTAAATAAATGAATTAAAAATGATTTTATTGATTTAAAAATCATTTAAAAATGAGAAAAATGATTTAAAAATATTTTAAGTTATAATTAAGAACTTGTAATATTTTTATGATAATTTCATTAATATTTAACTATTAATGGTGGTGGTTTAAAAATGATTTTAATTAATTTAAAAATTATTTAAGTAGAATATTGATGATTTAAAAATATTTTAAGTTATTAATAATAACTTTAATATTTTGACAAGTATAACATTAATATATTTTTATATTATTAAATATTAATGATGATAAAATTATTTGATAATTAAATCATTTAAAAATGATTTAAGTGTTTGAAAAATTATTATAAATTATAATAATTGTTTATAAATTATTATAAGCTTCCACAATAATATTATAAACAATATTTGACTTATCTAAAATAATATTGAAGCTTAGAGACCAAGTTTAATTGATAATAAATGTGTAAATTGTAAGATAAGGTGATCAAAGCACCAAGATGAGACCGAAAGTCCAACCAGACCGAACTATGTAGACTTGTTAAGTGTTTATATAGGTTATAAACACTAATGTGGCTATGTGGTAATATGCATAGGAGACAGATTGACTGTGAATTATAGTGTTATGTGTTATAAAATATTGTGCAAATTGTGAGACTGATATTGTAATAACCGCAAAATTTTATGATTTAATATTAATATTTATATAAATAGAGCCTATTATTTTATTTTTAAATACTTACATGGCATGAGGTGAGTAACTCAATTGAATTAAATTAATTAAATATATCAGAATATTGATAAATCCTTGAATAGGTTGAAAGCTTATCTAGAAAGACTAAATCATTTTTGTGAGCAACTTGAATTATGTGATATAGCCCAACTTATTTATAATTACTAAGGTGGTTGGGTAATTAAATTAATTAATCTGCTTCTGTAATAATTAAGTATTTACATGATTATAGTCCAAATAATAGAACCTAGCCATGTGAATTATTCTACCCACCCAGTTAATTCGATAGCCTCATGAATTTTCCACCCAATTATTTTTGGCAGCCATGAATTTATCCCCATGTTATTTCGACAGCCATGTGAATGTTACCCACCCATTGGATTTCTTTTTGGGCGGCCATTTAAAAGGTGATTTAGCCATGTGTTTTCCACCCACCCATTTCGGCAGCCTTACAATTTTATTCACCCACTATTGGCAGCTAGTACATGAGTAGCAACTATGTGATTAGTAAGTATTAGTCAAGGGGATTTGGACTAACTTTACAATTAGTAAACCACTCAATTTCGGCAGCCTTAGAAAAATTTTCCATTTTCGGCAATAAGAGGAATGGTGACAGCCACATTGAACTAAAAGCTAATAATCTTGTGAAATAATTCTAGCAAGCTAAGTTCTAGTATTGGGTGTAATACTAAATTTTAGTTTACTAGGTTCTAGAGAAAAGTGTGTGCCTTGCGTGCCTTTCTTTCTTTTGGTTGTTGGTAGTACAATAAACATGTGGGATGGGATGTCTTGAAAACTTAGGCTACTATAAAGTATAGTAGGGGGATGGCCATGAATACTTCATTATTTTATGCACTTTTTGTTATATATATAGACCCCTTGCTCTAGTTGTTTCTTTACAAAAAAAATAAAACAAGAACAATAGAAGAGGTGGTGTTCGGCAGCAGTAGCATCCCATTCTTGGCAACCAAATTCCTTTTTCTTCAAGCTAAGGTATATAGATTTATTAGTTGAATAAAATTCTTTCCATTTAAATTCTAGCACACATTTTTCTTCTTTTTGAAGTAATGTGGATATATTGTATTGCTTGTAAATTAGTATGCTAAATTAGATGTGTGCATGCTAAATTAATTTTACCATGTGTTTCAAAATAAATAAATTATATTGCATGAATGCATAATGATTTTTGTAGAGAAAAAAAAAAGAAACCCAAGCATGTATACAAAGAGGGGCTGCGTGGGTGTAGCTTATTGGGTGCTCCATATTAATTTTGTTGTTGCATTATGGTAGCTGCTATGTAAAAAAAAGAAATAAGCAATAGGTATGTAATGAAGTGATGGTGGGGCAGGTTTGGTGTGTCTAGTATAAGGGTTGATATATGTGATCTTGTTTGGGTTATAAAAGTACTGATGATTTTTCTTTGCTAAGTTCGGCTAGTGTGCATGGCTTGTTGCTATATATTTTAAGGCTAGTTCGGCTGATGTGCTAAACATGTTGCTACATGTTAATAATTTTTTTTTTTTGCAATAAGGAAGTTGTTAGTGTACAAGACATTTTCTACATGTTAATCTTATTTTTATGCAATAAGGGTGCTGTTATATATTTTTAGGCTAATTTCGGCTGGTGCAATGCATAAAAAAAAATTCTTTTAGCCTTTCCTATTAAGTATTCTTGGATAGTAAAATGTGAGCAATGTGAAGGTTTAGAAGACTTTATATCAAATACATTTTTAGTACCTCCAGCAAGACCAAGCATAGGACTTGATAAATAAAATAAATTGTTACTCCATAATGGTCATGGAGGATAAATAGAGTAATATTTAAATACAATAAGAAAAGTGTTTTAAAAAAATGGAATGTTTATATGTGTAATGTCATTTAAACTCTAATTAATAAAAGTTAGTTCAGATAACTAATTGAGCAACAGTTTAATAAATAATGTTATGTGCATAGTTTTCTTATTTGTGAGCATAAATGTGTAGCAAGTAAGAAATGTAGTATTTTTATTTTATGAGAGACTTGTACCTTAAACTAGGATGACATGCGATTAATAGCTAATGTGAGTTGGTTTCAACAATCACTAATTTGTAAGGTTATCTATCTAATAAAATATAAATGATTTTGAATTTTCCGCTCATTCAATAAATCATCTGGGTCGTCCAAAGTTTGGGATAAATCCCACTGTTCATACATCTATCTAATAAAATGCATCTATCTATTTAATAATCTAATAATAATTTAATAAAATACAAATGACTTTAAATTTTCCGCTCACTCAATAAATTATTTTGGTCGTTCAAAGTATGAGATAAATCATATTGTCCATACAGTGCCGGAGGCACGGGACCCAGCTAGTATTATTATATTATAGGCAGTATACGTGACAAGGTGTCAAAGGTAACATAATCGACGAGCGAGGCAAGTTCCTACTTCTTACACTGTATACCTTCGAATTGTTATCTCAAGCAAATATCTGTTTTATTCGAAAATCATTTATATACCTTGACGTTGTTACAAGCATTGGACTTATCGTTGTTAAATACATTATAAAAATTTGTCTACGCCTTTGATTCGACTAGACTATTATTGTGTGTTAAAAGCTATCCAAACCAATTGACTTGGTGCGGACTATCGTAAATTTACTGAGATGAACAACCCTCATTGAAGGGGAAATTATATATGTCGGGAAACCGACGTGCGCACGTAAGTATGATTAAATGTTATGCATAACGTAGGGTACTTTAGGTTGATCACCTGTTGTACTCGTTTATATTGGATTACAGTGTAATACTGCTAATTCTAGTAAAAGTTCTTAGTCCTTAGTGACTGCTCAGTACTCATTCATGTTGAAACTCGAAATGAATAATCCTGAAATTTTGTTGATATCCTTCAGTCTTTAGCGACACCTATTGAATATTCTTGATATTTCTTGATATCCTTGAACTACCAATTATGATTATACCCTTGAAAAATTTAAATGCTTGTTATATTACTTGCTGGGCAAACTTGTTGCTCATTCTTGCTTCCCAAAACATTACAGTTAAGGCAGAGCAAGGCGATACTTCAGGACAGGACAAGGGAAAGGGCAAGGCGACAGAATAACTTAGTCCTTAAGACTAGAAGTATTATTATTATTGTTATGCTTGTTATGATGTATTCAAGAATGATTAAGTTATGTTTAAGTTAATCACTAACTTGTCGTAGTAATGGTTACGGTACCTTGGGACGCAAATATTTATATTATATCAATGTAAATTATTCTATTATTTCCGTTGTTAATGATTTAGTAAGATATTCATAGTTGCACGTGATGCACCGAATTCGAGATATGGGTGTCCAAATTTTGGGGGCGTCACAGATATTATTGGTTATAGGTCTTTCAAATGCAGATAAGTTTATTGTGTAGCTGTAATCAACGCGGAAGGCAAGTTTCATAACTCAACCTTAACTTATATTCATTCAATTATTATAGTGGTTAATTAATGTTAATTATACAACGTCCAAGATTTAATGTTGATTATTCGCAGTTAGTGCATGTTTAATAATTCAAATTAAATTACTGATTCGGAAAATATACATTCGTAGAATAACTGTTGTTGGATATTCATATCCGTAGAAGCTAATATTGACAGTACCGATAATTCCTGTTTATTATCAAATTATGTTGAGAAATGTCTTAGCTAATTATTCTGGCTAGACGACCATTTGTTAGAACTTGATAGATTCGAGAAGATAATTCAATTGTTATTGACAAATCGTTGCCAATTATTACGGCTAGATCGAGAAGTGGTTAAATATTAAATCATAATATTTCGTTGTTAAATCAAAATTTTGATTCTGAGACTGAGAAGAACAACCTTTTATATAAAGGAAATATTTCATTGGTCGTATATTCGGCCTTTGCGCGCGATTAAGTATTATGCATAATATAGGGTACAAGGAGTTGGTCGGCTCTAAGTACTTGCAGAGGGGTATGATTTAATCTTTATGGTTATCTGATACACCTGCGTATATGTCATAACAAAACTTTGATATATACCCGAGAAGAGAAGTTCAAGATCCAATGGATCGCTCAGCATAAATCTGGAAAACATTCCACTTTGTTATTGCGTAGAATTGATTCTTGATTATTCAATAGAATATCGTAGAAACTTTGAAAGCGTTGTACTCTTTCATTATCAAATTATTGTGTTGCATAGATTCTGAGAAGACTTGTTAGAAAATTGGAGATTTGTTCAGCTAATTCAAAGTTCCCCAAACTTTGGAATTATTCTATCAAAATAGATAGTCTGGTCTTAATGATTCGTATACATTTATTGCATGTCTTAACTTGTGGGGCAAATTTGTTGCTCACCCTTGCTAAATAAAATATTTCAGCTAAGAACAAACAGACCAGCAGATCAAAGAAGAACAAAGGCAAAGGCAAAGTACTGGATTAGTTGTAATAAACATTATTATTATTTTGTATTTGTGAATGTTGATCGATTTAGCTATTGCCAAATCGCGCGCAAGCATACGCGGTCCACAAGTAATATATGTAAGTAGAGTGTTGAACCCACGAGGACAAAGTCTTGAAAGAAAACAAATACTAAGGTAAAGTCGTTACTAATCTTATCTAAACAAGTAAACTAAGATGGTTGGTAAAGTTATATGTTTAAAGCCTAAAGAATAAGAGAAGTGGTTGTGCTAGGAAGTCAAGATAAGATTACAATTCCCCTAATGCATCACATAATCTCCTAACTCTCCAAATTATCAACGAATCAAAGAATGGTCAACTGAGAACAGAAATTACGCATAAGCTTCTGTCGAAGGTCATATGCACATCCCTAGCCTGATAAATCACAATATGTCTATTGGTGAATATAGCTAGGCCAAGGTCATTAAGCTAAGTCTCTGTGACAACCCGATATTTTCTATATTAATAAATCATAGATTTTGCATATAATTTTTTTATGAGGAATATGTGCCTAGATAATGTGTATGTATTTATGTGATGAATATAAAATATATTTATTACATGAATAATTGTAAATGATTTTATTTTAGAATTATTGACTATTATCAATTATAGTTTTATACTAATTAATTCCTTATTGAAAATGTTTTATTAATTATTTTTCAAGGAAAGTATAATCTTATATTATAATATATGAAATGATTTTAGAATAATTATAATGATTATTCCATTATATGAATTTGTTCAGGGTATTAAGTTAATTATTTTAACTTAATTTTTAATGTTAATTATGACAGATAAATCAGATATGTAATCCAAACCCTAAATCAGGGTTTAACTTAATTTATAATGTTAATTATGACTGATAAATCAGATATGTAATCCAAACCCTAAATCTGGGTTTTAATCAAGGCATGATAATAATATTATAATATTATAATATATTTTGATTTTTCAGTGCTATATATATGTACTGTATGTGGACTGACGATGGTTGGTCATTTATGATGTATAATGGTGCAGTATTTAAAAAAAAACCTAGCATTAATTAATTTTACCCTATTTTTTAAATTAAAGGGGGTAAATTTAAGATTATTAAATATCTGTGTTATATGATATATGTTGTGTGTTACTTCATGGTATGCTAATTAGGAAACCCTAATTTTAAATTTAAAACCCTAGTTTATATTTGTATTTTCTAAATATTAGAAAACCCTAATTCGAAACGAAAACCGGAGGTTTGATCTGTCAAGAATCGTGTTACTATGATTAATAACACGTGTGATAGACTTTAATTACTAATTAAGATAAACCTAGTTAGTAAATTAAAACCCTAAAATCTAGAACCCTAATTTAATTTCTAGAAACCCTAATTATATTATGGAAACCCTAATTTTTGGTGTTATAAACCCTAATTGCTTTATTAGCAAAGTTAATTATGATTAAGGGTAATAAACCCTAATGTCCATATATAAGATAATTACAAACTTAATTTATTTAGCAAATTTATTTTTTCAATATTTTAGAAACTAAAATTAATTTATTTTTTATTTTTGTACAAACCCTAGTAGCTAAAAATAATTTATGCTAAGTGCTAAACCTTAGGGTTAAACCCTAAGTGTTAAACCCTAAGGGTTTGACAAGTTACCATTTTACCATTTAATTGATTTATCAAATGACCAAAATGCCCTTTTTAGTGTTTTAGTAAGCTAACTTGCAAAGTTGGCAATATCTTTAGTTGGTAACCTAATTCTACTAACCCCAACAACTCCATGCATGAATTTTCCAGCAAATCAGCCTCTAGAACATCCCACACATTTATCTAATTTGTCTATAAATAGATTGAAGGAGAGAGAAAATGCATTTGTTTACTAAAAATTGCACAAACACCTAACCAAGACTTCCTCCCACAAATACCCATGAAATTTTTAAGTTTTATAGTCCCAAAACACAGCCCCACGTCCACCATAAACAAATCAGCAACACAAAATCAAGAATTGGATTATCAAGGTATAAACCCTAGCCATTAATTTTGTCCAATGATCTGTCGTTAGATCTTGTGATTTGTTGTTAAAATATGTTGTTTGTAGTCTAATTTAATGATCTGGGTTGGTATATTGCAAGTCCATAACATCAAAATGCTCGAAATCACGTTTTTCAAAAATCTGGAAAATTTTTCTGGAGGTCTGACAGTGAATGTCAAGCCCTATAAATCTTTGATCGTTTATTATTTATGTTGTTTAAATGTTGTTATGTATAGCCTGATATGTCCTCTTTAATCTGTAGCAAGAATCAAGCTTAGATCTGTTTTAGAATTCAAGTTATTCTGGGTCAAACATAGTTGACCGAGCATGACTGGACAATTCTGGGTAACCCAGAAATTGCCCAGAAACGGTCTGACAACACATTTGACCGGCTAGATCTTTCTGTATAATGTTAATTTATGTTGTTTGTTGAGTTTAGGATGTAGTCCGGTATATTAACTATAGACTCATGCTTTTATATCGTTAAAACATTACATATTCTGGATTTTGTGGACGGTTAAAGTAGCTGGAATGATCACGATTGCGTTTTCTGGGAATTTCCAGAACAAATGAAGAACAGCCCTCTGACAGTGTTTGACCGAGTTATATCTTGTAGATCTGTTGCTGTTAAACTGATATGTTGCTTTAGTGTTGTTACTTGACACAAGGACTACAGATTTAAACCTTGATACCACATAAACAATGAACAGAACCTAACTTAAAATGAGCTTGTATGTGACCAGTCGAGTTTCTAGGTTTCTGGGAAAACCCAGAATTGGCCTGACAAGGACTTTGAGAGTCCAGATCTTCATGACATGATATTGTATGACTAAGTTATTGATTGTTTGTAATATTGTTGCAAACCTACTACAATATGAGCGTTTAATCTAGCCTACATGATGAATACGCTGAGAATTAAACTCGGTCAAAGTAGCTAGCCGATATCTGACCGAATTTCTGGATTTGGCTTGAAGAACACCAACAGCGACGCTTTCTGTTGCTAAAGCCCTATAGCGACAGTTTATTTTATTTTTAATTTCTGTAATTTCTGAAAATTGATTAAAAATAGAAAAAAATAGTTTTTAATTATTAAAAATACAAAATAAATTCTCAAAAATTATTTTAATGTCTGAAAATTACATTTTAATTATTTTAAATATATTTCATAAATATTTAATATTTTTGGAATATTAAAAGTATTTAATTTATTTAATTATACTATTAAATAAATTATTTAAAAATGATTTTAATACATGAAAAATCATTAGAAATTATATAATGATATAAGAAAATATTTTAAGTTATTTTTAATAAATTTAATATTATATGATAATTTCATTAATAAATTAATATTAATGATAATTAAGTTATGTATTAAATGAATTTAATAATTAAATTAAAAAATGATTTTATTATATTAAAAATCATTTTAAATAATAATAAGGTATTTAAAAATATTTTAATTTATAGAATATAACTTTTAATATTTAATGGTTAAATTCATTAATTAATGATTATTAATGATATTAAAGTTATTTAATAATTATATTAAATAAATTAGTTTAAAAATGATTTTATTATTATAACAATCATTTTAAATAAAAATAAAGTGTTTAAAGATATTTTATGTTATAAAATATAACTTTAAATATTTAAAGAATAATTTTATTAATAATTTAATATTAATGATAATAAGATAATTTAAATGGTATTAAATTTATTTAATAATTATATAAATAGTTTAATAATGGTTTTATTAATTTAAAAATCATTTAAAAGGGATATAAATAAATTAAAAATATTTGAAGTTATAATTAATGACTTTTAATATTTAGATAATAGTTCATTAATATTTAAATATTAATGGTAATTATTTAATAATGATTTTAAATGTTTTAAAAATCATTTAAGGATAATATTAATACTTTAAAAATATTTTGAGTTATTATACATAACTTTAATATTTTGGCAATGGTTTCATTAATAATTTAATATTGATTAAATATTAATGATAATAGAATTATTTGATATTTAAATCATTTAATAATGATTCTGATATTTCAAAAATTATGATAAGTGATAATAATTATTTAAAAATTATTATGAGTCATTTAAAAATTATATGACCGATATTTACGAATGTTGAACTTTGAAATAGAGTCTTAGACTCGATATTTACCCGATAAAGTTGTTGGTAGACCGACATAATTCAGAAATTGATCTGGACTTAGATAATTTAGTTAGTTAACTGTTTATTTGTGATTCAATGGTTGTTAAGGTTATGTGACAATGTGATTAGGAATGTGCTGACTAAGCAATGTTATGTGTTACGTTATGATATACTAATCAGTAAAATGATCTGATTATAATAGGTGATTTCATAAAAGATAAAACTAAGTTGAGAATAGTAAGCAGCGTATCAGGCAAGTATCCTAACTTTGCATTTTCTTTATGCAATGGACAGAAGTGAGAAGTTTAGAATTATTATTATTAATGTACAGATTGTTAAACCTATATTATATACGCTCATTGATTATCAACATGTTAGTATATGATAATTCAGTTATATATTTTATTCGTTAATTTCTAGAAATGATTATACAAGTGTCCCTACTTGGATAATCATTGTATTTAATCACATGTTGATACACCTTTGATATACATATATGTTGAATTATATATTATTGTTGAACAAGATAAGACCTTTGTTATGAAAACCCGACAGGTATGAATATCCCGATAATGGGAAAATTTTTATGCGCCCAAGGCGGACAGAGTGAACGATAACATCGTTCTTGTAATGTAGTATTGATCAATACAGGGTACAACGGGGCTGATCACCCTCCGTGCCCGTAAGTTATGACGGTTTACAGATGAATTTCTGTTTAAACCTTTTCGAAAATAAAAATAATTTTCATAGTATGTCAAAGAAACCCCATGTATAGTCAATACAGTTTCAAAAATTTGAACAAGGGTTGTTATGTTTTTATTATTGGTACAGATTACTTCACAACTATTGACTAGTTGTAGAAGAATATTATAAAGAAAACATTTAAATCTTTCAGCTTATATATATATAATACTTGTTGGGCACTCAAATGCTCATCCTTCCTTAATTTAAATGTTTTCAGCTAAGTGTGAAGGACCGAAAAGCTCATGCCAAAACAAGGGAAAAGGAAAGCTAACCAAATAAGAATTGTGGCAGTATTTGTAATAGTTTTATAAGACTATGAAGACTATGATATCTATTTATTTAATATCATGTAATGAATGACTAAAGGTTATATACTTGGGAGATAGTGTAAGACCCCAAATAATTAATAAATGAAATTTAATTTCCTCTAATTATTATTTTGAAATAGTAAGGGTTGATGTGATTAATGTGGTTAGTTATGGGTAAAATACGCAAATATTTTAAAATAAGCAAGTGGTTATAAAATATTCATTATTGTCGGGGAATATTCGTTTGGTCGTGGAATATTCGTACTGTCGGGGAATATTCGTACGACGGCGCAGCCATGTGGGGGCCCATAACGGAAAGCGATTGGAGGAAGAAAACGACAAATATAAGTTGTTTAAAAATAACGGCGTAGTTGTTACCGTTTACACTGTTGGAATACCCGGTGGTTAAAATACAGTAATACGCGTTGTTGCACCGTAGCACACGGTATTGCACCAATTATTGATTCTTACGTAAGAAGGCACTACTCAATAATGGTTACAGTAATTATTGTTCAGTATTTTATTATATTGATTCAATAACTGTTGCGTTGATATTTTTATATTACTGTTGTTTCAATAATTGTCATTACACAGTATTTTTCATTATCAAAGCAATAATTCATATTATCTGAATAATATTATTAGATAACATTATTGACAATGTCTAGAAAGTTCTGTCTAAGGAGAGGTTTGGTCACCTAATTGCGCGCCAGTAAGAAGAAATTCTTATTGGAAAGCCCCCTCTTTCCTGGGAACGGCCTGGTTGTCAGTATTGTGATTCTGTAATATTATTTGTGAATAATTAAATTATTGATTTATATGATGAGGAAAATATTGATTTTATGTGGATATAGATGGAGAAAATTTTAATGTGACAATTGTTGAAAATTAATATTTTATCTTTTTATGATAAAATAATTCATTTAAATATATTATTATATTTTAATAATATAATAATGATGATATTTTTACGATGAATGTGGGATATATGAGTATATGTGGAGGAGGAGTATTTTTGTTACCAAAAATATTTAAAACATGTTAAACATGTCGGTGGACCCCATTTATTGACTAAATTTGATTATAGCCTGTAAAATCGTCCGTTTGTGAATTTTGGTCAATTTCTGTTTGGAATTTGGAAAAACTTCCTTCTGCAAAGTTGTGCAGAATTGAATTTCCTATAAAAACTCGCGAGATTCGAATTTTCTGACAAAAGGGCTATTTATTATGAATTATTGAAGTTCTGAAGCTCCGAAATAATTGATTTTTGGAAGTTTTAATTATTTATTTTATAAAAAACGTTTTTTGTACTTCTTCTAGAAGGGAGCATGTGTTTTGTATTCAAATTTGCAGATTCTAAATGGGCGTAGAAAATTTTTATATATATTATTATTATAATAAATTTTCTGTTTTGGTGTTCTAAGCAATTTCCTATAAATAGGTGCTTAGGTTAGAATTGAAAATCACACCAGAAACTGAAGTTTTCTCTCTCTCTATATTATCGAGCGTATTCTTGTGAGTATTTTGAGTATACTTTGAGTATTGCTATACGGTGAAAGTTCAAGTCATAGCCTATATCCGGTGTTTCAACTAGAAGTACTGATCTTCCGAGGTAAGGGATATTATTTTTTTAAAATGATATTATTTCTTCTAATATCATTATGCCGAAGTATTGATATGAACTTTTTATCAAATTTGGAACTTTTTCATGTCGGGGTTACTATTCATGAGTTACTATTCACGAGTACTATTCACGAAGCGTGAAGATGTTTTTTTTTTGTGAAATTACTATCTTTTGGTGTCGGAGTTATTATTCACGTATACGACACTATTCAAGTATATACTACTCACGAAAATACGGCACTATTCACCGAAAAATGAAATTTCTTCTTTTTGTCTAAAATATCTATTCCGGATACTAGCTTTGATTGTATCCATGTTTTGATCATTCTTGAATTTTACACCACTATGATTATTTTTGAGGTATTTTTGGACATGGATAAAACAAAGTACGAATCCTTAATCCTTAATCCTTGTCATTTTGTTTCACTGGATTCGTTTCTTTAAAAATATTTTCCATCATCCTCAGTCTTAAATGATGATACTATTGAATATCTTTGGCCTGTAGTGCAAAGATGAATGATTTCTGATGAATATCTTTGGCCGTAGTGCAAAGATGATCAGTTGTTTAGATGAACATGACCAACTAATGAATATCCTTGGCCTGTAATGCAAGGATGAATATGTGATTCAAGAGGTGCATTGATTGATGTTACAGGGATAAAAATACTGTTGATGGACTATTAAATTCATAGACATTAGTAGATTTCATTCTCTACGTAACTCTTCTATGAATTAATATTTTTCCGCTGCGAATATTGATTTAACATTTGTTGTCTATTGTATTCTATCAGATTTTTCCCTGTTGAAGACTAACGATAATTTGTTGTATATTATCTTAGTCATAATATTCTTTACTGGGCTAGTTGAGCTCACCCTTTTTCCTTTTTGTTCCATTTTTCTTCTCAGGAGGCGAGAATATAGCGAGTACGAGTCGGGGTATGGAATGAAGGTTCTAGGGAGAGTTGTTTAGTAGTCCTCACCATTTTTGTAAAATAATGTATCAATAATTATGATGGGGATTTATTTGTATGTGGATATTGTCTAGATGGCAATATCTGTATTTAAACTCATAGTTTACATGTTGTATTAATAAAGTTGTAGTTGTTTCTGAACCGTGTATTGACAACTCAGAATGGGTGATGTATACCTATTTTGGGGGTGTCACAGTTGGTATCAGAGCTTAGGGATATGATCTCTGGCAGAGATCGGGGAATAGAACTAGGAGGGGAGAGACGAGTAATTCCTTCGCTAGTGTGTCCTACCTAAGCTTATTTGTTAGTTGGTCAGTATATAGGGGTATTATGTGATATGTGATTTGCTTAATTAACCCTTGTTTTGTGGCAGTATTTAAGAATGGCAACCGAGAATGTTAACAGTGGAGTTAATGAGACAGTGGAGATGCCTGTACTTACCAACGAGGAGAACGTACAACAGGCTGGCAATGTTCCTCCTGTGAACAACACCACTGATCAGACGATGAACGACGCAATGTTTAGAAGCTTTTTGCAGTTCATGCAAAATCAGACGAGGGAGACTCGTGTTCAAAATACAGGAGGAAATGATAGCAATTCACGAGTTGTCACAGCCAAGCAGTTCAAAGAGTTGGGACCTCCAGAATTTAAAGGAAAGCCAGATTCGATCATGGCGGAAACGTGGGTCAAGCAAATTACCAAGATATTCGATGTCTTGGGATGCACGGAGGAACAGAAGGTTCCATTCGCCACCTTTATGTTCCGTGGCGAGGCAGACTACTGGTGGGAGTCTGTGAAGCGTACCCATCCAGCCGCACTCAGCATGTCTTGGGAGACGTTTCAAAAACTATTTAATGACAAATACTTTCCTGAAAGTGTTCGTCATATGAAGGAAGTGGAGTTCATCAGATTAGAACAAAACAACATGACGGTGTCTCAGTACGAGGCAAAGTTTGCAGAGTTATCCAGGTTTGCACCTCATTTGGTGGAGAATGAGGAACGTATGACGCGGATGTTTCTGAGAGGTTTGAAACCCGGCATACGACAATATTTCATCTCTCATAAATTTTCTCTCTATTCAGATGTTGTTAACAGGGCTCAATTGTTGGAGCGAGATAACGAGTACGGTCAATCGAGGTACCACAATCAGGATCATACTGGAGATAGCAGTCAGCAAAACAACAATAACCAGTGGAGAAAGAAAAAGACGGACAAAAATGGTAACTACTCTGGTGGTAATCATAGATATGAGAATAGAAGAAGCGAGTCAGGAGGAGATTTTAAAAAGAGGAGATTCAACAACGACAATGTGAAAATGGCAGCACCAACAGCAACTGGTTCCAAGGGAGGGGAACGACCACCGGTCGTATGCTACAAATGCGGAAAAGAGGGACATATCAGTCCAAACTGCCCACAACAGTTCAAGTTATGCTATAATTGTGGAAAGGAAGGACATATCGCTCGAGATTGTACGGTAGCGAAACCGAGTTCAGCGGGGACGGTGACTCAAAAGATTGTCCCAGAAAAGCCAAAGTCAATGGTTCCTGGAAGAGCGTTTGTTGTGACTGGTCAAAATGCGAGGAACCCAAACGAGGTGATCACGGGTAAGCTATTTATAAATTCTTGCGAAGTTTATACCTTACTTGATACCGGTGCTACCCATTCGTTTATCTCTCCTGCTTGCGCTCAACGTTTAAACTTGACTCCGGAGAAATTAGACTTTGAATTATCTGTGGAAACTCCTTTAGGAGAAACTTTCATCACATCCACTGTTTATAAATCTTGTTTGATTCAAGTTGGCACCATCACCTTACCTGTTGACCTTATCTCTTTAAAGATACTTGCTTTTGATGTGATTTTAGGGATTGATTGGTTAACAACTCATCATGCCAAAATTGATTGTTTTCGTAAGGTTGTTAGTTTTCATATTCCTAATCAACCTGTTGTTCGAATTCAGGCAACTAAACCATTAAAATCAATCACTGTCATATCTAATCATAAAGCTATTCGTTTATTGAAAAACGGATGTCAAGCTTTCTTAGCCCATGTTATGGATTTAAATAAAGACACGTCAAAATTGAATAATATTCCTGTTGTTATTGACTTTCCTGACGTATTTCCTGAAGAACTTCCCGGTCTACCCCCAGAACGAGAAGTTGAATTCTTTATTGATCTTGAACCTGGTACAAAGCCCATTTCTAAAACCCCATATCGAATGGCTCCTATTGAACTTCAGGAGTTAAAGGTCCAACTACAGGAATTGTTGGACATCGGTTTCATTCGTCCTAGTACATCTCCTTGGGGTGCTCCTGTTTTATTCGTAAAGAAGAAAGACGGGAGTATGCGACTTTGTATTGACTATCGGGAATTGAACCATGTCACTATCAAGAATAGGTATCCTCTACCTCGTATTGATGACTTGTTTGACCAGTTACAAGGAGCACAATTCTTTTCAAAAATTGATCTTCGTTCTGGATATCATCAGCTGAAAATTAGAACTGGGGATATTCCAAAGACTGCCTTCAGAACTCGGTATGGGCATTATGAATTTTTAGTCATGTCTTTCGGATTGACTAATGCTCCTGCGGCTTTCATGGATATGATGAACCGAGTATTCAAGGATTATTTGGATCAATTCGTTGTTGTCTTTATTGATGACATCCTCATATATTCCAAAAGCCGTGAAGATCATGAGCACCATTTGAAGCTGGTACTCCAAAGGCTTCGTGAAAATAAGCTTTATGCCAAGTTAAAGAAATGCGAGTTCTGGCTTGAGGAAGTAGCATTCCTTGGGCACATGGTGTCAAAACATGGAGTATCTGTGGACCCGGCGAAGATTGAAGCAATACAAAGTTGGGAGCAACCGAAGACGGTGACTGAAGTACGTAGTTTTTTGGGCTTAGCTGGTTATTATCGGAGATTCGTGGAAGGGTTTTCTCGAATCGCTACTCCGTTAACTCATCTAACTCGGAAGGATACAAAATTCATTTGGAGCGAGGAATGCGAGAAGAGTTTCCAAGAGCTTAAAAGGAGACTTATTTCGGCACCTGTTCTAACAATACCATCTGGTTCGGATGGATTTGTTATCTACAGCGATGCTTCGGGCAAAGGGTTAGGATGTGTTCTCATGCAACATGGGAAAGTCATAGCCTATGCCTCGCGACAACTTAAAGAGTATGAGAGGAATTATCCTACTCATGATCTAGAGTTGGCAGCAGTCGTTTTCGCGCTAAAGATATGGAGGCACTATCTATATGGGGAGAAAGTGGAGATATATTCAGACCATAAAAGCCTTAAATATTTCTTCACTCAAAAAGAACTCAACATGCGGCAGCGACGTTGGCTCGAGCTATTAAAAGACTATGACCACACTATTCAATACCATCCTGGAAAAGCAAACGTGGTAGCTGACGCGTTGAGTAGAAGGTCATATGCAGGAACAAGTGCGATGATGTCAAGTATATGCATAGAGCCAACTTTAATAGAAAAAGTTAAGATTGCTCAGGCCACCGACCCGGAACTGATGCGTATGAAGAAGAAAGTACAAGAAGGAGCTATTCCGGAAGCGAGAATTGATGAAGAAGGAATACTTCGAGTCCACTCTAGACTTTGTGTTCCTAACGACCCTGATTTGAAGTACAAGATTATGATGGAGGCACACAATACACCATTTGCAATCCATCCCGGAAGTACTAAAATGTATCGTGATCTTCGACATACATTTTGGTGGAACAATATGAAGAGAGAGATTGCAAAGTTTATCTCAACATGTTTAACTTGTCAACGTGTAAAGACGGAGCATCAAGTGCCTAAGGGACCATTGCAACCACTTGAGATTCCGAAATGGAAGTGGGAACATATTACTATGGATTTCGTTACGGGTCTTCCCACGGTTTCTCAAGGCATCAATGCTATTTGGGTTATTGTTGATAGATTAACCAAGTCTGCTCATTTCTTGCCGATACGGGAGACTTATTCCCTTGAACGTCTTGCTCAAATGTATGTAAATGAGATTGTGAGATTGCATGGCATGCCAGTATCCATAGTTTCGGATCGTGACCCAAGATTCACTTCAAGATTTTGGGTTAGCTTGCAAAAAGCTATGGGCACGGATTTGCGATTCAGTTCGGCATACCATCCTCAAACGGACAGACAATCAGAGAGGACTATTCAAACTCTTGAAGATCTATTAAGACTCTGTGTCCTAGATTTCAAGGGCAGTTGGGATAAGTATTTACCATTGGTGGAATTCTAGTACAACAACAGTTATCAAGCAAGTATAGGTGTAGCTCCATTTGAAGCATTATATGGACGAAAGTGTCGCTCTCCAATATGTTGGGATGAGGTGGGTGAAGCAACATTGTTGGGACCCGAGTTAGTACGTATGACTACCGAAAAGATCCAAATGATTCGACAACGTATACAAACGGCACAAGATCGACAAAAGAGTTATGCGGATCTTCATCGAAAGGACGTAGAATTTAGTGTTGGGGATCATGTATTGTTGCGTGTTGCCCCATGGAAGGGAGTTACAAGATTCGGGAAGAGAGGAAAGCTCAGTCCACGATTTATTGGGCCATTTCAAATTCTTGACCGAGTAGGAAATGTAGCCTATAGACTCGCGTTACCTCCAAGTATGTCTCGTGTTCATAATGTTTTTCATATATCTGTGCTTCGTAAATATGTGAAAGACCCGAATCACGTTATTGAGTTAGAACCAGATGAGATAGCCGAAGACTTAACGTACGAAGAGGTACCTGTCAAGATCTTGGATAGAAAGGAGCATGTCCTACGCACGAAGGTAATACCACAAGTTAAGGTTTTGTGGAGAAACCATGCTATAGAGGAAATGACCTGGGAGTTGGAAACGGAAATGAAAGCGAGGTATCCTCATCTTTTCGAAACACCAGGTACGTATGTCAATTTCGAGGACGAAATTTCATAAGGAGGGGAGGTTGTAAGACCCCAAATAATTAATAAATGAAATTTAATTTCCTCTAATTATTATTTTGAAATAGTAAGGGTTGATGTGATTAATGTGGTTAGTTATGGGTAAAATACGCAAATATTTTAAAATAAGCAAGTGGTTATAAAATATTCATTGTTGTCGGGGAATATTCGTTTGGTCGTGGAATATTCGTACTGTCGGGGAATATTCGTACGACGGCGCAGCAATGTGGGGGCCCATAACGGAAAGCGATTGGAGGAAGAAAACGACAAATATAAGTTGTTTAAAAATAACGGCGTAGTTGTTACCGTTTACACTGTTGGAATACCCGGTGGTTAAAATACAGTAATACGCGTTGTTGCACAGTAGCACACGGTATTGCACCAATTATTGACTCTTACGTAAGAAGGCACTACTCAATAATGGTTACAGTAATTATTGTTCAGTATTTTATTATATTGATTCAATAACTGTTGCGTTGATATTTTTATATTACTGTTGTTTCAATAATTGTCATTACACAGTATTTTTCATTATCAAAGCAATAATTCATATTATCTGAATAATATTATTAGATAACATTATTGACAATGTCTAGAAAGTTCTGTCTAAGGAGAGGTTTGGTCACCTAATTGCGCGCCAGTAAGAAGAAATTCTTATTGGAAAGCCCCCTCTTTCCTGGGAACGGCCTGGTTGTCAGTATTGTGATTCTGTAATATTATTTGTGAATAATTAAATTATTGATTTATATGATGAGGAAAATATTGATTTTATGTGGATATAGATGGAGAAAATTTTAATGTGACAATTGTTGAAAATTAATATTTTATCTTTTTATGATAAAATAATTCATTTAAATATATTATTATATTTTAATAATATAATAATGATGATATTTTTACGATGAATGTGGGATATATGAGTATATGTGGAGGAGGAGTATTTTTGTTACCAAAAATATTTAAAACATGTTAAACATGTCGGTGGACCCCATTTATTGACTGAAATTTGATTATAGCCTGTAAAATCGTCCGTTTGTGAATTTTGGTCAATTTCTGTTTGGAATTTGGAAAAATTTCCTTCTGCAAAGTTGTGCAGAATTGAATTTCCTATAAAAACTCGCGAGATTCGAATTTTCTGACAAAAGGGCTATTTATTATGAATTATTGAAGTTCTGAAGCTCCGAAATAATTGATTTTTGGAAGTTTTAATTATTTATTTTATAAAAAACGTTTTTTGTACTTCTTCTAGAAGGGAGCATGTGGTTTGTATTCAAATTTGCAGATTCTAAATGGGCGTAGAAAATTTTTATATATATTATTATTATAATAAATTTTCTGTTTTGGTGTTCTAAGCAATTTCCTATAAATAGGTGCTTAGGTTAGAATTAAAAATCACACCAGAAACTGAAGTTTTCTCTCTCTCTCTCTATATTATCGAGCGTATTCTTGTGAGTATTTTGAGTATACTTTGAGTATTGCTATACGGTGAAAGTTCAAGTCATAGCCTATATCCGGTGTTTCAACTAGAAGTACTATTCTTCCGAGGTAAGGGATATTATTTTTTTTAAATGATATTATTTCTTCTAATATCATTATGCCGAAGTATTGATATGAACTTTTTATCAAATTTGGAACTTTTTCATGTCGGGGTTACTATTCATGAGTTACTATTCACGAGTTACTATTCACGAGTACTATTCACGAAGCGTGAAGATGTTTTTTTTTGTGAAATTACAATCTTTTGGTGTCGGAGTTATTATTCACGTATACGACACTATTCACGTATACGATACTACTCACGAAAATACGGCACAATTCACCGAAAAATGAAATTTCTTCTTTTTGTCTAAAATATCTATTCCGGATACTAGCTTTGATTGTATCCATGTTTTGATCATTCTTGAATTTTACACCACTATGATTATTTTTGAGGTATTTTTGGACATGGATAAAACAAAGTACGAATCCTTAATCCTTAATCCTTGTCATTTTGTTTCACTGGATTCGTTTCTTTAAAAATATTTTCCAACATCCTCAGTCTTAAATGATGATACTATTGAATATCTTTGGCCTGTAGTGCAAAGATGAATGATTTCTGATGAATATCTTTGGCCGTAGTGCAAAGATGAACAGTTGTTTAGATGAACATGACCAACTAATGAATATCCTTGGCCTGTAATGCAAGGATGAATATGTGATTCAAGAGGTGCATTGATTGATGTTACAGGGATAAAAATACTGTTGATGGACTATTAAATTCATAGACATTAGTAGATTTCATTCTCTACGTAACTCTTCTATGAATTAATATTTTTCTGCTGCGAATATTGATTTAACATTTGTTGTATATTGTATTCTATCAGATTTTTCCCTGTTGAAGACTAACGATAATTTGTTGTATATTATCTTAGTCATAATATTCTTTACTGGGCTAGTTGAGCTCACCCTTTTTCCTTTTTGTTCCATTTTTCTTCTCAGGAGGCGAGAATATAGCGAGTACGAGTCGGGGTATGGAATGAAGGTTCTAGGGAGAGTTGTTTAGTAGTCCTCACCATTTTTGTAAAATAATGTATCAATAATTATGATGGGGATTTATTTGTATGTGGATATTGTCTAGATGGCAATATCTGTATTTAAACTCATAGTTTACATGTTGTATTAATAAAGTTGTAGTTGTTTCTGAACCGTGTATTGACAACTCAGAATGGGTGATGTATACCTATTTTGGGGGTGTCACAGATAGACTCTGATGTAAATGTAAATTTAAGTTTAAGTTTTATATTATTGTGATTATTATTAGTATTATTCTGCTTATAGAAATGGTATCGTGAAGTACCGAGTTCGAGTTTCAAGTATCCGGATTCGAGGGCTTCACATCATGGTATCAGAGCTATAGGGTTAGAAACCTTAGGTGGGTTAGACCTTAGGATATAACCTTAGAACAGAGGGAAACGTTGAAAATATAAATAACTCATATAGAGTTTAAAAAGAGATGAATCGAATCAATTCATCATCAAACAATATAAAAGATAACTTATACCAAGCTATTAATTGTTATGTGTATATTTTATATGCTAATCAGGATAATTTGTGTGTAGATGTCAGGTGAAAAAGGATTAGGATACCCACGGATCGTAAAGAAGGAGCTAATATCGAAGCCAATAGTGGAAATAGAAGCTCATAGTGAAACCAACTCGGACGAGGTGGTTATCGTGGAAAACATAGTACCAGATCCGAAAATAGTGGATTTGACAGATAGTGATTCAAACCCTAAAGCTGAAGCTGATCAAGCATCAATGGAGGTGCAGGATTTGAGGAACAAGGTTTCTTCTCTAGAAGGGTTATGGGAGATAGAAAAGCTGCTTAATAGTCAGTTGCGACAAGCGTTAATAGAATCAATGGAAGGGCAGGATAAGCTTAAACTAAAAATTAATCAGATAGGAGCCTTAAACAATACTTCGTGTGCAGCTCCGAGAGATAAGGGAAAAAGGAAGATATAAGACCATGATTTAGAAAAACCTGGTAAGAAGAAATGGAAAAGAATATGTTATCTTTGTGGTTATGAAGGGCATACCACTCTGTATTGTCCTGACTATAAACGGGGAGCATGTTTTGTTTGTGGAAAAGAAGATCATCAGGCAACAAGTTGTCCAAGAAAGAAGGCTTAGTGAATAGGTAGTATAGGTTCTGTTGTGTAGGTGTGTTTAATATAATATGTGTGCTTAATATGTCTGTGTAATGCATTATGCTAAAACTTTTGTACACGTGGTAAAGTAAATCCTGACTTTTGTAGTCACAATGGGATAACTGATGTTTAAAGCACTATGTACTGTGATATGTAAAATATTTTGAAAGAAATGAATGAATATGAATCAAAGTTTGAGTTATGAAACAAGTTTAATAAGTTTAAACTTATATGATAAGGTTTAGAATGTAAGTTAATTTATGATTTTTACTTAACTAGATAATGCCGCCAAGACGTCAAACTCGAAACTAAAGGGCAGAAGAATCTGTCAACAACGTTGAAGGACAGCAACAAGCAGACTCGATACAACATTTCGCGAATATGGTAGCTCAGGCTATGCAACAAGGAAACCAACCGGATAATCACTTGGCAAATTTCAAAGATTTTAAGGTTGTAAGACTGCCAGAATTTAACGGTATGACTGACCCTGTAGAAGCCCAAACTTGGGTTAAAGAAATTGAGAAGGCGTTTGTGATAGCTAGGGTAGCTGAGGGGAAAAAGACCTCTTTTGTCACCTACATGATGAAGGGTGAGACAAATTTCTGGTGGGAAGCGAATCAGGTGAGGGCAAGAGCATGTGTGGTAACATGGGATAGTTTTAAGACTCTATTTTTTGAGAATTATTTTTCAGCTAGTATGCAGGCTAGAATGGAGGTAAAATTTCTAGAGTTGAAGCAAGGAGATATGTCAGTGGCCGAGTATGCCGCGAAATTTAATGAGTTAGCAAGGTTTGTTCCGCATCAAGTCGATACGGAGGCTAGGAAGACTAGAAGATTTGAGCTGGGATTAAAACCTTGGCTCTATAACAAGGTGGCAGTGTTGCAGATCCCAACATTTACAGCACTCATGGAGAAGGCGATAATTGCAGAGAAGGGAAGTGAGGCTATGAGCCTCTACAATAAGGAGAGGAAGAACAAGGGCAAGGTCGAGGGAGCTGAAAAGGTGAGAACTAATAATGGAAGTAGGAGTGTTGATGGAAAAAGGAAGGGAAACTACTTCAGAAACGTACAGGTGAAGCAAGAGGGAGTGAAAAGGCAGGCAGTTCAGTGCAAGACATGTGGAAAGAACCACTCGGGAGAATGTTTGAAAGGAAAATTTGTGTGTTATAAGTGAGGGCAGGAGGGCCATATCTCTCCCAACTGCCCCAATCCTAGAATGAATAGTGGATGTTTTATTTGCGGATCAATGGAACACATGGTGAAGGATTGTCCAAACAGGAGGGTAGAGGCAGGTAGTGAGAATACTGGTAAGGGTAGTGGAACGTTAGCAATCACAGGACCGAGATCATCGAACAAACCAACAAAGTCAACATCAAGGGTCTTCAACATGACGGTTCAAGATACGGTGGCAGCTGGCAATGCAGTTCCAGGTAATATTTGAATAACCTTTATTTGCGTAATTAGAATTTTCCTATTTATAATAAATTATTTTATAAAGAAATTTTGAAGGAGGAATTTGAGTTCTTTTAGAAATCAAATTTCCGTTTAATCAGAAAGACAAGCTTTATGTGATTAGTTAAATATCAATTCGATCAAAGATGATCGAGATCTACTTGCGAAGATTTTGTATGCTCTGTATGCTATGGCATGTGTAGATTTTTAAAGTGGTGATTCCGGGGACGGAATCTTTATAAGGGAGGGTGAATGTGACAACCCGATATTTTTTATATTAATAAATCATAAATTTTGCATATAATTTTTTTTATGAGGAATATGTGCCTAGATAATGTGTATGTATTTATGTGATGAATATAAAATATATTTATTACATGAATAATTGTAAATGATTTTATTTTAGAATTATTGACTATTATCAATTATAGTTTTATACTAATTAATTCCTTATTGGAAATGTTTTATTAATTATTTTTCAAGGAAAGTATAATCTTATATTATAATATATGAAATGATTTTAGAATAATTATAATGATTATTCCATTATATGAATTTGTTCAGGATATTAAGTTAATTATTTTATCTTAATTTATAATGTTATTTATGACAAATAAATTAGATATGGAATCCAAACCCTAGATCTGGGTTTTGATCAAGACATGATAATAATATTATAATATTATAATATATTTTGATTTTTCAGTGCTATATATATGTACTGTATGTGGACTGACAATGGTTGGTCAATTATGATGTATAATGGTGCAGTATTTAAAAAAACCCTAGCATTAATTAATTTTACCCTATTTTTTAATTTAAAGGGGTAAATTTAAGATTATTAAATATCTGTGTTATATGATATATGTTGTGTGTTACTTCATGGTATGCTAATTAGGAAACCCTAATTTTAAATTTAAAACCCTAGTTTATATTTGTATTTTCTAAATATTAGAAAACCCTAATTCGAAACCTAAACCGGGGGTTTGATCTGTCAAGAATTGTGTTACTATGATTAATAACACGTGTGATAGACTTTAATTACTAATTAAGGTAAACCTAGTTAGTAAATTAAAATCCTAAAACCTAGAACCCTAATTTAATTTTTAGAAATCCTAATTGTATTATGGAAACCCTAATTTTTGGTGTTATAAACCCTAATTGCTTTATTAGCAAAGTTAATTATGATTAAGGGTAATAAACCCTAATGTCCATGTATAAGATAATTACAAACTTAATTTATTTAGCAAATTTATTTTTTCAATATTTTAGAAACTAAAATCAATTTATTTTTTATTTTTGTACAAACCCTAGTTGCTAAAAATAATTTATGCTAAGAGCTAAACCCGAAGGGTTAAACCCTAAGGGTTTGACAAGTTACCATTTTGCCATTTAATTGATTTATCAAATGACCAAAATGCCCTTTTCAGTGTTTTAGTAAGCTAACTTGCAAAGTTGGCAATATCTTTAGTTGGTAACCTAATTCTACTAACCCCAACAACTCCATGCACGAATTTTCCAGCAAATCAGCCTCTAGAACATCCCATACATGCATTTACTTTGTCTATAAATAGATTAAAGGAGAGAGAAAATGCATTTGTTTACTAAAAATTGCACAAACACCTAACCAAGACTTCCTCTCACAAATACCCACAAAATTTGTAAGTTTTATAGTCCCAAAACACAGCCCCACGTCCACCATAAACAAATCAACAACACAAAATCAAGAATTGGATCATCAAGGTATAAACCCTAGCCATTAATTTTGTCCAATGATCTGTCGTTAGATCTTGTGATTTGTTGTTAAAATAGGTTGTTTGTTGAGTTTAGGATGTAGTCCGGTATATTAACTATAGACTCGTGCTTTTATATCGTTAAAACATTACATATTCTGGATTTTGTGGACGATCAAAGTAGCTGGAATGATCACGATTGCGTTTTCTGGGAATTTCCAGAACAAATGAAGAACAGCCCTCTGACAGTGTTTGACCGAGTTATATCTTGTAAATCTGTTCCTGTTAAACTGATATGTTTCTTTAGTGTTGTTATTTGACACAAGGATTACAGATTTAAACCTTAATACCAAATAAACAATGAACAATTAAAACCTAACTTAAAATGAGCTTGTATGTGACCAGTCGAGTTTCTGGGTTTCTGGGAAACCCCAGAATTGGCCTGACAAGGACTTTGAGAGTCCAGATCTTCATGACATGATATTGTATGACTAAGTTATTGATTGTTTGTAATATTGTTGCAAACCTACTACAATATGAGCGTTTAATCTAGCCTAGATGATGAATACACTGAGAATTAAACTCGGTCAAAGTAGCTAGCCGATATCTGACATGATTTATGGGTTTGGCTTGAAGAACACCAACAGCAACGCTTTCTGTCACTAAAGCCCTATAGCGACAGTTTATTTTATTTTGAATTTTTGTAATTTCTGAAAATTGATTAAAAATAGAAAAAAATAGTTTTTAATTATTAAAAATACAAAATAAATTCTTAAAAATTATTTTAATATCCGAAAATTATATTTTCATTATTTTAAATATATTTCATAAATATTTAATATTTTTGGAATATTAAAAGTATTTAATTTATTTAATTATACTATTAAATAAATTATTTAAAAATGATTTTAATACATGAAAAATAATTAAAAACTATATAATGATATAAGAAAATATTTTAAGTTATTTTTAATAACTTTTAATATTATATGATAATTTTCATTAATAAATTAATATTAATGATAATTAAGCTATGTATTAAATGAATTTAATAATTAAATTAAAAATGATTTTATTATATTAAAAATCTTTTTAAATAATAATAAGGTATTTAAAAATATTTTAAGTTATAGAATATAACTTTTAATATTTAATGGTTAACTTCATTAATTAATGATTATTAATAATATTAAAGTTATTTAATAATTATATTAAATAAATTAGTTTAAAAATAATTTTATTATTATAACAATCATTTTAAATGAAAATAAAGTGTTTAAAGATATTTTATGCTATAAAATATAACTTTTAATATTTAAAGAATAATTTCATTAATAATTTAATATTAATGATAATAAGTTAATATAAATGGTATTAAATTTATTTAATAATTATATTAATAGTTTAAAAATGGTTTTATTAATTTAAAAATCATTTAAAAGGGATATAAATGAATTAAAAATATTTTAAGTTATAATTAATGACTTTTAATATTTAGATAATAGTTCATTAATATTTAAATATTAATGGTAATTATTTAATAATGATTTTAAATGTTTTAAAAATCATTTAAGGATAATATTAATACTTTAAAAATATTTTGAGTTATTATACATAACTTTAATATTTTGGCAATGATTTCATTAATAATTTAATATTGATTAAATATTAATGATAATAGAATTGTTTGATATTTAAATCATTTAATAATGATTCTGATATTTTAAAAATTATGATAAGTGATAATAATTATTTAAAAATTATTATGAGTCATTTAAAAATTTTATGAACGATATTTACGAATGTTGAACTTTGAAATAGAGTCTTAGACTCGATATTTACCCGATAAAGTTGTCGGTAGACCGACATATTTCAGAAATTGATCTGGACTTAGATAATTTAGTTAGTTAACTGTTTATTTGTGATTCAATGGTTGTTAAGGTTATGTGACAATGTGATTAGGAATGTGCTGACTAAGCAATGTTATGTGTTACGTTATGATATACTAATCAGTAAAATGATCTGATTAATGATAGGTGATTTCATAAAAGATAAAACTATGTTGAGAATAGTAAGCAGCGCATCAGGCAAGTATCCTAACTTTGCATTTTCTTTATGCAATGGACAGAAGTGAGAAGTTCAAAATTATTATTATTAGTGTACAGATTGTTAAACCTATATTATATACGCCCATTGATTATCAACATGTTAGTATATGATAATTCAGTTATATATTCTATTCGTTAATTTTCTAGAAATGATTATACAAGTGTCCCTACTTGGATAATCATTGTTTTTAATCACATGTTGATACACCTTTGATATACATATATGTTGAATTATATATTATTATTGAACAAGATAAGACCTTTGTTATAAATACCCGATAGGTATGAACATCCCGATAATGGGAAAATTTTTATGCGCCCAAGGCTGACAGAGTGAAAGATAACATCGTTCTTGTAATGTAGTATTGATCAATATAGGGTACAACGAGGCTGATCACCCTCCGTGCCCGTAAGTTATGACGGTTTACAGATGAATTTCTGTTTAAACCTTTTTGAAAATGAAAATATTGTTCATAGTATGTCACAGAAACCCTATGTATAGTCAATACACTTTCAAAAATTTGAACGAGGGTTGTTATGTTATTATTATTGGTACAGATTATTTCACAACTATTGACTGGTTGTAAAAGAATATTATAAAGAAAATATTTAAATTCTTTCAGCTTATATATATATATATATATATATATATATATATATATATATATATATATAAAATACTTGTTGGGCACTCAAATGCTCATCCTTTCTTAATTTAAATGTTTTCAGCTAAGTGTGAAGGACCGGAAAGCTCATGCCAAAAAAAGGGAAAAGGAAAGCTAACCAAATAAGAATTGTGGCAGTATTTGTAATAGTTTTATAAGACTATGAAGACTATGATATCTATTTATTTAATATCATGTAATGAATGACTAAAGGTTACGTACTTGGGAGATAGACTCTGATGTAAATATAAATTTAAGTTGAAGTTTTATATTATTGTGATTATTATTAGTATTATTCCGCTCATAGAAATGGTATCATGAAGTACCGAGTTCGGGTTTCAAGTTTCCGGATTCCGGGGCTTCACAGTCTCAAGGTCTCACAAGGCCAATAAAGATATATATATATATATATATATATATATATATATATATATATATATATATATATATATCCTATTAGCAATTTATGCACACATTCCATTGGCATGGTCATAACAGGTGTTGCTGTATTTAAAAGCTAGATAATAACATCCATTTGTCAATATCTATTATTATCATTACCAAAAACTCTCTCAAGCAATCAGTCATTAAAAACTAAATACAACAACCCATTCCAAACTGATTCATTATATAAAATAGGAGAGAAAGTTGATTAAGCTAAATAAAAGGTTACATTGCAATCCTATAAATGGAGTTAGTTCATAACTATGGTACTAACACGCATATTTAATACATTCACCGTACTCAGTAATACAGAAATAAATGGAAGATTTGGAATAAGAAAACTCCTGTTTAGAAATGTTATGTCTCTAAATCTTCTCTTCACATTGCAAAAGCTAAGCCGTGGTCGGATGCAATAACTTTTCCTCCTTGAAGCACATCTTCTTTCTCTTCTAGAGATTAACTGACAGAAATAAAATCCTAGTCTAAGCTGCAATAAGTTCTCTATCGATATTTCTAATCTTCGATAATAAATGCAGGTAGCTTAGCTTTGTATTTATACTTATATGCCTTTCTTCTAGGTCATTAAAGATTCATTATTGTTTGGGCACCGGAGCTCGCGCTGTGGCGCGAGCAAAGACTTAACAAGTGGCGCCGGGGCGCGAGATGCAATGGTGGGGCGCAAGCTTGGCATCGGTCCTGGCACCGTGGTTCGAGATACAATTCAAGCACAGCACAAAAGGACAGTAGTTTAGCCTGGTAGTGGCGCTGTAGCACCATGAATGGCACTGAGGTGCGAGACTGGCGACGAGCATGGCGTCGGGGCGCCACATGCAATTCAAGTAAAGCTCCAAAGGATGGTAGCTTTGCCTGGCATTGGCGCTGGGGCGCGACTCCTGGCGCTGCGGTGTCAGTACAAGAAAAATGACCAAAAAGCTAGACAATCTGTAAAGCAAGCCTGTAGAGAATTTGAACTTACATACACTAATATAAATATAGAAAAGCTACATAAAAGATTAAAAATAGGCAATAAACTAAACAACAAAGGGACTAATTCGCGGGTATAAATTCCACTCGTCAAATACCCCCAAACTTAAGTTTTTACTTGTCCTCAAGCAAACTATCAGACATCCATAACCCACAACCCAAAAATGCAAGATATGAAAGAACACTAATACTAACAAGATAATTTATTGCCCCTAAGCGAAATAATAAACATCCTCTAAGAATAGGGCAACAACGCACGTGAACGAGGGCCTAACGTCTAAAAATAAACAAGAGTCTGTAATGGATCCAAACAGTGTGTGTGTGTGAAGACCATATATATAAACTAGCCATAACCCAAATTAAGATTATACAGTCAACCGTGATAACCAATAGGCAACAATGCAACTCAAACACATAACTAGTATTAAGACAAGATGCAAAAACATGAAAGGCTTGAAAGTTCTAGAATATCAAAGTAAATTCTGACTTAGACAGTACTTGATTACTTTTAGACAAAACAGACCACTCATTAGCAAGCTTTTGATCAATGACTCCCAAGCCAGAAGACTTTAGGGCACTAGGTGTAGAACACCCCTTAGAATCTAATAACTCAAGCACAAAGGCCACATAAACAACATAAGTCCAAAATAGATTTTATGAGCCTGCGTTTATGGGCGAGTGCGTTTCCACGCTCCATCTCAACCCACCGTAGGACTGTTATTAAATTTTTATTTTTTTAGAACTAAAGAGCCGAAAATGCTAAAGCCTCAAAGTCTTTTTAAAACTTGAAATGAACGGAGTATATAAAATAGTGCAATATTTTCAACACGATAAAAACAAGATAACTAGAAAATGGACAAAACTAGAAAGATAAAAGGCCAGTGCTCGCAAAATGCATGGATCCAAGACAGACTTGATTTATCTAAAACATACGCCCCACATTCACCTAGGTTTGCCACTAGTCTAAGAAAGATGATATAATTACAGACGCTCATCAAAAGCCACAATAAAACTTAACACTAAACTATCCTAACCCAACATATAGACAGTTAAGACACGGGGTTGGAGTTAAACAAAACAATAATAGGCAAAAACTATACACTATAAAGTACCCTTTTTAACCATAGGGCAAAGCCATAACACATGGCATCAAGTATACCAATTAATCAGTGAAAACCCAAAAAAATATGAGGCCTTAGGCAAAACAATAACTGACTTAGCCAAGGTATTCCCAACTATGCAATCCCAAAATGATCATAACCCAAAGTAAAAGATATATAACCAAAAACATGCATTCATATACAACTTAAAATACTACTATGTAAAGCATGCATCAAAAATAAGTAATTAAAAACCATCAATTTAAACACAATAATACTAAACCTTTAAATAAAACATAGTTAAACAATAAGTCTGGGGCTTTTAAGCCCAAATTATTCACTCTAAATCTTACACCAAACCATAATTTAAACAGAGCAAGTTCAAACATTAACATAACACAATTCATATATTAAATAAATAAAAGAAAGTGTCCCCCAAACTTGACAATTGGCCAGTGTCCTCACTGACCACCTTCATCACCGCCAGCACCATCATCACCATCAAGACTAAAGTCCTCATTATCACCGAACAATTCCAGATCATTATCATCCTCTCCATCATCGTCTTCCACGTTGACTGGCTCATTCACGCGGGCCTCTTTATCAGGCTGGAGAAATTGCGACGAATAAGGAACATAAATAGGAGGCGCCGGGAATGGGAATGGCATGAAGTCCGCGTCATCACCTCCTGGGCAACATGAATACTGGCTAGTGTGTCCGCGAACTCGGCATGGTAATGGTGGAACTGGCTCTGCCACTGGGCGATCGTGTCAACCTTGCAGTGCAAAAGATTTAGACTGTTCATAATCTGCGCAAGGGCCCCAGAATCAATGGCATCAGCAAAAGGGGGAATTGGTGCCTGAGCAGAGGTTCCTGCCTCAGTGGATGGCGGGGGCTCATCAGATGGTGACAGCAGAGGTGCCGAAAAAATCCTTTGCCTTGGGGATGCGATGGTGCGCCATCCCAGACAACATAGCGACTAATAAGCTGATAATCAATGACTGACATTGGCGGGAGGGTGACATCTTCTACTTCCCACTGAACACCCACCCTTTTGCATAGACGGGTAATAAGGGATGGGTGGGGAAGGCCAGACGTGACCTTGCTCTTGATAGCCTTTTTGATGGACTCATTTATCAAAGCCCCCACATCAACCTTCAACCCAGTAACAATGGCATAGAGAAGTGTTGCCCTCTCCCAAGTGACATCACTCACATGGCGTATAGGCTGAATATTAGCACAGATAAAGGTGTACCATGCCTTACAATAACAACTAAGCGCCTGTGAAGGAAAACATGTGCAATCAGCAGTGAACTCATTCGTTTTTCACATTATCCCGGGCTTACAGAGCTTGTTAATAATGACATTAGATTGGTAGCCTCGAATCCCATTCTCCCTATAGTCACGCTTGTCCAAATTTGGAGTCTCGTACACTGCATTGATGGCCATGACATAAATGGGATCAACTTCCCCCTCACTGGTGCTGCTGGCAGGGCCATCTGGTATGGCATTAGCGTAAAACTCCTTGATGACCGCTACCACGGCGGATTCCGACGGCTTGGTGAAGTGCACCCACTTCATCGCACATATCATTGCATTCATCTGGCCATCCAGTTTGTCATCGGGCCTAAGGCCACGCTCAGGCACCAGACTATGCGACTTGAAATTTTGCGTGTAGCGCTTATAAGCCTCCTCGGATGGGAATTTAATAGGGTCCCAAGGAGTAATTTGGCTTCGGGAGGAGGATAGAGGAGGAGGGCCAATACTAGTTCTAGGACGCTTGGAATGTAAAACCCCAACTTTTTGAATAAAGATGAATTTTGTATAAATATTATTTTTGAATATTACGGAGTGAAATTGATATAATAGTTGTGGGTAATATTTATAAATTTTGCAAAGTACGCAAGTTGTTATATAATATTCGATTGGTCGGGAAATATTCGTTTTAACAGAGAATATTAGTACAATGGCACAATCATTGGTGGACCCCTCAACGGAATTATTGTCGGATTGAGAAAATGTCAAAAATACTTTATGAAAATAACGGCGAAAGTTTTATCGTTAACTGTTGAAACACCCGGTGTTAAAAGTACAGTAATACGCGTGGTTGCATAGTAGCACGCGATATTGATTATTTATGCTTATGTGATAAGTCACTCAGTTTTATTGGTATTATTAATGTAATAATACAGAAAATCTTTTTATATAAAACAAAATACTTTTATAAAGTTATTCTATAAATAGAATATATTATATTTTATTATGAATAGTGTTGCATAGTGTCTGCATAGTATTTTGCATAGTAAAATCTTTTTATATAAAACATAATACTTTTATAAAGCTATTTATTTTATTAGACAATAATTAGAATATATTATATTTTATTATGCATAGTATTTGCATAGTGCCTGCATAGTGTTTGCATAGTAAACTCTTTTATAAAGTTATTCGTTTTTATTAGATTATAAATAGATTATATTATATTTTATTTAAAAGATTTTGCTTTAAATATAGACCGTCAGATTAAAGTAAATCAATCTGGACCGTTCATGAGTTAGTTACTATGCAGTCCATTTTCTATAAATAGAAGCTCATTCCTTCATTATTTTCTTACGAATTCACTGAAACTCTAGAGAGAGAAAATTATAGAGAAAAAGAAAAAAAGATTTCTGTTACTTAACTACTCTTATATTCAGTTCTTTTACGGTAAGGGGTGTTGTTCTTTCTTATTCATGAAGAGAACTGTTGTTATTCCATTGCTTATTATTCTGTTGGAATAACCTGTATACGCGGTCTACCCTATACTTGGTGACATTCTTCTATTATTCCGTCTTTATTGTTCTGTTGGAATATCCTGTCTGTATGTTTTATGCCGGACCTGATTCCGTCCTTATTAGTATTCTATTGGAATAACCTGTCTATGTCGAAGTACCACATGCATGGTAATTTCTGTTGTTATTCCATTCTTTATTATTCTGTTGGAACATCCTGTCGGTGCGAATTTTGCCTGACCTGGTTCCGTTATTTAGTATTCTGTTGGAATAACCTGTCTATGCAAAGTACCGCATGCATTGTGATTTCTTTTGTTATTCCATTATTTATTATACTCAGTTGGTTAAAGTTTTGACTTCTATACTCCATGAAATTAGTAAAATATCCTTGATATTTGCGCTTCATCCAGTATCTTTTCATGGAAATATTCTTCTTATCATTCTTGAATTTTACTCTACAAAGCAGTATCATGTTGACAATTTGGACATTAGTAGTTCTTGGACAAATTAATTCTTGAACTTATTTTATTGGATTCTTATATCATTGTCATCATCCTCATGTTTATATTATGTTGAAAGTCATCTATGACCTGTAGTTCATAGATGGACTTGGTATGATTATGACCAGGGATTATTCAGTGTAATCATGACCGTAATGTTAGAAATGATGTGGAAAAAGTCCTCATTGGCCCGTAGTGCATTGATGGACAGTTGTTGGCATGATCATGACCATTAATGAATACACAAATATTCTTGGTCCGTAGTGCATGTATAATTATGGTCAGGATACTAAGAATATCCTTGGCCGTAGTGCAGGGGTGATTCGATGATGTGGAATATTTATTAAGATGAGTCTCAGCGATAACAGTGATGAAAAACCTTTTTAATCATAAAAGATGATAGATTTTATTTTCTACTTGACTCTTTTAATGGATTGCTTGTTCCGCTGCAGTTAAACTTGATGTCTTTTATATTTTATCAGTTTAACATTGTTGGAGACTAATGATAATTTATTCTGCATTCTCTTAGTCATAATATTTCTTACTGGGCTAGTTGAGCTCACCCTTTCTTTCACAGTTCTCTTCAGGAAATGAGAATATAGCTGGGATGAGTCGGGGAACGGAGTGATGGTCCAGAGGATAGCATTAGTAGTCCTCACTATTATATGAAATAGTGTGATAATAATTGTAATGAGGACTCCTTTTGAGTTTGTATAATCTCTAGTAGATAATATTTGTATTCAAACTCACAGTTTATGTTTTGTCGTATTGTACACGACAGTTATATTAGTAAGTTGTATTTGAATTCTGTACCATGTATCTGGCGACCCAAGATGGGTGATGCATACCTAATTTTGGGGGCGTCACAGTTGGTATCAAAGCTTAGGGATATGATCCCTGGCTAAGATGTGAGACTAGAACTAGGAGGGGAGAGACGGGGAATTCCTTCCCTAGTAGGACCTACTTAAATTTATTTTGTATTTAAATTGGTTGGTTAGAGTTTAGAGATATTATGTTACATGTCAATTAACCTTTGTTTTGTGGCAGTATCTGAAAATGACATCCAAAAATGTTGAGAATAGCAATGGAGCACAAGAGACCGTTGAGTATCCACATATCAATAATCAGGAGAATGTGCATCAGGAAGACGACAATCCTCATGCAAACAACAACACTGACCAAATGATTAGTGATGGATTGTTCATAGGCTTTATGCAATTCATGCAACAGCAGGCGAGAGCGGCTCCTGTCCAAAATGTAGGTAGAAACACTGGAAAACTCTCGGGCGGTCACCTACTAAATAGTTCAAGGAGCTCGGACCACCGGAGTTTAAGGGAGAGCCAAAACCACTTATGGCAGAAGCATGGATAAAGCAGATCACCAAGATATTTGATGTCTTGGGATGCTCTGAGGGGCAAAAGGTTCCCTTTGCCGCCTTTATATTGCGTGGAGAGGTAGATTACTGGTGGGAATCGATAAAACGTACTCAACCTGCCGTACTAAAGATGTCTTGGGAGATGTTCCAAGAGCTATTCAACGACAAATACTTTCCCAAAAGTATTCGTCACATGAAGGAGGTGGAATTTATCAAATTGGAGCAAAATAATATGACCGTGTCGCAATACGAGGCAAAATTTGCGGAGTTATCCCGGTTTGCATCCCACTTGGTGGATAATGAAGAAAGAATGGCGCCAATGTTTTTAAGAGGTTTGAAGCCGGAGATACGTCAACATCTTATTTCTCATAAACTATGTTTGTATTCAGATGTTGTAAATAAGGCTCAGTTGGTGGAGCGCGATAACGAGTCAATGCAACCAAAAGAGAGAAGCTGGCAAAATGATAATACCAGTGAGAGCAGTCGTCGAAGCGGTGACAACAAGCGTGGAGGAATCAATAGGCCAGAAATGGTAACCACTTCGGTGGTAATCAGGGCCAAAACAATAAGAATGGACATTTCAAGAATTGGAGATTCAACAATAATGGAAAGACGTCAGCACCAACACCCGTTGTTAAGGAAGGAGAAAGACAACTTAGCATATGCTTCAAATGCGGAGGGGAGGGACACATCAGTCCAAATTGCGCGATGCCGTCCAAAGAATGTTATAATTGTGGAAGAGAAGGTCACTTAGCCCGATTTTGTCATTCACCGAAGACAAATTTAGTTAGGATGGAGGCACCAAAGGCTGTCCCAGAAAAGTCAAAGCCGGTAGTGCAAGGGAGAGCATTTGTTGTGACCTCCCAGAAAGCAAGGAACCCGGATAAGGTCATTACAGGTAAGCTTATCATAAACTCTAGCAAAGTCTACACTTTATTTGATACCTGTTCTACCCATCCTTTTATTTCTCCTACTTGCGCTCAACGATTAAATTTGACTCCGGAGAAATTAGACTTTGACTTATTTATGGAAACTCCGTTGGGAGAAACCTTTATTACATCCACGGTTTATAAGTCTTGTTTGGTTCAAGTTGGTACCCACACATTACCTATCGATCTTATTGAAGTAAAAATACTTGCATTTGATGTAATTCTAGGGATTGATTGGTTAACTACTTATTATGCAAAAATTGATTGTTTTCGTAAGGTTGTTAGCTTTTATATTCCTAATCGACATATTATGCGAATTCAAGCAACCAAACTATTAAAATCAATCATTGTCATCTCAAGCCATAAAGCCATTCATTTATTGAAAAACGGATGTCAAGCTTTCTTAGCTCATGTCACAGATCTAAACAAAAATACGTCAGTTTTGAATAATATTTCTATTGTTAATGAATTTCCTGACGTATTCCCTGAAAAACTTCCTGGCCTACCCCTAGAGCGTGAAATTGAATTTTGTATCGACCTTGAACCCGGTACAAAACCCATTTCTAAATCCCCATATCGAATGGCTACTATTGAACTTCAGGAGTTAAAAACTCAACTGCAGGAATTGTTAGACATTGGCTTTATTCGTCCTAGTACTTCTCCTTGGGGTGCTCCTATTCTATTCGTGAAGAAGAAAGAAGGGAGTATGCGACTTTGTATTGATTATCAGGGAGTTAAATCATGTCACCATCAAAAATAGGTACCCATTGCCACGTATTGATGACCTGTTTGACCAGTTGCAAGGAGCCAAATTCTTTTCAAAGATTGATCTTCGTTCTGGATATCACCAATTGAAGATTAGAATCGATGACATTCCAAAGACGGCTTTCAGAACTCGGTACGGGCATTATGAATTCCTAGTCATGTCCTTTGGATTGACTAATGCTCCTGCTGCCTTCGTGGATATGATGAACCGAGTATTCAAGGAATATTTGGATCACTTTGTGGTCGTCTTTATTGATGACATCCTCATATATTCCAAAACCCGTGAAGATCATGAGCAACACTTGAGGCTGATACTCCAAAAGCTTCGTGAATATAAGCTTTATGCCAAGTTGAAGAAATGTGAGTTCTGGCTTGAGGAAGTAGCATTCCTTGGGCACGTGGTATCAAGTCATGGAATATCAGTTGACCCAGCAAAGATTGAAGCTATTCAAAGCTGGGAGCAACCTTAATCAGTGACCGAAGTACGTAGCTTTCTCGGCTTAGCTGGTTATTATCGGAGATTCGTAGAAGGGTTTTCTCGAATTGCTACTCCACTAACTCAGCTAACTCGGAAAGATACAAAGTTCGGTTGGAGCGAGGAATGTGAGAAAAGTTTTCAAGAACTCAAGAGGAGACTCATTTCAGCACCTGTTCTGACAATACCATCTGGTTCGGAGGGATTTGTCATCTACAGTGATGCTTCGGGCAAATGGTTAGGATATGTTCTCATGCAATATGGGAAAGTCATAGCCTATGCCTCATGACAACTCAAAGAATATGAGAGGAATTATCCTACTTAGGATCTAGAGTTGGCAGCTGTTGTCTTCGCACTAAAAATTTGGAGGCATTACTTGTATGGGGAGAAAGTGGAGATCTTTACGGATCATAAAAGCCTCAAATATTTCTTCACTCAAAAGGAACTCAATATGCGAAAACGACGTTGGCTTGAACTGTTGAAAGATTATGATCATACTATCCAATACCATCCTGGAAAAGCGAACGTCGTAGCTGACGCATTGAGTAGAAGATTATATGCGGGTACGAGTGCAATATTGTCAACGCAAAGGCCCATTTTGTATAACTTGCAAAGGATTGAGATAGAGATAAAGACTCCAGGGACCCACGTGATGATGGAAAATATACGAGTAGAACCGACTTTAATTGATAAAATTAAAGATGCTCAAGTTACAGATCCGGAGCTGATGCGTATGAGGAAGAAAGTGCAAGAAGGTGCGATGTCGGAAGCAAGAATCGATGAAGAAGGAATACTTCGAGTCAACTCCAGACTTTTTATTCCTAACGACCCTGAATTAATGTATAAAATCATGATGGAGGCGCATAACACACCTTTTGCAATCCATCTAGGGAGTATAAAAATGTATCATGATCTTCGACATACATTTTGGTGGGGCAATATGAAGAGAGAGATATTCCTGTTTATCTCAAGGTGTCTAACGTGTCAACGAGTCAAGGCAGAGCATCAAGTACCAAAAGGTCCATTGCAACCACTTCAAATTCTAGAACGGAAGTGGGAGCACATTACCATGGATTTCGTTACTGATCTTCCTAAAGTTTCTCAAGGCATAGATGCGATTTGGGTCATTGTTGATAGATTGACTAAGTCTGCTCATTTCTTACCGATACGAGAAACTTATACACTTGAACGTCTTGCTCGTATGTACATAAATGAGGTTGTAAGATTGTATGGTATGCCAATATCCATAGTTTCTAATCGAGACCCAAGATTCACTTCGCGATTTTGGGTTAGTTTGCAAAAAGTTATGGGCACAGATTTACGATTTAGCTCAGCATATCATCCTCAGACGGACGGACAGTCAGAGAGGACTATTCAAACTCTTGAAGATCTATTAAGACTCTGTGTCCTTGATTTTAAGGGAAGTTGGGATAAGTTCTTACCATTGGTGGAGTTTTCCTACAACAACATCTATCAAACAAGTATTGGCATGGCTCCATTCGAAGCGTTGTATGGAAGAAAGTGTCGTTCTCCAGTATGCTGGGATGAGGTGGGTGAAGCAACGTTGTTAGGACCAGAGTTGGTATGTATGACTACGGAAAAGATTCAAACGATCTGGCAACGTATAAAAACCTCACAAGATTAACAAAAGAGTTATACTGATCTTCATCGAAAGGATATGGAATTCGATATAGGAGATCATGTGTTGTTACGTGTTGCTCCATTGAAAGGAGTTACGAGATTTGGAAAGAGAGGAAAGCTCAATCCTCGATTCATCGGCCCATTTTTAATCCTTGATTGAGAAGGAACTGTGGCCTATAGACTCGCTTTACCGCCAAGTATGTCTCGTGTTCATAACGTTTTTCACATATCCATGTTACGTAAATATGTGGAAGACCCGAACCACATTATTGAGTTGGAACCGAACGAAATAGCAGAAGATTTGACGTATGAAGAGGTTCCTGTTCAAATCTTGGATAAGAAGGAACATAGTCTACGCACCAAGGTTATACCTCAAGTTAAAGTTTTGTGGAGAAACTACGATGTTGAGGAAATGACTTCGAGGTAGAATCTGAAATGAAATCAAGGTATCCTTACCTCTTTGACATACCAGGTACGTACCCTAATTTCGAGGGCAAAATTTCATAAGAAGGGGAGATTGTAAAACCCCAACTTTTTGAATAAAGATGAATTTTCTATAAATATTATTTTTGAATATTATGGAGTGAAATTGATATAATAGTTGTGGGTAATATTTATAAATTTTGCAAAGTACGCAAGTTGTTATATAATATTCGATTGATCGGGGAATATTCGTTTTAACAGGGAATATTAGTACAATGGCACAATCATTGGTGGACCCCACAACGGAATTATTGTTGGATTGAGAAAATGACAAAAATACTTTATGAAAATAACGGCAGAAGTTTTACCATTAACTGTTGAAACACCCAGTGTTAAAAGTACAGTAATACGCGTGGTTTCATAGTAGCACGCGGTATTGATTATTGATGTTAGTGTGATAAGTCACTCAGTTTTATTGGTATTATTAATGTAATAATACAGAAAATCTTTTGATATAAAATAGAATACTTTTATAAAGTTATTCTATAAATAAAATATATTATATTCTATTATGCATAGTGTTGCATAGTGTTTGCATAGTGTTTTGCATAGTAAAATCTTTTTATATAAAACATAATACTTTTATAAAGCTATTTATTTTATTAGACAATAATTAGAATATATTATATTTTATTATGCATAGTATTTGCATACTGCATGCATAGTGTTTGCATAGTAAACTCTTTTATAAAGTTATTCGTTTTATTAGATTATAAATAGATTATATTATATTTTATTTAAAAGATTTTGCTTTAAATATGGACCGTCAGATTAAAGTAAATCAATCTGGACGGTTCATGAGTTAGTTACTATGCAGTCCATTTTCTATAAATAGAAGCTCATTCCTTCATTATTTTCTTACGAATTCATTGAAACTCTAGAGAGAGAAAATTATAGAGAGAAAGAAGAAATTTTTTTTGCTACTTCACTACTCTTATATTCAGTTCTTTTACGGTAAGGGGTGTTATTCTTTCTTATTCATGAAGAGAACTGTTGTTATTCCATTGCTTATTATTCTGTTGGAATAACCTGTATATGCGGTCTACCCTATACTTGGTGACATTCTTCTATTATTCCATCTTTACTATTCTGTTGGAATATCATGTCTGTACATTCTACGCCGGACCTGATTCCGTCCTTATTAGTATTCTATTGGAATAACCTATCTATGCGTTTAACGCCGGACCTGGTTCCGTATTTATTATTATTCTGTTGGAATATCATGTCTGTGCAATTTACGCCGGACCTGATTCCGTCCTTATTAGTATTCTATTGGAATAACCTGTCTATGCGAAGTACCACATGCATGGTGATTTCTGTTGTTATTCCATTCTTTATTATTCTGTTGGAACATCTTGTCGGTGCGAATTTTGCCCGACCTGGTTCCGTTATTTAGTATTCTGTTGGAATAACTTGTCTATGCAAAGTACCACATGCATGGTGATTTTTTTGTTATTCCATTCTTTATTATACTCAGTTGGTTAAAGTCTTGACTTCTATACTCCATGAAATTAGTAGAATATCTTGATATTTACGCTTCATCCAGTATCTTTTCATGAAAATATTCTTCTGATCATTCTTGAATTTTACTCTACAAAGCTGTATCATGTTGACAATTTGGACATTAGTAGTTCTTGGACAAATTAATTCTTGAACTTGTTTTATTGAATTCTTATATCATTGTCATCATCCTCATGTTTATATTATGTTGAAAGTCATCTGTGGCCTGTAGTGAATAGATGGACTTGGTATGATTATGACCAGGGATTATTCGGTGTAATCATGACCGTAATATTATAAATGATGTTGAAAAAGTCCTCATTGGCCCGTAGTGCATTGATGGACAGTTGTTGGCATGATCATGACCATTAATGAATACACAAATATTCTTAGCTCGTAGTGCATGGATAATTGTGATCGTGATACTAAAGAATATCCTTGGCCGTAGTACAGGGGTGATTCGATGATGTGGAATATTTATTAAGCTGAGTCTCATCGATAACAGTGATGAAAAACCTTTTTAATCATAAAAGATTGTAGATTTTATTTTCTACTTGACTCTTTTAATGGATTGCTTGTTCCGCTGCAGTTAAACTTGATGTCTATTATATTTTATCAGTTTAACATTGTTGGAGACTAATGATAATATATTCTGCATTATCTTAGTTATAATATTTCTTACTGGGCTAGTTGAGCTCACCCTTTCTTTCACTATTCTCTTCAAGAAATGAGAATATAGCTGGGACGAGTTGAGAAACAGAGTGATGGTCCAGAGGATAGCATTAGTAGTCCTCACTATTCTGTGAAATAGTGTGATAATAATTGTAATGAGGACTCCTTTTCAGTTTGTATAATCTCTAGTAGATAATATTTGTATTCAAACTCACAGTTTATGTTTTGTCGTATTGTACATGACAGTTGTATTAGTAAGTTGTATTTGAATTCTGTACCATGTATTTGGCGACCCAAGATGGGTGATGTATACCTAATTTTGGGGGCGTCACATGGAAGCCATTATTCTCAAAACTCTGTAGAAAATTTAGACACAACAGAATAATCCAAGTGTATCGTGCTTGGCTTTTTAAAGACGAAGGCTGCGATAAGGACAGGACCGTTGGGCGCCCGAATGGTAATAAATTTGCCAACGATTTGGTTGCCTAACGGCTCTAGGAGAGGAGAAAGGGTCGTTTGGAGAGAGCTGAAGGCATCGTTTGGTCATTTGGGGAGAGCTGAACTGATACGAGAGGGAAGTTATGCTGTAATTTAAGTGAAATGCCTCGTTTAAATGACAGAACACGTTGATGGCGCCGGGGCGCGGAAGTAAACCTACCATATCTTGACCGGGGCGCGACACGACAATAGCGTTGGGGTGCCAAAATCGGCACTGAGGCGCTAACTGTGGCGTTAGGGCGTGAGATTTAGCTTGACTGGGCTGCGACACGACAGTAGCTATGCCTAGCATTGGCGTTGGGGTGCGAGACAGAGGCGCTGGGGCGCCAGATGCGGCGCTGGGGCACCAGATGCAGCGCTGGGGTGCTATACATGGCGCTGGGGCACGACTTTAGAAATTTCTAATGCTCAACAAAATCCTGCACAAACGAGCATTATATATTAGCAAACAGAACCAACACAATATAGACAAGTTCTAACTAAGGACAATATGAAGCAGATACTAATAACATGCAACATCAAAACAAATAGTACAAACAACATGCACTATCCAAAAAATAGTACAGACATGAATTACAATTCTAACTACTGAGAATCATTCACACATACTAATATACAATGTATGATCACAACTATACTAAAAACTATAGACACTAACTAGACAATCAAAATAAGACTTAGGTAATAAAGATAAAAACAATTTGGTTGATACTGAGATGGGGATGCCTCCCATCAAGAGCTTGATTTAGAGTCGTCGGCTTGACAGTTTTTCCCGTCTTACACCGGGTCTCCTAATATAATAGAGGTATTTTGCTAGGTCGACCTCGCCAGCCCCAATAGTGTTTTAATCTCTGCCCATTGACTTTGAAGGTTAAGTACGAATTTGGGTCCTCAACCTCTATTGCCCCATAAGGATAAACCTTGGCAATAGTGAAGGGGTCCTGACCATCGGGACTTGAGTTTTCCTGGAAATAACTTCAACTAGGGAATTGAAAAGGAGCACCTTCTGGCCCGGTTCGAAGTGTGACTCGAGGATTTTCTTGTCGTGCCACCTCTTCGTCTTCTCCTTATACAACTTAGCGTTTTCATATGCTTGAAGATGAAACTCGTCTGATTTATTTAGTTGCAAAAGTCTGTTCTCACCGGCTGCATCGAGATCAAAGTTGAGTTTCTGAATAGCCCAATAAGCGTTGTGCTCCAATTCAACTGGAAGATGACATGCCTTACCATAAACAAGCCTATATGGAGACATTCCGATAGGTGTTTTATAAGATGTGTGTTAGGCCCATAATGCATCATCGAGCTTCGTAGACCAATCTTTACGATTTTTGTTAACGATCTTCTCCAAGATACATTTCACCTCTCGATTAGAAATTTCAGCTTGGCCGCTGGTCTGTGGGTGGTAGGTAGTGGCGATCTTATAGGGTCACTCTGTACTTGGCTAGGAGGGCTTCAAAATATTTGTTACAAAAATGTGACCCTTCATCACTAATGATAGCCCGAGGCGTGCCAAAACGAGTGAAAATATTCTTCTTAAGGAATTGAAGCACTACCTTAGCATCATTCGTCGGCAAGGCAATTGCTTCCACCCACTTTGAGATATAATCCACTACCACAAGGATGTAAAGATTGTTGAAGGAGGACGGGAATAGACCCATGAAGTCGATGCCCCATACATCAAATAATTCCACCTCCAGGATATTCTGCAGTGGTAGCTCATGCCGTCTTGATATGGTGCCCACCCTTAGGCATCTGTCGCAGTGCAACACATATGTGTGAGCATCCTTGATTAGGGTGGGCCAATAAACTCCCGACTGAAGCACTTTAGCTACAGTTTATTGGCCTCCAAAATGACCTCATAGGTTGAAGAGTGGCAGTGATGTAGCACACCTTCAATTTCTTCTTCCGGCAAACATCTTCGCAGAATTTGATCAGAACATTGGTTGAACAGGAAGGGTTCATCCCACAGATATTGCCTGACATCTGCTAGGAATTTCTTCTTTTGTTGATAGCTCAGATTTTGGGGAAGCACACGATGTAATTGGCGAAGTCCGCATACCACGAAACTTTGCCATTTACAACAAAAATTTGCTCGTCCGGGAAGAAGTCATTTATGGCTTTGTCGGCATCGCCTAAGGGCATAGTGTTTTCCAATCTTGATAAGTGGTCGACAACCTGATTTTCTGTCCCCTTCTTATCTCGGATTTCCAAGTCAAACTCCTGGAGAAACAGAACCCATCGTATCAATCTCGGCTTAACATCCTTCTTTTCTATCAAATACTTGATTGTCGAGTGATTGATGTATACAATCACCTTCATTCCAATGAGGTAGTAATGGAACTTGTCAAAAGCATAGACTACTGTCAGCAGCTCCTTCTCAGTGGTGGTATAATTTAATTGAGCATCAGTTAATGTCTTGATGGCATAGTATATGGTGTGGAAAACCTTCTCCCTTCTCTGACCCAACACTTCCCCGATAGCGAAGTCGCTGGCATCACACATTAGTTCAAAAGGGTAGGTCCAGTCAGGAGCAATCACAATAGGTGTCGTGACAAGTCTTTTCTTTAATAATTCAAAGGACACTCAAACAGGCCTCATCAAACTGGAAAGGCATGTCCTTTTCCAACAGAGTGCACAATGGTTTGGTAATCCTTGAGAAGTCATGGATAAACCTTCTATAGAACTCGGCATGCCCGAGAAAACTCCTAACCCCTTTCACTGAGTTGGGCGGGGGAAGGTTATTGATCACATCTATCTTTGCCTTATCAACCTCAATTCCGCCTGCAAAAACCCGATGGCCCAAAATAATGCCCTCTTCAACCATGAAGTGACATTTCTCCCAATTCAACTCCAGGTTTATTTCGACACATCGACGGAGATTGGCAGTCAGATTTGTCAAGAAGTTTTCAAAAGAGCTCTCAAATAGTAAGAAGTCGTCCATGAAGACCTCCAGGGTCTTTTCAACCATGTTAGAGAAGATCGACATCATACACCGCTGAAATGTTACGGGAGCATTACATAGCCCGAAAGACATTTTCTGGAAGGCGAAGGTCCCATATGGACATGTGAATGTCATCTTCTCCTGATCTTCAAGAGCAATTGAAATCTGATTGTACACCGAGTACGCATCTAGCAGACAATAATACTCATGCCCAGCAAACCGGTCAAGCATCTGATCAATGAAAGGATAGGGAAAATGATCCTTACAGGTTGATTTGTTCAGTTTCCTATAATCCATGCACACTCTTCACCCGGTCACTGTCTTGGTGGGAATCAGTTCGTTGTTCTCGTTGGATACAACTGCCATCCCTCCCTTCTTGGGCACTCACTAAATAGGACTAACCCAAGGGCCATCAGAGATGGGGTAGATAATGCCCGCATCTAACCATTTAATTATCTCTTTCAGGACTATCTCTTTCATAATGGGATTTAGCCACCTCTGATGCTCTATAGACGGCTTTGAGCCTTCCTTCAATAATATTTTGTGCATGCATAGAGTCGAGCTAATCCCTTTTATATCAGCAATAGACCATCCCAGGGCAGTTTTGTATTTCTTGAGCACAAGCAGCAACTTTTCTTCTTGACATTTAGTTAGAGAAGAAAAAATTGTCACAAGTAAAGAAGATGAATTCCCTAAGTAAGCATACCTTAGGTGATTAGGCAAAGGTTTGAGCTCAAGGACAGGAGGCTCGACGATCGACGGCTGAGCCTTGGAAGTGGATGCCTCATTATCATTCAAAGACTCAAACTGTTGGTGAAATTTCTTTGATCTTTGGGTCTCATCGAGCCACTTGGCACATTAGGATACTTCATTGATCTGAAGACATTGAACGTCACTTCCTTTACAGAATTATCAATTGTAGTAATTTAGAAGCAATCCTCAGGGGTATTAGGATACTTCATTGATCTGAAGACATTGAACGTCACTTCTTGATCCTGTACCCTCATTGTTAACTCCCCTTTATGAACATCGATCAGGGTCCTGCCAGTCGTAAAGAATGGCCTGCCCAATATTATCGGGACTTCCCTATCCTCTTCAAAATCTAGGACTATAAAATTCGCTGGGAATATGAACTTGTCAACCTTAACAAGCACATCCTCTATAATCCCCTTCGGGTACGTGAGAGACCTGTCAGTCAATTATAAAGTGACGCTGGTAGGCTTGGCTTCCTTGAGGCCCAACTTCTTGTAAATAGAGAGGGGCATCAAGTTGATGCTTGCCTGTAAATCACAAAGAGCCTTGCCAATAAACTGGTCCACAATAGTGCATGGAATAGTAAAGCTCCTCGGATCTTTTTGCTTCGGTTGAATTTTATTTTGAAGGATGGCACTACACTCCTCTGTCAGTGCCACAGTTTTGTAGTCTCCCATTTTTCGCTTCTTGGAAAGAATGTCGTTCATGAACTTGACATAACTAGGCATTCTCTCCAATGCCTCCGCAAATGGGATATTTATGTGCAGTCTTTTGAACACCTCTAAGAATTCGGAAAACTGCTTATCCAGCTTTCTGTTTCTGCAACCGTTGGGGGAAAGGCAACTGAGGGAGAGGCTGATTTACCATGCTCATGGGAGGAGATGGTGCTTAAGGGCTATCTTATCTACCTCCTTCACCCACTAATGTCTCAGTATTCTCCTCCACTGGAGGTTCCTTTTTAGTCACTAATTCTTCCACAGGAGCACTCTCTCCACTTTGTTCCTTAGTAGTTCTCCCACTTCTAAGGGTCACTACTTTACACTGTTCCTTGCCTTTCCGTTTCGGGTTGACATCACTGTCACTAGGCAATGTGCCTTGTGAACGACTGTTTAAAGCAGTAGCCAATTGTCCCATCTGTACTTCAAGATTTCTAATGGAATCCTCTTGACTGTTACTTCGAGTTTCATTCTGGGCTATGTACCTTGACATGAAATCTTCTAAACTTGGCTTCTTTTCCCGTTAAGGAGGTGGTTGGTGGAATTAATTGTGAGTGTTCTGATGTTGTGGGGTTAATTGATTCTGAGATGGGAACCCAGGAGGGTTAGCATAATTCGGCCTGGTAGATGAAGGTTGTGGTTGATTGGGGTTGTTACTATTGTTGTTGTTGTTGCCTCATGAGAAGTTTGAATGATTTCTTAACCCCGGGTGGTAATGAGTGGGAAGATTGGTGTTTTGTTTGCCGCCCGTAGTTGGAAACAAATTGAACTGACTCAGGGCTTATTGCACACTGATCAGTAGGGTGGCCCCCTTGGCATAATTTACATTGAACTACGACACTCTGCACGTTCTGAATCGCTGAAGATCCCATGGTGTCTAGCCTTTTTGTTAGTGTTGCTACCTGAGCCGCTAACGATGTGAAAGAGTCAACTTCATAAACCCCCGCTGCTCTTCTAGGGGCTTGCCTATTATTTGGCCATTGGTAATTATTGGTCGTCATTGTCTCTACCAGCTCGTATCCCATTGTGTGATATTTGGCCATGAAGGCTGCTCCAGACGCGGCATCAATACTCGAACGAATTGAGCCTGGAAACCCATTGTAAAAGGTCTGGATGGGTAACCATTATGGCAAACCATGGTGCGGGCATTTCCTCAGAAGATCCTTAAATCCGTTCCCATAGTCGTATAAGGATTCAGATTGAAACTGAACAAAGGACGTGATATCATGCATGAGCCTGGCCGTTTTGGCGAGCAGAAAAAAGTTCGCCACAAATTTCTGTGCCAAGTCAGCCCATGTAGTAATGGAGCCTGATGGTAGTGAATGAAGCTTACTCTTGGCCTTGTCCCTTAATGTAAATGGAAACAACAGGAGTCTGATGGCACCGTCAGACACTCCGTTGCATTTAAATGTGTCACAGATCTCCACGAAATTAATCAAGTGATCATTGGGATCACCATTCGGTAGTCCCCCAAACTGAATGTTGGTGCACATTAGAATGGTTCCTGGTTTGATCTCGAAATTATTAGCTTGGATGGCGGGTCTTAGAATACTCGCATGGAGATCGTCAATGTGAGGCATAGCGTACTCCCTTAGAGATTTCTGAAGTTCCTCAGCCATTATGATAGGAGCAGGGATTTCCTTAGATTCTTCTCTCCTTAGTCGTCTGTATGTCCTTAGATTCTTATCAACCTCGGGATCGAGAGGCGTTATGTTCTGACCCTTCTGAGGTGGCATAAACAGTTAAGACTACTTGAAAAGAGAGTTAAACAGAAAAAATCAGTTTAAAGTAAGATCGTAATGACTTAGTTTTAATATTGAGAAATAATTAATTCTAAGTCCCCGGCAGTGGTGCCAAAAACTTGTTGATCGATTTAGTTATTGCCAAATCGCGCGCAAGCATACGCGGTCCACAAGTAATATATGTAAGTAGAGTGTCGAACCCACGACGACAAAGTCTTAAAAGAAAACAAATACTAAGGTAAAGTCGTTACTAATCTTATCTAAACAAGTAAACTAAGATGGTTGGTTAAGCTATATGTTTAAAGCTAAAGAATAAGAGAAGTGGTTGTGCTAGGAAGTCAAGATAGGATTACAATTCCCCTAATGCATCGCCTAATCTCCTAACTCTCCAAATTATCAACGAATCAAAGAATGGTCAACCAAGAACAGAAATTACGCATAAGCTTCTGTCGAAGGCCAAATGCACATCCCTAGCCCGATAAATCACAATATGTCTGTTGGTGAAAATAGCTAGGCCAAGGTCATTAAGCTAAGTCTCAAGGTCGCACAAGGCCAATAAAGACATGTTTATCCTATTAGCAATTTATGCACAAATTCCATTGGCATGGTCATAACAGGTGTTGCTGTATTTAAAAGCTAGATAATAACATCCATTTGTCAATATCTATTATTATCATTACCAAAAACTCTGTCAAGCAATCAGTCATTAAAAACTAAATACAACAACCCATTCTAAACCAATTTATTATATAAAATAGGAGAGAAAGTTTATTAAGCTAAACAAAAGGTTACATTGCAATCCTAAAAATGGAGTTAGTTCATAACTATGGTACTAACACACATATTTAATACATTCACCATACTCAGTAATACACAAATAAATGGAAGATTTGGAATAAGAAAACTCCTATTTAGAAATGTTCTGTCTCCAAATCTTCTCTTCACAGTGAAAAAGCTTGAGCCGTGGTCGGATGCAATAACTTTTCCTCCTTGAATAACAGCTTCTTTATCTTCTAGAGATTAACTGACAGAAATAAAATCCTAGTCTAAGCTGTAATAAGTTCTCTGTCAATATTTCTAATCTTCAATAATAAATACAGGCGGCTTCGCTTTGTATTTATACTTCTACGCCTTTCTTCTGGGTCATTAAAGACTCATTACTATTTGGGCACCGGAGCTCGCACTGCTGCGCGAGCAGAGACTTACCAAGTGGCGCCATGGCGCGAGATGCGACGCTGGGGAGCTCTGAATGGCGCTGGGGCGCGAGCCTGGCACTGGTCCTGGCGTCGTGGTGTGAGATGCAGTTCAAGCACAACGCAAAAGGACAGTAGTTTAGCCTGGTAGTGGCGCTATGGCGCCGTGAATGGCGTTGGGGCGCGAGACTGGCACCGGGCATGGCGCCGAGGTGCCACATGCAGTTCAAGCAAAGCGCCAAAGGATGGTAGCTTTACCTGGCATTGGCGCTGGGGTGCGACTCCAGGCGCTGCGGCGCCAGTACAGGAAAAATGGCCATGAAAGCTAGACAATCTGTAAAGCAAGCCTGTAGAGAATTTGAACATACATGCACTAATATAAATATAGAAAAGCTACATAAAAGATTGAAAACAAGCAAAAACCTAAACAACAAAGGGACTAATTCGCGGGTATAAATCCCACTCATCAGTGAACCCTTTTTGTATATCTAAAGGGTATGTTTGTAAGGTTAAGGTTAGAGAACCTGGAACTAATGTATTAACAATCTCTATTAATGACTTATGAATTTCTATTTTTATATGAATGGGTAGTTAGATGTTATTATATTGTGGATCGTGACACCAAACTCGGGGGTTAGGTAACCAGGATTTGGGGGTGTCACATGTTGGTATCAAAGCTGTAGGCTATAAACCTTAAATGGGGTGGGGGGAAACCATAGGATTATAACCATAAGCGAGATAGAGAAAACTCATTTAGAGTTCTAAGTGAAGGATTGCCGAGGTGCATTAATAATGAGATATGTGGACACATAGTGTGAGAAGTTTGTGCTAATGAAGTACTAATCAAGTTATTTAAACTTATTGTAGGATGTCTGGAGGAGATGAAACGAGTTTGGAGATGCTAGCGGCTGTTGCACCAATGCCAGTAGCCGAGGTGCTAGCGCAAAGCGAATCAGTTGAGAAGGTGGGAGAAGATGAACCTATGATCAATCTGGGGAGTGATAATGATGATTATCCTGAGATGTATCTGAGTGGTGATGAGGAGGCAGAGTCTGAGCAAGCTAATGTGGAGAAAAAGAATAAGACCAAAGTTGGAGAGAAAGATCACGAATATGTAGAAGTTCAAGAACTCCAGAGTAAAGTATTTCTCTTGGAGAAGTTGTGGAAGACGGAGCAAGCATTACCCGAAATGACTGAAGAACATAACGAGTTGAAAGCTGAGGTGGAAAGAATGAAGACTGAAGGTGGTGGATCGTTTGAAGGAACAATCAAGCAGCAGAAAGACAAGAATAAGCGAAAGAGGGACAACAACAACCCTAATTCTAAAAAGTTAAACCCGAAGAAGAAGCAAGTATGTAGCAAGTGTGGAAAGACTCACGCGGGAGAATGTATAATGTGAAAGAACATGTGCTTCAATTGTAAGCAGGAAGGACATATTTCCCTACATTGTTCTAAGCCGAATATGAGGAAGTGTTATTCATGCAGGAGAACGGGTCATGAATTCAATAAGTGTCCCATCAAGAATAAGACTTGTGAAGGGAGTGGACGATAGACAACTTAGAGATATGTAGTAGTATCTTTTGGTAGTAGGTTATGATATTAAAGATTGTAATATCGAGAACAGTGTGTAAGCATATATAAATATAAATAGGTTTGTATGAATGAAATCTTTATCTTCTATAAGAATATAAGATTATGATTAATTTGTGTGTTCGTAAAACTCATACTTTTGGTAAGTTAATGACTCATAATTATATGAAATGTTTTGAACCCCTCAGTGAATGGATACCAAAGGTCTGACAAGGATAAGTTCATACACTCATATAATTATGGCAAGTTCCTGAACTTATAAGTGTGGTAAGTTTGACGAACTGGTAATAACTATGTGTGAATGGAGAATTGCAACTTTTTATGTAAAGTTGGGTTGTTAATCCTGATATGATTTAAAAAGGGATAGTAATATGTGTTAAGTACTAAATGTGCTATGAACTATTTGAATAAATATTCATTTATATATGAGAATTATGTGTTGAATTCTTATTGTGTTAAGAATGTGTTAAGAATTTGTGTAGAGAAAGAGAATTAATGTAAGATTTTTTTAAATCAGATCATGTCGCCGAGACGACAAAATCAAAATCAAAAAGAAGAATAGTTAGTGAATAATGAAGGAGGTCAAACTGACCTCATGCAAAATTTTACAAATATGATAGTCGAAGCTATGGGGGAATAGAGCTCCAGCATTAAGAGGAAGAGCGAGAGAACAACCAGCTGATAGATTGGCTAATTTTAAGGACTTTAAAGTGGTAGGACTGCCAGAATTCAAGGGAACCACGGATCCGATTGAAGCCCAAACTTGGGTGAAAGAGATGGAGAAAGTATTCATCATTGCGCGTGTGGCAGAAGAGCAAAAGATAACTTTTGCAACATATCTGATGAAGGGAGAAGCCAATTATTGGTGGGAGACTAATCAAGCGAGAGCTGGTACAACTGTGGTGACTTGGACAGGATTCAAGGAATTTTTATTTGAGAACTACTTTTTGCCGAGTATGCAGTCCAGGATGGATGTCAAATTTTTAGAACTGAAGCATGAGAATATGTCAGTTTTGGAATATGCTGCCAAATTCAACGAGTTGGCTAGATTTTCACCTCATCAGGTGGACACAGATGTGAGAAAGGCGAGAAGATTCGAGAATGGACTAAAGTCGGGGATATTCAATAAGGTATCAGTATTACAGATCAATATGTTCGCGGATTTACTGGAGAATGCATTAATTACTGAAGGAAGGAGCAAAGCTGTATCTCGATTTCATCAGGAGAAGAAGAAGAAGACAAATGATGCAGGAAGCAGTGGTGGTAGTAATCCGAATAAAAGGAAGTGTAGTGAGAATACCCAATCAGGTAGCAAGATAGAAGGAAATAAGCAAAGGAGGGAGCCCTGTGCAACTTATGAGAAGAATCATGTGGGAGTTTGTTTGAAGAAGAAGGGAGTCTGTTATAACTGCGGGCAAGAGGGGAACATGTCGCCCAATTGTCCCAATCCAAAGAAGATACAAGGTTGCTTTGCGTGCAAATTGACTGATCATATGGTTAGGAACTATCCAAAGAGGAATGTGGCGAAGGAAAGTGGCAACAAGGGACCCAGTAGTGGAACCTTGGCGATTCAAGGACCTGCTCAGCCAGGAAGACCATCGGCCCGTGCATTCAACATGACAGTTTAAGATGCAGTGGCTGCTCAGGAGGTCGCATCAGGTAACTATTTCGTTTAGAAATTTTATTACGCGAGTATTATGAGTTAGATATCTCTGTGAATTGTTTTCTTTTATAGATCCAAGTTATAGGTTAGAATTTGAGACATATATGAATATTGTGTTGATAAAAATGAATTGATGATACAACTTTAAAAGATTGTAAAGAATAAGAAAGCGGTGATTCCGTTGACGGAATCTTTTTAAGGAGGGGTGACTGTAATAACCAGAGATTTTGAATAATCCGAATTTTGTGAATAATTTTTTTATTTATTAATATTAATATTAATTATCAATATTGTGTTGTGTATCTGTGATACAAGTCTCGAGTAGTAGTCAATTTGTGTTTTGACTGAAAAATAAGAGTAGAGGTTTGCTTAACAGCTTTAGAAACCCTAACCCTAATTCTGGATAAGGATTCGATAGAAAATATAATTAAAATAATTATATTGATATGTATGTGTTTGTACTGTATAGAAATTTTTGATCAATGATTGGTCGTATGAGGTTTAAAACTAATAAACCCTAATAAGAGATTAGAGACCCTAATATCAGATTTTGAAATCCTAACACGCAGTTAGAAACCCTAATCGTATTACGGGAAACCCTAATTTTAATCCAGGAATCCTAAATCCTAATTAGGAAACCCTAATCCTAATTGGTAAGCTTAATGTGTTTATTAAACATTAATATGATTAGGAAAATCTAATTTAATTAGGAAACCCTAATTGTAATTTAGAAATTTTAATTTTTCTAATTAAAACCCTAATTGGAAATTTTAGAAATTATTGTTATAAAACCTAAGGGTTAGAACGTTGGGGTTAAACCCCTAGGGTTTGTACAAATGTCATGTATGCTATTAAAATTATTATGCTAAAGACCAAAATGCCCTTTTTGAATTTTTAATTATGTAACTTGCAATATTTACCAACAACTTTAGTAGGCAACCTAATATATTCACTTTGTGACATTAATATATCAGCAAATCAACCTCCCTTTGACAGCAACATCAGATCATTCATGCATTTAAGCAATATAAAAGAATTTGATAGAGAGAAAAGTTAATTCATTTGGTTTTTATTCACTCAAGATCTCACCTACTCTCTCTCACCAAGACCTTCAAAAATTACAAGTGTTTCAGTCACAAAACACCTCTCTTAAACACCAATATCAGATCAGGAGATCTAAGCTCAAAGATTTAGCAAGAAGGTATAAACCCTAAAACTTATTTTGATCTTACTTGTTAAGAAAAATTTTGTGTTTATGTGTTTATAATCTTGCTAGAAGATGTTTTATGATGATCTATGGTGATATACCATAAATCCATAGCATCAAAGTGGGTAAAAATTGAGTTTTTCCAAAACTATCCAGGAACAAATTTTGTGGTCTGACAAGCTAATGTCAGGAGTCACAGATTCTTGTTCGTTTATGATTTTTGTTGTTTTAAAGTTAGAATCTGTAGCTTGTTATGTGGTCTTTGTTTTGCAAGTCAAATCAGAGTAATTGGATGTCCAGATCATAAGATATAAACGGTCAAAACCCGTTGACCGGGCGTGACCGAAGCTTTCTGGGTAACCCAGAAAGTGTAAGATCAGTGTATGACAAGTTTTGCAATGTCCAGATCTGTTAGTTCATAAGTGATTTGATGTTATTGTTATATCCAACTTGTAGCCTGTTATGTGTTCTTTAAATATATGACTTTAGATCCTTTAAACAAGCAACTGACCGAACAAAGTGAACGGTCAAACTTGGTTTATCGATCACGATGGTAGTTTCTAGGAAACCCAGAAATGGTAGAAGCAATTTTTTTGACAACCTATGACCAAACTGTAACTTGTGATTTTGTTGTTGTTAGACTAATCTATTGTTTTAGTAATGTTCCTTGACACAAGGACTATAACTGTGAACCATTAAATAACATGAACCATAACCAGAACACCATAATAATCGAGCTTGAAAGTGCTAACTCGAAGCTGTCTGGGTTTCTAGGTTACCTAGAAAACCCAGATTCGCTCTGACAGTAGGTTTTAGAGCCTAGAACTTCATGATATGATGTTGTATGACCGAGATGAAGATTGATTCATGTAGTGTTACATAAAAAACACTACATGATCAATACTTAACCTGGCCCAGAAACATTTTTAATTGGTGATTTAAAGCCAGTCAAACCATGACCCTTGAACTCGGGTCTGGCAGTGTTCTTGAGCTCAAGAACATCTAAGACGACAGAAAGTGTCGCTAAAGGGATTTAACGATGGTTTTAATTATTTCTATTTTTTGATTTTTTAAATTTATTTAAAAATAGAAATAAATTATAAAAAATACCATAAATGGTTTTAAAAATTATTTTAAATTATGAAAAATAATTTTTGATTAATTTGGATATTTTTCATTAATATTTATAATTATTTGAATATTAATGATATTTAATTTATTTAATTAGTATATTAAATAAATTAGAGAAAATGGTTTAATATTATGAAAAATCATTTTAAGTAAGAATAATGTATTTAAAAATATTTTGAGTTATACAATATAACTTTTAATATTTTTGGGGAATTTTCATTAATAATTTAATATTAATGATATTAGATTTATTTAATTATTGTATTAAATAAATAAGTTAAAAATAAATTTTTTGATTTAAAAATCATTTTAAATGAGAATAAAGTGTTAGAAAATATTTTGAATTATAAAATATAATTTTCTAAATTTTTGGAGAATTCTCATTAATAAATTAATATTAATTATAAAAGATTTATTTAATTATTATATTCAATAAATGAATTAAAAATGATTTTATTAATTTAAAAATCATTTAAAAATGAGAAAAATGATTTAAAAATATTTTAAGTTATAATTAATAATTTTTAATATTTTTATGATAATTTTATTAATATTTAAATATTAATGGTGGTGGTTTAAAATGATTTTAATTAATTTAAAAATTATTTAAGTAGAATATTGATGATTTAAAAATATTTTAAGTTATTAATAATAACTTTAATATTTTGACAAGTATAACATTGATATATTTTTATATTATTAAATATTAATGATGATAAGATTATTTGATAATTAAATCATTTAAAAATGATTGAAGTGTTTGAAAAATTATTATAAATTATAATAATTGTTTATAAATTATTAAAAGCTTCCGAAAAATATTATAAATGATATTTGACTTATATAAAATAATATTGAAGCTTAGAGACCAAGTTTAATTGACATTAAAAGTGTAAATTGTCAGATAAGGTGATCAAAGCACCAAGATGAGACCTAAGTCCAACCAGACCAAACTATGTAGTCTTGTTAAGTGTTTACATAGGTTATAAACACTAATGTGGCTATGTGGTAATGTGCCTAGGAGACATATTGACTGTGAATTATAGTGTTACATGTTATGAAATATTGTGCTAATTGTGAGACCGATATTATTGGTTATAGGTCTTTCAAATGCAGATAAGTTTATTGTGTAGCTGTAATCAACGCGAAAGGCAAGTTTCCTAACTCAACCTTGAGTTATATTCATTCAATTATTATAGTGGTTAATTATTGTTAATTATAACATGTCCAAGAATTTATTGTTGATTATTCGCAGTTAGTGCATGTATAATAATTCAAATTGAATTACCGATTCAGAAAATATACATTCGTAGAATAACTGTTATTGGATATTAATATCCGTAGAAGCTAATATTGACAGTACAAATAATTCTTGTTTATTGTCAAATTATGTTGAGAAATGTCTTAGCTAATTATTCTGGTTAGACGAACATTTGTTAGAACTTGATAGATTCGAGAAGATAATTCAATTGTTATTGACTGATCGATGCCAATTATTTCTGCTAAATCGAGAAGTGACTAAATATTGAAATCATAATATTTCGTTGTTAAATCAAAATCTTGATTCTGAGACTGAGAAGAACAACATTTTATATAAAAGGGAACATTTCATTGGTCGTATATTCGACCTTTGCGCGCGATTAAGTATTATGCATAATATAGGGTACAAGGAGTTGGCTGGCTCTAAGTACTTGCAGAGGGGTATGATTTAATCTTTATGGATATCTGATACACCTGCGTATATGTCACAATAACACTTTGATATATACCCGAAAAGAGACGTTCAAGATCCTATGGATCGCTCAACATAAATCTGGAAAACATTCCACTTTGTTATTACGTAGAATTGATTCTTGCTTATTCAATAGAATATCGTAGAAACTTTGAAAGCGTTGTACTCTTTCATTATCAAATTATTGTGTTGCATAGATTGTGAGAAGAATTGTTAGAAAATTAGAGATTTGTTTAGCTAATTCAAAGTTCCCTGAACTTTGGCGTTATTATATCAAAATAGATAGTCTGCTCTTAATGATTCGTATACATTTATTGTATGTCTTAACTTGCGGGGCAAATTTGTTGCTCACCCTTGCTAAATAAAACTTTTCAACTAGGCACGAAGAGGCCAGCGGATCAAAGAAGAACAAAGGCAAAGGCAAAGTACTTGATTAGTTATAATAAACATTATTATTATGTTGTATTTATGAACCCTTTTTGTATATCTAAAGGGTATGTTTGTAAGGTTAAGGTTAGAGAACTTGGGACTAATGTATTAACAATCTCTGTTAATGACTTATGTATTTCTATTTCTATATGAATGGGTAGTTAGATTTTATTATAGTGTGGATCGTGAGCACCAAACTCGGGGGTCAAATAACCCGGATTTGGGAGTGTCATAATGAAAACCCTTCAGATTTGAAACCTAGGGCTAGGTTGATGTTCTCAGTCTTTAGCTTGATTTCCACGTCCCTGACCCTCATCGTGATGACTTCATTTTAAACCGCCCCATTCTTATAGGATTCTTTTATTAGGTTCGGGTAGATCCATGTGCTCGTACCCAGAGCGTCTTCGACACCAGCTTTCTTTATTAGTGTCAGAGTTTTGTGAAATTTGGGTTCAGCTATTTTGAACTCAATTGAAGCAGAGTCTATAGCCAGAGATGATGTTGGAGGCTGCCATTGATTTATTTGCAGAGAGTATGGTTGTTTGAGCTTTCTTAAGAGTTAGGGTTTCAGCTTGAAGAGAGAAGGAGAGAAATAAGCTTTTGGACTTGTGATTTCAAAAAGGCATTTTCAAACTGTACTTGTAACTTCCCTCTCTCCATTTTGCTTAGTGGGGTAGGTGTCAAATTCTACTTGGCTCTACGAATACTACTGAGGAGGATTGTACTGATTTGCCCTTAGCTCTTCTGAGCTAATGTGTCCTTAGGGAGGACTACGATCGTTGAGGTAGCCTTTGTGATTGTTCAGTCTAGTCTGCATTCGTTAGTTCAACAATCGTTGAGTCTAAGTTACAATCATCGAGTCTAAACTGTGATTGTCGTGTCTGCTCAGCAACCGTCGTGTCTAAACTACGATCGGCGAGTCTGTCCGGGTCCTTGTGATGAACTTTTGACTTAGCATTCTTCTCGGTTTAAGGTAACTCAGGAAGGGCCAACCTCATAGAGTGAATCAAGGGTTGGGTTTATTCTTGAGGCGCTTATCAGAGATTTCTTTTTTTTGAACTTTATCAGCACAGGATGCTCCTTTGTTTTGTTGATGGGGCTCTGCCATCGTTGAGTTTGTACTGCGATCGTTGAATCTGCACTGCGATCGTTGTCTTTCATGTCACCGCATCTCTACGATCGTGGACTTCTTTTGATCATGTCTACGATTTTGAACATAGCCTTTTTTATCTGTATGGTTAGCACAAACTAGAGCATATATTTCATGGTTGTAAATTAAGCATGCCTAGCTAACTTATTAACTTGTTAAACCTGGATTCATCTAAAGGCTTTGTAAAGACATCAACAAGTTAATTTTTAGTAGGGATATATTGTAAAGATATAGTTCTATTTTGTACATGATCCCTAATGAAATGATACTTTATTTCTATATTCTTTCTTAGAATGCATGACAGGATTATGGGTTATTGCTATGGCACTTGTGTTATCACAGTGATAGGTATGGATTTGAATTCAAACCCATAATCTGCTAGCTGATTTTTCATTCATAGGATCTGAGCGCAGCAGCCGCCAGTAGCAATGTATTCAACTTCTGCAGTAGAAGTAGATACCGAGTTTTGCTTCTTGCTAAATCAGGACATAAGTCTGTTTCCTAGCAACTGACAGGTGCCACTGGTACTCTTTATATCTATTTTACAGCCTGCAAAATCAACATATGTATATCCTGTTAGTTCAAATGAGGACTCCTTGGGATACCAAAGTCCCAAGTGAGGTGTACCCTTGAGATACCTGAATATCCTCTTTATAGCAGTTAAATGTGATTCTTTAGGATTAGCCTGAAATCTAACACATATGCAAGTTGCAAACATTATGTTTGGTCTACTGGCAGTTAGATATAAAAGAGAGCCTATCATACCTCTCTATTGAGTTATATCAATACTTTTACCTTTTTCATCTTTGTCAAGCTTGGTTATAGGAGCAATTGGGGTTTTTATGGGAGAGGCTGATTCCATGCCATACTTCTTAAGTAAGTCTTTAATGTACTTGGCTTGGTTTATGAAGATTCCTTCATCAGTCTGCTTTACTTGCAGTCCAAGGAAGAAGTTCAGCTCACCCATCATACTCATTTCAAACTTGTTCTGTATAAGCTTGGAGAATCTCTTGCATAAATTTTTGTTAGGAGAACTAAAAATAATATCATCAACATATATTTGAACCAATAAGGCTTTGTCTTTATACTTTTTAAGAAATAATGTGGTATCTACTCTACTTCTAGTGAACCCATTTTCAATAAGAAAGTTAGTCAATGTTTCATACCATGCTCTAGGTGCTTGTCTAAGACCATATAAGGCCTTGTCTAATCTATAAACATAATTAGAAAGAGATGGATTGATGAAACCTGGAGGTTGCTCTACGTAGACTTCTTCTTGAAGTTCACCATCCGAAAGACCTTGAATTTAATGTGAGCAGCAAAGGCAAGGAATATTCTGATGGATTCTAGTTTAGCAACAGATGTAAATGTCTCATCGTAGTCAATGCCTTCTTCTTGAGAGTAACCCTTGGCCACTAGTCTTGCCTTATTCCTGGTTATTACTCCATCTTCATCCATCGTATTTTTGAAGACCCATTTGGTTCCAATGACAAGATGACTCTTTGGTCTTGGTACCAATCTCCATACTTTACTTCTTTCAAATTGGTTAAGTTCTTCCTGCGTGGATTCTATCCAGCTAGAGTCTTCCATAACATCTTTTATCTTTTTAGGTTCCATTTGTGACAGGAAGCTTAGATAGAAACATTCATTTTGGGTGGCAACTCTTGTTTTGACTCTTGCGCTCGAATCTCCAATGATAAAGTCTTAAGTGTGATCTCTTGCCCATCTGTTTCCTATTGGAATATCTGTCCTGATGCCTTCTTATCTGAGATCTTCAAGATCAATTTCTACTTCTTGATGTAGGGGTTCTTTGTCTTGTGTATGCTTCTCTACGATCTCATTTCATTACTCAGCGATTTCACTATCTGGAACTACGATCATAGTTTTGAGCTTGACGACCTCGTTCGTAGTGTCTGAACTGTCGATCGTAGTGTCTTGAGGCATTGTTTTGTCTAAGTCTGTCTCATCAAAGATGATGTGAATGGAGACTTCAACACTCAGTGTCTTCTTATTGAACACTCTGTAGGCCTTACTGTCTGTTGCATACCCAAGAAAGATTCCTTTGTCTGACTTGGGTTGGAACTTCGTCAAATACTACTTTCCATTTTTTAAGAATATAGCATGCACAGCCGAATACATGAAAGTAGCTGACACTTGGCTTTCTTCCTTTCCATAGTTCGTAGGGAGTCTTCTTAATCGTAGAGTGTATGAGTGATCTGTTTTGAGTGTAGCATGCAGTGTTGACAGCTTTTGCCCAAAAGTATTCAGGCAAATGGGCTGCTGCTATTAGAGTTCTTCCAGCCTCTATCAGCGTCCTGTTCTTTGTCTCAGCTACTCCATTTTTTTGAGGAGTTTGTGGAGCTGAGAAGTTATGACTGATGCCATTGTTTGTGCAGAACTGGTATATTTTTGAGAAGTCAAATTCTCTACTATGATCACTCTTTATAGCCTTGATTATCTCCCCTTTCTCGTTCATCACTAGCCTAAACATCTTAATCAGTTGGGAGCTTGTTTCATCCTTTGAGGTTAGAAAGAACACCTATTTGAATCTGGTGTAGTCGTTGACTATGACCAGTGAGTATCTCTTCCCTCTGAGGCTCGTTATTGGAATTGGCCCAAATAGATCCATGTGGAGCAACTACAAAGGCTTGTCAATTGAGTTGGTAGTTTTGCTCTTGAATGAGCTTCTGGTCTGCTTTCCAAGCAGACATGCATTGTACGACCTTTTCTTCACGAAACTGAACTTAGGTAAGCCTGCAACTAGATCTTTTGAGGCTAGTTTGGACATGTTCTAGAAGTTGAGATGAGATAGTCTTCAATGCCATAACCATCTCATGTCTTCATATGCTTTAGCCAGAAAACATAGTGTCTTGTCTGAGCTTAGTTGTCCAAGATTTACTATTTAGACATTTCCTTCTCTTGTTCCGGTTAGCTTTAGAGCAGATGTCTTCAGGTCTCGGACTTGAAATTGATTGTTGAGGAATGTTACTTGATGACCCTTATCTTAGAGTTGGCTAATGCTTAGAAGGTTGTGTTGAAGTCCTTCCACATAGGCCACTTCATGAAAGATACTGCACCATTTTCCAGCTGAGCCATATCCTCTTGTCTTGCCAGAGTCGTTGTCTCCAAAGATGACTGAGGGATCCTCCTTCTCTATGTAGTTAGACAGAAGGGCTTTGTTCCCAGTCATGTGCCTTGAGCATCCACTGTCCAGATACCAGGTTGTGATCGTGGAGCTCTTTCCCTGTGGTAACATTAAACCTTCATTTTGGTACCCATACTTGTATTCCTACCTTGTTAGTGTCCTTGGGGACCCAAATCTACTTGATTTTGGGTCTCTCATGCATGGAATTATAATATCACTTTGCAGCCTTGTGACCAATTTTATAGCACACAAAACATCTAATATGATACATGATTGTGTGTGTGAGAGAGTTCTTCCTCCATTTGGACTTTTGTGGATTTTTAGTCACCCTTATGTTAAGCTAATTTTCCTTCTTCCATGTGTCCTTGTGTTTCATGATTTGTGAGCATTGCACTTTACCTCTACTGTACCTTCCCAGTTGGTTCGTATAATTGACCTTACTTGACTCTACGATCCTTCGAGGTTGGTGAGTAGTGGCTGGGTTACTCTTCTCTTTTCTGAAACCCAGGCCATCATGAGATCCCTTATTCCTTAGAATATGTATTGAATCAGTAGAGCAGAGTTTGACTGGCTCATCCTTCTGTGAGGATTTCACAAAATACAATGCCTCTACTAAAACTTGAAGCATTACTGATCCTGGTTTCCCTTACCTTTTCCAGACATGACTCTGAGGTAGATTCCCCAAAGCCTAAACATGTTCTGTTAGGGACACTTCTCTAGCTAGAGATCAGGGAGTCCGTGGATGAAGAGGATTTATTCCATTTCGAGATTGTCTTTTCTAGTTCCTTAATTTTAGAGGTTAGACTTGACTCTCTTTGTGCATTGAGTTCATTGGTTTGTTTTAAGAGCTTATTCTCAGCTTCAAACTTAGAGAGAGAGTCAGTACTTAGAAGAGCTATTTTTAGTTCTTCTTAAACTTTCTCATTCTCCTTTTGCAAAAGTGAATAGTCCTTAGAATGAACTCTAAACCATTTCATGTATTGATGCAGATCAGATATTATGCCATGCAGTGCGGTTCTTAAATCATCAATGTCTACATCAGGAGAGTTGAAGTCAAATACCTCATCTATACTTACTTCATGTATGTTAGAGTTCTGTTTGTCCTTTGAATTCGTGGCCATTAGGCAAAGATTTGCCATTTGAGGATCTTCATCATCTCCAGACTCAGGAGTCTAGTCATTGTCTGAGTCACTCCACAATCCTCCAGATACAAGGCCTTTGTCTCTCTTCTGTGGCCTTTTGTTGCCTTTGTATTCCTTCTTTGGATGTGATTTCTTCTTTAGTTCATCTCTGAGAGAGGTTTGTTACAGTTAGCAATGAAATGGTCAGGCTTCTTGCAATTATAGCATAGATCATTAATCTGCTCCTCATTGCTTAGTTGCTGACTTTCTTTGGCTTGCTGGTTTTGCCTTGATGCATGAACCTTCTGAGTCTTTTCACCGGCATTGTAAAGTCCTCATCATCATCTTCATCATAGTCAGAGTCAATTTCAGTGTTGACTTTGGAGGTGTTTTCAGTTGCTTTGAGAGCAACACCCTTATCTTTCTTTCTTCCTATGGATAGAGTTTATGCTCGTTGAGTCAGCTCCAGTTCGTATGTAAGAAGGTTTCCATATAACTGTTGACCAATCATCTCATGGAGATTCTTTGACTCTCTAATAGTAGTGGTTTTGGCATCCCACGTGCTTGGTAAGGCTCTCATGAACTTTATGATTAGATCTTTGTTTGGATAGATCTTTCCATAGGCTCGTAGAGAGTTGAGAAAGACGTTGAATCTCTAGTAGGTGGCATTGACGTTTTCTCCTTGAACGTGTGCAAACATTTCATATTGCTGTGTCAGGAAAGATTGTTTGTTTTCTCTGACTTCTTCCGTTCCTTCATGGATGATGAGCAGTTATTTCGAAACCTCCTTTGCTATTTTGTTGTTGACCACATTTTCGAACATATCATCTTCTAGGGATTGAAATAAAATGTTCTTGGCCTTCTTGTCGAGTTGAACAACTCTTTTCTCGTTATCTGTCCATTCTCCTTTGACCTTGATCTGTATTCTGTTTGGGTCGTCTGTAGTTGGTGCAAGCTTTGTAGGAACGTAGGGCCCATTCTGAACAGTTTCAAATAGATCTTCATGTATTGAATACATGTATGCTAGCATCCAAACTTTCCAGTTGGAGAATTTATCTTTGTTGCACATAGGTGGCTTGCTACCTCCTCTAGTCTTTGATTCGCTTGGTAAATGTGCCATTAGATCTACTTATGCTTTGTAGGATATATGATAGAACCTTCTTTGATACCAATTGTAAGTTCTTGGAGGCGCAATAGTTATCTAGAAGGGGGGGGGGGCTGAATAGATATTTGAAAATTCTTTTTTTTTTACTTTGTTAGTTTGATAATGATTAAAACACATCGTAATTATAATTTGTTTAATCTCCCTTTTAGATATGGTGAGTTGGTGTGAGTGAGGCAATTATAGCAGTTATAACAGTTATAGCAATTATAGCAAGAATGTAAGAGACACATCAGTTTTAAGTAGTTCAGAGCACTTAATGTTCCTAGTCCACTCTTCTACTCCTCGAGTAGGAAACCCACTAAGGATATCTTTTACACTTTCTGAATCTCACAGATTCCTTCTAGAACAGCAGTCTAAGAACTTCTTAGTTCACTCTTGAACTCTTCAAGTCCAGCAGACTTGGTTCTTCACAGTTCACTTAGAACTCTTCAAGTCCTTCTGATTTGGAACTCTTACTTAAGTTGATTGGTAGTTGTTGAGTTCTTGGTTGGTGCTACTCAGTTGTCGTTAAGCTTTTTTTCGAAAGAACTGAGTAGCTGAGCAAGCTTTCTCTTTTTCTCAAATCGTAGAGTTGAGCGTTGAGTGTTCTTTTGCTTTTTGTTCAATACTTGCTTCTTTCTTTTCATCTGCATTTGTTTTGCATATATGTGATCCTTGAAATCTATACGTTGAAGCCATTTGTTGAAGCATTAAATGTGTTTGACATTTCTGAGCTTTGATGAAGACTTTTCTACACACCTTCTGAATTGCATTCTGGCCCACTGACACAGCAGACTGCTTTCTCACCTAACACCTGAAAAGGTGTTTTCCTCTGTCCTATGGTCCTTTCCTTAGCTTCTTCAATACGTTTCTTTTGTTGTATACTAAGGATATCTTTATGTATCGTTGAGACTGGTGAGGACTTCAACGTTTAGAACCCATTCCATATTTGTTGGAATTTGTCTCCAAACAAAAAGGTAAGGCTCGATGCTTTTGGTATTGTGACAACTCGAGAAATTGGAGAATTTATTAAAATCATAATTGATTGATTTAAGGTTCAATAATAGGACCTAGACAGGAAATAAGTGTATGGAATTGGCAGTTATGTAATGAAATTCCAAGAATTTCAAAAGTTTTGAACAAAACTTGAATTATGTGATAGACTGTAAGTAATAGTCTAGTAATGAGGTATAAGATTATGGTAGATTTAAAATTCTTTTGAAGAATTATCAGGGATAAGTATCGAAGTGAATACTAGTCGGTATATTTGGTTACATACGTGAAGCGTAATGATTTAAGATCAAGGATTGGTCATATAAGTTATAACTTTAGCAAAACCCTAAAGTTATGTTAATTATACGTTTATTAAGTTAGAAAAATCTAACGAATTGTTAGAAACCCTAACGATATGTTCAGAAAGCCTAATTTAAGTATCGAGAATTTAAACCCTAATTTGGGAATCCTAATGCGAAGTATTAAACCGTAAGGGTTAAAAAGTTGTGTGCAAGGAATATGAACATTAGGTGAAGGTTTATATTTGTTTATTAAATAAACAAACAAAAGAAACTAGTGAAAACCCTAATTATATATTAAGAATGAATGATTTAATAACTTAAGGGTTATGGGAAAAGAGAATTGTGGTATTTAGAATACTTACTAATTCTAGGAGATTTATTTTATATATATCTCAAATGATTAATTTTATAACCTAATTATTGCAAGTCTAATTGGGTTAAGGAAATAGATGTGCATGATCAAGGATTGGTGTTATAATTGAGGAAGTAAAAACCCTAAGTAAATGATTTGGGTTGGATAAGAATTTAAGGTATTAGACTATGTATATGTTATAGCTCTAGTATTGGTGAATGAAATTAATTATTGAGAGCCCAAGCTAAGCCCACTTGTGGAAGAATAATAAATTATATTAAGTTAAGAGATATATATATATATATATATATTTACTATCTCAAGTTATTAATTTTATAACTTAATTAAAATAAGTTTAGTTGGGTTATAGAATTTAATGTAGTAGATTGATGATTTAAATTCTAATTATTTGGAATGATACCCTAATTAAATATTTAGGGTGGGTAAAGATAGAAATAATTGGACTAAGTATATATTAATGGCCCAAAGAATTTTATGTGATAGTGCAAAAGATTTAATAGGTGGCCACAATTTTTAAAACTCAATTAGTGTGGGCATCTTGGTCATTTAATAAGCATTAACAATTAAATGATTTGTGGGCGAAATGAGGCCAATTGTCCAAATAAAAAGACATGGGGCATTAGAGGGCCAAGTGGCCGGATTTAAAAAAAAAAAGCAAGAAAGAGCTAAGAGAAGGTTGCTTGTAATTGTTGCCTATGTGAGTTGGTGACCAAAACCTAGCCTACTCCATGTGCCTTAAAACATAGAAATCCAGCAAGCTCAGCATTTGGGACAGCCACATACAATGTATTAGATCATTATATAAGATTAGAAAGAGAGAGAAAATGCTACTTCACTCTCATTTTTCTCCCAAAGCCATTTGTCTCTTCATTTTCGGATTTATAGAGAGAGAAGAGAGGGAGTAGGTTCGGCAGCTCCTTGTGGGAAGAAGGAAGAGAAATTTCTTTGCCTCCAAGCTCTATAATCACCTTTGGTAGGAGAGGAAGAAAAGCCATCAAAACAAAAGGTCTTTCGTGAGGGATTAAATTAAATTGCGTTGCGGTAATCAACGATTCAGGCAAGTTTCTTTTTACTTAACTCCAATAAGAGTAGTTTCATCAAGCTTATGGTTAATCATTGCTGATTGCCATGAAATTTGTATTCTGTACATCTTGCATGTATAAGTCAGGTATGAAAGGCTGATCACCTTCATTACCAGTTGGTTCAGAAATGTTTGTTCATGTAAAATACTTGTTCAGTCAAAAATTTGTTCGTGCTAGTTCACAATTATATTGTTGAATTATAGCCAGCCAATTATTCATACTCTTCAATCATGATATATCGTTATATTGTTGTATGTAAACTTGCTGGGCAACTTTTATGCTCACCCTTGCTATATCATGATAAAACATTGCAGATAAGGCGAATGCGTCGAAAACAAGGAAATGTCCAAGACAGTTCCAGCTTTAGTAGACGTGTGCAGTTAAACTTGTATTATATTATATTAATAATGTTCTGTGTTAGATAACTTATGAATTGTGTAATCAGTTAAGGTTACTCGATTTTGGGGAAAATAGTGTGTAATGTTTAATGTATAAACAAATCATGTTCATATCTTAAGCAAATAGTGATAGAAATAGTATACCAAGTCCGCGGCGATTCGGGCCTCGGATTCGGGGATGCTACAGTTGGTATCAGAGCTGTTGGTTATGAAGCTTAGGTAGGAATACCTGAGACCAATAACCGCAGTGTTTAGGATTAAGTACTAACTCAAATAGAGTTAGTTGGTCAGTAAGATTCAAAGACGAATCTCGGCGAGTGTAAAGCACAGAGTTCCCTAACTCTGATAATAAGTTGAACAGTAATGGTGAATAAATTGAGTCTAAAAGACTGAAAGTCCAGGGATAGAAGATCGTAAAATAAAACGATCAAGTCATAGAATTGAATCGTAATATATATGATAAGATCACTCCGTGATCTGATAAAGGTTATGACAGCTAGAAAGAATCAATCTGATGATTGAAAACGATCGTAGTGCATGGAATTGAATCGTAATATATACGATAAGATCACCCCGTGATCTAATAAGGTTATGATATGGGATATGAATCAATCTAATGATTGAAAAGTTTACAGCAAGATGCTGTGTATCAGTTGTACTACGAAATTGTACTATGAAAACTCATGAAAGAGTTATGAATTGTAAATACGGATTAAATAAAATTCGTATGGAGTAAGTGTGGGGTTAAGTATTAGATGGGGATTCAATTGAGGACTCATGTCGGCAGCTGAGTTGTATGATTCCTTGTATGGGAGGGGAATTTGTACTTGGTTTTAGAATCCCTTAGCTTGTTGGTCGATGTAGTGGTTAGGTTGATCAATTCTTTGTATGGGAGGGGAATTGTTCACTTAGCTGCCTATATTGATTAGTGGCCGAGTTTTGTTTGACAACCACTTAGTTTCTGGTACTGATAATCATTGAAATGTTTGTGTCGCGCTATTTGCTATATGCGTGTTAAGAGGGTGATTCCTTTCTCATGTATATAACAAATAGATAAGTCATAGGTAGAGGATATAAGATTAAGTACGAGTTCTTAGAACTCATACTTATGTGACATACTTGACGCATAGTTATATGAAATGTTTATGAACCCCTCAGCGAATGGACGCCAAAGGTCTGTCTAGGAAAGTTTGTGAACTCATATGATTGTGGCAATTTATGGACTCATAAGTGTGGTTTTATGAACTGGGTATAGTTGTGTGTGAATGGAGTATTGAGGATAATAGGAACAGATAGAATGTTTAAGCAAATGATCATTAGTGGAGATTTAGGTTTTCTTAAACCCTATCTATGCCAGATTTCAAAATTTTTGACTTCAAGCTAAATACGCACTGTGTGCCTTTAAAAAAAATGTTTTTATTTATCACTTATGTACCATGTGACCTGGTGCAGAGATGATAAAAATGATGGAGTCATCAATGCAGTATTACTTCGTGTGAATTTGACTTAAAGTCATTATTGCACTATGGTATGATGTAGCATGATAAAATCATCAAATGACGGAATCCTCAACGGACTGTAAATACAGTGCGGCATCATGACGTCATTCTCAAAAATATTTTCAAAAAACTCCAAGTGTTTATTGAAAAAAATTTCCTGAACCAAATTATTTTGGTGTTGAATCCTATGATAAGACTGAGGTGAACTATGTTGTTTGGATAAATAAATCCAATCTAGTAGCGTAAATATTCGCTAATAAATAAATACGTTATTTATAACGTAATCGTACGATAGGCTGATCACCTAAAGTTCTAGTAATGGTAGTTTACCTTCTTTGTGATTTTAAACAGACCAAGTAATATTTTGTTTTGCGGTATAAATACCGTCAAATCTATGTGTTCATGGTCTATATGACCCCTCAGCATAATTTTAAACCTTTTTACCCTTGTGAGTGGTGTATTGGGTAGCATGTGATGATATGTGTGAATGGTATAAGCTGTAAGTGTAAGGTGAATTTCGGGGACGAAATTCTTATAAGGAGGGGTGAATGTGACAACCCGAGAAATTAGAGAATTTATTAAAATCATAATTGATTGATTTAAGGTTCAATAATAGGACCTAGACAGGAAATAAGTGTATGGAATTGGCAGTTATGTAATGAAATTCCAAGAATTTCAAAAGTTTTGAACAAAACTTGAATTATGTGATAGACTGTAAGTAATAGTCTAGTAATGAGGTATAAGATTATGGTAGATTTAAAATTCTTTTGAAGAATTATCAGGGATAAGTATCGAAGTGAATACTAGTCGGTATATTTGGTTACATACGTGAAGCGTAATGATTTAAGATCAAGGATTGGTCATATAAGTTATAACTTTAGCAAAACCCTAAAGTTATGTTAATTATACGTTTATTAAGTTAGAAAAATCTAACGAATTGTTAGAAACCCTAACGATATGTTCAGAAAGCCTAATTTAAGTATCGAGAATTTAAACCCTAATTTGGGAATCCTAATGCGAAGTATTAAACCGTAAGGGTTAAAAAGTTGTGTGCAAGGAATATGAACATTAGGTGAAGGTTTATATTTGTTTATTAAATAAACAAACAAAAGAAACTAGTGAAAACCCTAATTATATATTAAGAATGAATGATTTAATAACTTAAGGGTTATGGGAAAAGAGAATTGTGGTATTTAGAATACTTACTAATTCTAGGAGATTTATTTTATATTATCTCAAATGATTAATTTTATAACCTAATTATAGCAAGTCTAATTGGGTTAAGGAAATAGATGTGCATGATCAAGGATTGGTGTTATAATTGAGGAAGTAAAAACCCTAAGTAAATGATTTGGGTTGGATAAGAATTTAAGGTATTAGACTATGTATATGTTATAGCTCTAGTATTGGTGAATGAAATTAATTATTGAGAGCCCAAGCTAAGCCCACTTGTGGAAGAATAATAAATTATATTAAGTTAAGAGATATATATATATATATTTTTACTATCTCAAGTTATTAATTTTATAACTTAATTAAAATAAGTTTAGTTGGGTTATAGAATTTAATGTAGTAGATTGATGATTTAAATTCTAATTATTTGGAATGATACCCTAATTAAATATTTAGGGTGGGTAAAGATAGAAATAATTGGACTAAGTATATATTAATGGCTCAAAGAATTTTATGTGATAGTGCAAAAGATTTAATAGGTGGCCACAATTTTTAAAACTCAATTATTGTGGGCATCTTGGTCATTTAATAAGCATTAACAATTAAATGATTTGTGGGAGAAATGAGGCCAATTGTCCAAATACAAAGACATGGGGCATTAGAGGGCCAAGTGGCCGGATTTAAAAAAAGAAGAAGCAAGAAAGAGCTAAGAGAAGGTTGCTTGTAATTGTTGCCTATGTGAGTTGGTGACCAAAACCTAGCCTACTCCATGTGCCTTAAAACATAGAAATCCAGCAAGCTCAGCATTTGGGACAGCCACATACAATGTATTAGATCATTATATAAGATTAGAAAGAGAGGGAAAATGCTACTTCACTCTCATTTTTCTCCCAAAGCCATTTGTCTCTTCATTTTCGGATTTATAGAGAGAGAAGAGAGGGAGTAGGTTCGGCAGCTCCTTGTGGGAAGAAAGAAGAGAAATTTCTTTGCCTCCAAGCTCTATAATCACCTTTGGAAGGAGAGGAAGAAAAGCCATCAAAACAAAAGGTCTTTCGTGAGGGATTAAATTAAATTGCGTTGCGGTAATCAACGATTCAGGCAAGTTTCTTTTTACTTAACTCTAATAAGAGTAGTTTCATCAAGCTTATGGTTAATCATTGCTGATTGCCATGAAATTTGTATTCTGTACATCTTGCATGTATAAGTCAGGTATGAAAGGCTGATCACCTTCATTACCAGTTGGTTCAGAAATGTTTGTTCATGTAAAATACTTGTTCAGTCAAAAATTTGTTCCTGCTAGTTCACAATTATATTGTTGAATTATAGCCAGCCAATTATTCATACTCTTCAATCATGATATATCGTTATATTGTTGTATGTAAACTTGCTGGGCAACTTTTATGCTCACCCTTGCTATATCATGATAAAACATTGCAGATAAGGCGAATGCGTCGAAAACAAGGAAATATCCAAGACAGTTCCAGCTTTAGTAGACGTGTGCAGTTAAACTTGTATTGTATGATATTAATAATGTTCTGTGTTAGATAACTTATGAATTGTGTAATCAGTTAAGGTTACTCGATTTTGGGGAAAATAGTGTGTAATGTTTAATGTATAAACAAATCATGTTCATATCTTCCGCAAATAGTGATAGAAATAGTATACCAAGTCCGCGGCGATTCGGGGCCCGGATTCGGGGATGCTACAGGTACGAGCCAGATGACACTCTATGATTCAGATTGTGGTGTTTTGCCACCTTGGTGCTTGGTCTGATGCTATCAAACAAGAACACTACGATTTCTCTTAAGGACTTGCACACTACGATCTTCACTTGCTTGTCTTGTAGACTCTACATTTCCGAGAGCACACTACGATCTCTGAGTTGGCTTCGATAAACGTCCGGTCCACTCTACGACTTATGAAGAGGCCCTTCAAGGCAAATACACTACGATCTTCGAAGCTCTACGATCCTGCCTTGGCTTCTGCGCTCTCTTGATCAGCTCGATAGACTACGATTCTTGTTGAAGCCTATGTATTACATTTCAAGATATAGATCAACCTAACATCTTTGATCTCTTTATCTATACATTAATTTACACAATGATAACCATTAGAAGCTTATATCAACCTAACAATTTTGATCTATCACTAAGTCCTTGTACATATATTCCTTGAAGAACTTTACATATAATCATGAGTATTTACTTTAAACATCAAATCAAAATATGCACTCTCCAACATGTTATAACTGTGGAAATGAAGGTCATATAGCTAGAGATTGTCTTGTTGAGAAACCAAGTTCAACGGGGATGGTGACTCCAAAGGTTGTCCCGGACAAGTCAAAGTCGGTGGTTCCTGGAAGGGCATTTTTCATGACTGCCCAAAATGCGAGGAACCCAAACGAGGTAATCACGGGTAAGCTAATCATAAACTCTTGCGAAGTTTATACCTTATTAGATACCGGTTCTACCCATTCATTTATCTCTTCTGCTTGTGCTCAACGTTTGAACTTAACTCCAGAGAAATTAGACCTTGACTTATCTATTGAGACTCCGTTAGGAGAAACTTTCATTACATCTACTATTTATAAATCTTCCTTGATTCAAGTTGGAACCATCACATTATTTGCCGATCTTATTTCATTGAAAATACTTGCATTTGATGTTATTTTAGGGATTGATTGGTTAACCACTCATCATGCTAAAATTGATTGTTTTCGTAAGGTTGCTAGTTTTCATATTCCTAACCAACCTGTTATGCGAATTCAAACAACCAAACCACTAAAGTCAATCACTGTCATATCAAGCCATAAAGCTATTCGTTTATTGAAAAACGGATGTCAAGCTTTCTTAGCCCATGTCACGGACTTGAACAAAAACACGTCAGATTTGAATAATATTTCTATTGTTAGTGAATTTCCTAACATATTTTCTGAAGAACTTCTCGGTCTACCCCCAGAATGTGAAGTTGAATTTTTTATGGACCTTGAACCTGGTACAAAGACCATTTCTAAAACCCCATATCGAATGGCTCCTATTGAACTTCAGGAGTTAAAGGTCCAACTTCAGGAGTTGTTAGACATCAGTTTCATTCGTCCTAGTACATATCCTTGGGGTGCTCTTGTTTTATTCGTAAAGAAGAAAGACGGGAGTATACGACTTTGTATTGACTACCGGGAATTGAATCATGTCACCATCAAGAATAGGTATCCATTAACTCGCATAGATGACTTGTTCAACCAGTTGCAAGGAGCATAATTCTTTTCAAAGATCGATCTTCGTTCTGGATATCATCAACTGAAGATTAAAATTAAGGATATTCCAAAGACTGCCTTCAGAACTCGGTACGGGCATTATGTATTCTTAGTCATGTCTTTTGGATTGACTAATGCTCCTGCTGCTTTCATGGATATGATGAACCATGTGTTCAAGGAATATTTGGATCAGTTCATTGTTGTCTTTATTGATGACATCCTCATCTATTCCAAAAGCCGTGAAGATCATGAGCGCCATTAGAAGCTGGTACTTCAAATGCTTCGTGATAACAAGCTATATGCCAAGATGAAGAAATGCGAGTTCTGGCTTGAGGAAGTAGCATTCCTTGGGCACGTGGAGTCAAAACATGGAGTATCTGTTGACCTGGCGAAGATTAAAGCAGTACAAAGTTGGGGGCAACCGAAGTCGGTGACTGAAGTATGTAGCTTTCTGGGCTTAGCTGGTTATTATCGGAGATTTATGGAAGGATTTTCTAGAATCGCTACTCCATTAACTCCGCTGACTCGTAAAGATACAAAATTCGGTTGGATCGAGGATTGTGAGAAGAGTTTTCAAGAACTCAAGATGAGACTCATTTCGGCACCTGTTCTGACAATACCATCTGGTTCGGATGGATTTGTTATCTACAGCGATGCTTCAGGCAAAGGGTTAGGATGTGTTCTCATACAACATGGGAAAGTCATAGCCTATGCCTCACGATAACTCAAAAAATATGAGAGGAATTATCCTACTCACGATCTGGAGTTGGCAGAAATCATTTTCACGTGAAGATCTGGAGACAATACCTGTATGGGGAGAAAGTGGAGATCTATATAGATCATAAAAGCCTCAAATATTTCTTCACCCATAAGGAATTCAATATGCGGCAATGACGTTGGCTCGAGCTATTGAAAGATTACGATTATACCATCCAATATCATCCTGGAAAAGCAAATGTGGTAGCTGACACATTGAGTAGAAGATCATATGCGGGTACGAGTGCAATGTTGTTAACACAAAGGTCTATTTTATATGACTTGCAAAGGATGGAAATAGAGATAAAGGCTCTAAGTACCCACGTGATGATATCAAACATACGAGTAGAACCGATTTTAATCGATAAAGTTAAAGATGCTCAAGATACGGACCTGGAGCTGATGCGTATGAAGAAGAAAGTACAAGAAGGTGTTATTCCAGAAGCAAGAATCGATGAAGAAGGAATACTTCGAGTCAACTCCAGACTTTGTGTTCCTAACGATTCTAACTTGAAGCATAGAATCATGATGGATGCATACAATACACCGTTTGTAATCCATCCTGGGAGTACCAATATATATCATGATCTTCGACATACATTTTAGTGGAGCAATATGAAGAGAGAGATCGCGGAGTTTATCTCGAGATGTTTAACTTGTCAACGTGTAAAGGTGGAGCATCAAGTCCTAAAAGGGTTCATTGCAACCACTTGAGATTCTAAAATGGAAGTGGGGATACATTACTATGGATTTCGTTATGGGTCTTCCCAAGGTTTCTTAAGGAATAGATGCGATTTGGGTTATTATTGATAGATTAACCAAATCTGCTCATTTCTTGCCTATATGGGAGACTTATTCCCTTGAACGTCTTGCTTGTATGTACGTGAATGAGATTGTGAGATTGCATAGCATGCCAGTATCCATAGTTTCGGATCGTGACCCGAGATTCACTTCATGATTTTGGGTTAGCTTGCAGAAGGCTATGGGCAAGGATTTATGATTTAGTTCGGCATACCATCCTCAAACGGACGGGCAATCAGAATGGACTATTCAAACTCTTGAAGATCTATTAAGACTCTGTGTTCTAGATTTCAAAGGAAGTTGGGATAAGTACTTACTATTGGTGGAATTCTCATACAATAACAGTTATCAAGCAAGTATAGGCATGGCTCCATTCGACGCATTGTATGGAAGAAAATGTCATTCTCCAGTATGCTAGGACGAAGTGGGTGAAGCAACGTTATTGGGACTAGAATTGGTACACATAACTACAGAAAAGATCCAAATTATTCGACAACGTATAAAAACGGCACATGATCGACAAAAACGTTATGCGGATCTTCATCGAAAGGATGTGGAATTTAATATTGGGGATCATGTATTGCTACATATTTCTCCATGGAATGGAGTTACAAGATTTGGGAATAGAGGAAAGCTTAATCCACGATTTGTTGGTCCATTTGAGATTCTTGACCGAATAGGAAATGTGGACTATAGAATCGCATTACCTCCAAGCATGTCTCGTGTTCATAATGTTTTTCATATATCTATGCTTCGTAAATATGTGAAAGACCCGAACCACATTATTTAGTTAGAACAAGATGAGATAGTCGAAGATTTAACGTACGAGGAGGTGCCTTTTAAGATCTTGGATAGGAAAGAGCATGTCCTACGCACCAAAGGTTATACCACAAGTTAAGGTTTTGTGGAGGAACCATTCTATTGAAGAAATGACCAGGGAGTTGGAATCAAAAATGAAAATGAGGTATCCTCACCTTTTCGAAACACCAGGTACACACGTCAATTTCGAGGACGAAGTTTCATAAGGGAATGTTGTAAGACCCCAACTTTTTATAAATAAAATTGAATTTCCTCTATTTATTATTGTGAATAATAAGGTGTTAATTTGATATAATACTTTAGTTATGGTGAAATGTGCAAATTTCGCTAAATAAGCAAGTGGTTATAAAATATTCATTGTTGTCGGGGAATATTCGTTTGGTCGTGGAATATTCTTGTTGTCGGGGAATATTCATACGATAACGCAGCTATTTGTGGGCCCCCATAATAGAAAACGGTCGGATGAAGATAACAACAAGTTTGAGTTTTTATAAATAACGGCATAGTTGTTACCGTTAACACTGTTGGAATACCCGGTGGCTAAAATACAGTAATATGTGTGGTAACATAGTAGCACACAGTATTGCACAAAATTTTTGAATTATTAATTCTTACGTAAGAAGACACTAGTCAATAATTGTTACAGTAATTACTGTTCATTATTTTATTTTATTGATTCAATAATTGCTACGTTGATATTTTATATTATTTTTGTTCCAATCATTGTCACAGCACAGTATCTATATTATCAGATCAATAATTAATATTATTTGAATAATATTGTTAGATAGCATTATTGGTAATGTCTAAGGAAGTTCTGTCTAGAAAAGGGGTTTGGTCACCTAATTGCGCGCCAATAAAGAGAAATCTTTATCGGAAGGCCCCCTCTTTCTTGGGAACGACCTAGTTGTCATAATTGTGATTCTGTAATATTATTTGTGAATAATTAATTATTGATTTATATGATAAGGAAATATTTATTTTATGTGGATATAAATGATGGATATATTTATTGTTGTTATAAATGATGGAATTAATGTTGAGGTATTTTATCAGTATTTTGTCGGAATGAAGGTATTCAAAATCGTCCGTATGTGGATTTCGAGCATTTTTTGTTTGGAATTTGGAAAAGCTTCCTTTACAAAGTTGTAGAGAATTCGATTTCCTATAGAATGGACATAAAATTCGTATTTTTCTGATAAAAGGGCTATTTATTATGAATTATTGAAGTTTCAGAAATAAATATTTTTATTTAAAATATGGGTGGGTCCCATTTTTGGTTGGTGAGAAATGTGTTGAAATTTTTATTCAAAAGTGGTGGGCGTGAATAGTAGCAGGTAAAGCCATCAAGTAGCAGGTTAGTCTGCAATGGCGTTTTAAGCATTTTCCTATAAATAGGGTGCTTAGTTGGAATTGAAAATCACACCAGAATCATAAGCTTTCTCTCTCTATATTATTGAGCGTATTTTGTGAGTATTTAGATACTTTGTGAGTTACTATTCAGTGCAAGTTTCCTTCAGCCTTATACCCGATATTTCAGCCGAAAGTACTGTTCTTTTGAGGTGAGAGATGTTATTTTCTTCATAATGATGTTATTCTTTCAATATCATTATACCGAAATATTGGTATGAATTTTATTATGGAATTTCTACCTTTTTTATGTCGGTGTTACTATTCACGTATACGGCACTATTCACAAATACGTCACTATTCACAGAAAAAATGAAATTTTATTTTCTTTATCCAAGTTGTCTATTATGGTTGCTATCTTTGATTGTATCCATGTTTTGATCTTCATTCTAGAATTTTGTTCCACAATTGATTATTATAAGGTATTTTTGAGTTACTATTCACAAGTTACTATTCACGAGTTACTATTCACAAGTTACTATTCACGAGTACTATTCACGAAGTGTGATGATGTTTTTTTTGTGAAATTTCTATCTTTTAAGGTCGGAGTTACTATTCATGTATACGACACTATTCACGAATACGACACTATTCACAGAAAAATTAAATTTTATTTTCTGTGTCCAAGATTGTCTGTTATGATTCCTATCTTTGATTGGATCTATGTTTTGATCTTCATTCTTGAATTTTACTCCAATCTGGTTATTTATGAAGTATTTTTGAACTTGGATTATTTAAAGTACGAATCCTTATTACTTGTTCTTTTGTTCACTAGATTCGTTTTCTTTAAAATATTTTTCATCATCCTCAGTCCTAAATGATGATATTACTGAATATCTTTGGCATGTAGTGCAAAGATGAATGATTTCTTGATGAATATCTTTGGCCCGTAGTGCCAAGATGAACAGGTGTTGAGATGAACATGACCGACTGATTAATATCTTTGGCCCGTAGTGCAAAGATGAACAAGTGTTTAGATGAACATGACCAACTAATGAATATCTTTGGCCTGTAGTGCAAAGATGAATATTTGATTTCAGATATATATATTAATTGATGTTACAGGGATAAAATATCGACGATGAACTTTTAAATTCATATATAGAAGTTAGTAGTTTGCATTCTCTACTTAACTCTTCTAATGAATTATTATTTCCGCTGCGAAGATTGATTTAAAACTTGTTGTCTATTGTATTCTATTAGATTTTTCCCTGTTGAGGACTAACGATAATTTGTTCTATATTATCTTAGTCATAATGTTCTTTACTGGGCTAGTTGAGCTCACCCTTTTCCTTGTTGTTCCATTTTTTTTCTCAGGAGGCGAGAATATAGCGAGTACTAGTCGGGGTGTGAAATGATGGTTCTAGAAGTGGTTCTAGTAGTCCTCACTATTCTATAAAATAGTGTATCAATAATTGTAATGATGACTTATTTGAGTGTGGATATTGTCTAGATGACAATATTTGTATTTAAACTCATAGTTTTTATGTTGTATTAATAAAGTTGTAGTTGTTTCTGTACCATATATTTTGACGACTCAAAATGGGTGTTGTATACCTATTTTGGGGGCGTCACAATAATTATGTTAATATATACTCCCTCCATCCCAAGATAAAAGTCCTTATTACTATTTTGGGTAGTCTCATGTTAAATGTCCACTTTCCTTTAATAACCAAACTTTATATTTTTTTTTCTTATTATGCTCGTAGCATTAAATATCTCATACATTTCTTATTTTAATTCTCTCTCTATATTTAATGACATTATTATAGGCAATTTTGTCATTTTATTCTTCTTCTTAATATGCGTGAAAAGTTCATCAGGATTTTTATCCTGGGACGGAGGGAGTATTATATATAATATATTTATATTAACGTAGTAAAGTACCACAATTATATTATATTATATATATATATATATAATATTCTTAATAATTTTATAATTAAAATAGAAGTTTATTTTAATTTTAAAATTGGATTTTATGCTAACTAATTAGAGTTAGAATTGGATTTCATGATAATTAATTGGAATTGAAATTAGATTCTATGTTTCCTAAAATAAAGGAGTTTATTTGTGAATAGGAAAAGTAAATCCATGTTTCCTTAAATAAAGGAGTTTATTTAGATATGAAATAAGATTTTATATTATTTAAAATAAAGGAGTGCATTTAGATATGAAATAAGATTTCATATTATTCAAAAAAAAGAGTTTATTTGTGAATAAGAAAGTGAATCCCTGTTTTCTTTAATAAATGAGTTTTTTTACTTGGAATTGGATTCCATAATTAATTAAAATAAATGAGTTTATTTTGATTAAAGATTTTGATTAAAATAAAATAGTTTATTATATTTAAAATTGGATAAATTAAAATAAAAGAAATTTATTTTGATTTAAATTTGGATTAAAATAAAGGAGTTTATTTTGATTCAAAATTAGATTTTATACTAACTAAATTTGTCCATTAAATGATATATATATATATATATATATATATATATATATATATATATATATATATATATATATATATTGAATGATTATTGTTCATGAGATGAATGTTATTTATTGATGCATATGGTGATGTGTGTGATAATAAATGGGATTGATTATAGACTATTGACCAATGTGATTAAATTTTATTTTAGTTGGACGCATTAATGTATGAGTTTTATTAAATGGGGTCTGCGTACCTTGTCTTCTCTAATTTTTTCATAATGTAAATTCAATCTCCCTCCTATGTACTTCCCCTTGACTGCTGATCAGTGTTTCTATTTATTTTAAATAATTTTGTAATTGGAATCGTTAGAATTAATTTTGAAAAATTGGAGATCAAGTAGCAAGGAGCGTTTGAAGACCCGTTTGTAATGGAGCTCGGGTTTAAATGCAATTGTTATATTTAAATTTAATTCTTGCACCCTAGGTTTGACCTCTTAGTTCACTTGGTGGCTTTAGTGAACCGAACTAGAATAAAGTACATAATCAATTCGGGTAGAATATAGTATCCTATATGTGCATGCTTATACTATATATATATATATATATATATATATATATATATATATATATATATATATATATATATATATATATATATATATATATATTATGCAAACATGCTTCGCATGTTAATTAATATGACACGTATTTTATATATATGTGTGTGCATGCGTGCTAAACAAGATGAGACAAATTAATAACAAACCCCTCAAATAAATTATATTAAGTTGTAATGTTAAAAGATATTTAAAATATCGAACGTCGCTTTCTAGCATGGTAAAACAATAGAGTATTAAATATTTAATATGAGTTTGTTGTGCACACACAAGACAAGTTTTAAATATTTAAGATGTTGTTTTATCTCATTTAATGCTTATAAATAAACTGAACAATGCTGTTTTGTTGTGCACACACAAAGACAGTGTTTTTCTTTTGAATATATGGAAGTGTTAGGTATGACTTAACTTAGATCATTTTAGTTCAGATGTGCACACACTTGATCATAAGATTGAAGAGGAAAAATACAAGGAGTTGCATAGTTTATGCAATTGACAAGAGTTGTCTACCTATTTATTTATATATGGTTTATTGTGCACACACAAGGCTATATACATTTGAAATGGGATCCTTATTCTCACTAGCATATCTTAAATTAGATATTGCCGAAATATATATATTGAGGGTAATATAGTTTGAAGAAAATAGTGGGAGATACCAATTTAAAACAAGACCTAATTTATTTTGGTAATTAATAAAAGAATGTATGCTAAAATATTGTTAATTATAAATTCATTTACAGAATTTTACAATATCTAAAATTACTATCACTGCGTAGTATATTAGATGCTAAATTAACCGGACCGAATTAAATGGATTGGTTAAGAAATTTGAGAATAGTTCTCATGGCTGAAAATGTATCTTATGTCCTTAATATGTCTATCCCTGCAATGGTTTCAAACAATGCCTCTGAGGAAGACATTGCTTCTTTTAGAAAGTGACAAGATGATGTTAAGTTGGCTCAATGCATCATGCTCGCATCCATGAGTAACGAGCTTCAGCGTCAGCATGAAACTATGGATGTTCTTACTATATTCCTGCACATCAAGTAGTTGATGGTGAGGAAAGTAGGACTGAAAGATATCAGATATCTAAGGAGCTCTTCAGATCTAGAATGATCGATGACACTACAGTATAGATAAAAGTCCTTAACATTATCAATTTGATTGATCAATTAGGAAAACATGTTTTTTCATATATGGAGAGTTGAGCTAGGATTTGATCTTGCACTCACTCCCGGACTACTTTCACAATTGTTGTGAATTTTTTATATGAACAAGCTAGATATCAGCCTCGCTGATTTGCTTAACATGTTAAAAAATGTTGAGAGTCACTTTCCAACCAAGAAAGACCATGTCTTACTGGTAGGGGCCAAAGGTTCTTCTGAAAAGAAGAACGATTCAAAGAAGGTAAATAGAAAGACAAAAACAAAGGATAATAAGAACAAAACTAATACGGTTAGCAAAGGAGTTTGCTTCCACTGCAATAAGCCTGGACATTGAAAAGAAACTATAAGAAGCATCTTGTAAAGCTAACCAGAAGAAGCTTAGTGATGTTTCTGTTACAATTATAATTTTTTTCATGATTTAAAATAAATTTTTTTTAAGTCAAGGTTCAACTTGGGTATTAGATATCGGCTTTGGTTATCATAAATATAGATTTATGAAGGAACCAAGCCGAAGTAGAAAGATGAACAAAGATAAGTAATCTTATGTGTGGGAAATGAAGCAAAGGTCGCTCCATTAGCCATAGAAACTTATAGTTTAGCAATGCCTACGGGCAAATCTATTAAGTCAATAAGTTTTTATTGTATTCCGGCTCTCGTTAGAAATATCATTTTTCATTTTATTGTTGGATAATGAAATCTTTGATATTATATTTAAGAATAATTGTTGTTTTATTTATAATAATAATGTTTTGTATAGAACTGGAATATTACTTAATGGATTTTGTATACTTGACTTACGTAAAAATAATTTTGAATATTGAACAAATTAGTATAAGAAAACGAGATGATCATTCAAAAGTTGAATGTGTGTATTTACTGAAATACAATTGTGAATTATTTGAAAGGTTCAAAGAATCATAAATGAAATAAATTGACAAAGTATTAGAATTCTTTGATCAGATCAAGGAAGGAATACTTGTGCAATGGGTTTCTAGATAATCTCAAATGGTTTTCTCACAATGGACGCCTCCTGATACACAATAATTGATTGATGTATCTGAAAGGAAAAATCGTACCTTGTTGGACATGGTGCGGTCCATAATGATTTTATCGACATTCTAGTATCCTTCTGGGATAATGTCTTATAAATGGCGACATATCTACAAAAAAGGTAACCTCAAAATCCGGCCACAAGACTCCATAAAAGTTATGGACATAAAGGATTCCTAATTTTAAGTAAGTTAAGATAAGGGGTTGTCCAGCTTATGTGAAAAGGTTTCAAAGGATAAGCTTGGGATAAGATTTGACAAGTACAAATTTGTGGGACGTAAATCCTAAAGTAAGTTTAGGGTATATGTTCTATAATCCTACATAGCAAAAGGTGTTTCTTGCGAAACATGTTGCCTTCTAAGATAAAGATGTTTATCATTGAAGGGGCTAGTGGGAGGATAATACATCTTGAAGAGTTCAAGAACCACAAAACATTATAAGTCAAATAAGAGGAACTTTTAGATAGACCTATTGTACCACAACCGAATTATAAATCTGGAATAGTACCGAAGATACCTAGGAGGTATGGATTCATCATAGATGATGATGATGAGGTACACGTCAAAGAAGATGATAATCCAGTTATATACGATGAGATAAGAGTTGTAGACACTCAGAGAAATGGATTGAATCAAGCTTCTCAAATATGGAACATTCATTTTGATGAGACAATCAAAAAAGTTTGATTTTATCAAAAAATAAGAATGAACCTAGTGTGTACAAAAGGATCAATGGGAGCATCGTGATATTCCTAATATTATATGTTGATATACTACGGATAAGGAATAACATACCAATGTTACAATCAGTAAAGATAAAGTTGTCTAAACATTCCTCTATGAATGATTTGGGAAGAGTATCTTAACTGGGGTTAAAATCTATATAGATAGATTCAAGAGGATGCTCGACTTAACAAATGGAACGTATATTCATTTGATGCTAAAGTCGTTTAGCTGGAAAACTCCAAGAGATGTCTCATGTTGATGAGCCCTGGAATGTATCTCTCTTAATAATCCCAAAAGACTCCTAAAGGAGAGATCACATGAGTAACTATCATGTATACAATGAAATATTCAAGACTTGATGTTAATCGGTCATATTCTGGAGAAGATCATTGTAAGACAGTAAAAAACAACTTAAAGTACTTGACCGACACTAAGGATGCGATTAAAATTTATGGAGGGTCTAAATTAAAACTAGAGGGCTTAACAGACTCACGTTTTTCAGACAGACCAAGACGACAAAAAATCCACTTTAAGGTAAAGTGTTACCTTGAACGGTGGTGTAGTGAATTGGAAAGGTTTTCAAATAGTAAAGAGTTGCTGGTTTAGTGATAAAGACAAAGTATATAGCTATAAATGAAGCTACACGTTGATTGTTTGGATGAAAAGTTTATTACAGAACTAGGAATAGTTCCTAAGTCTCATCTTGGATCTAAACATCTGTTGTGGCACTTTCATTTGATTATAGAAATCATTGAAAGATGGGAAATCACTATAGAGATAGTGAACTCTCAAGAATAACATTACATATCCATTAACTAAAGCTTATCTAATAGCAGGATAATCGTCACTTAGAGAAGAAGGGTATGCGATACCATGTCGATTGGCTTTACTGCAAGTGGGAGATTGAAAGTTGTATGCACACAAGCCAATCATGTTTGATGATAAAACATATACTTTGTAACAATCTTATTCATTTATTAATAAAAAATATTAATTTATTAAAGGATTTTAATTATCTACATGATGCTGCCTTATAATATGTGATAAACTCATAGTTTTAAGCAATGCTTTTAAAATAATGATGATGATCATTCTAATGATATCTAAATTCTTAGAAAGCTTAAAACTAAAATAGTTCCCAATTGTTGGATTACTAAATAGGGGATTAGTTAGAGAATAAGTACACTGAACGTGGCTCACTAAGGAATGCCTAATAGAGTTTTACTTACATGTCAATAGGAATTCCTGTAGTGATAGTAGTACAAGTGATCCTTGGGCTTGAGATCATCATAGTATCTTGTGTATGATGAGTTATACTTTGACTTATTCCTTAAGACCCTTACGGTATATCAAAAGATATGCTTAGGTATAATAAGTTGTACATGGAGATAATGTATGATCAATAAAGAATCTACCGCTTCTAGTAAAAGAAGAGAAATGTCCTATGTGATTCGATAAATGACAACCCGATAGTCATTGGCCAAGGCAGAATGAAATTAGAAAGGAGTTTCTAATTTGCATTATTTGAAGTTGTGTATTTATGGATCGAAATACATATAATTAAATAAAATAAGACTTGACAGTAATTTCATGTCTTATATTTAATTGGGACATTGTATGGTGGAAGGATTGGATTGTACGGTAACTATTTACTCAAATGTTCTTTTTATAATTAATGTTGAAATCTATATTTTCTAGAAAGTCGTTAATCGCTAGGGAGGCTTATCCCTATTGTAGAATAAATATTATTTACTTAAATAAGTTAATATCTTAATGTATTTATTTAAATAAGATTATAATTGTTCTAATTGATTTATTCACAACCGGTTTAATATGGAGAACCTAAAGGGTCACACCATAAAAGGAAGAATAATTATTTAAAAAGCAAATGACATAATCGTAATAATAAGTTAAGTATATTTAATTTAATCTATGGTGATAGAATAAATTAAATAACTTAATATTTATTATTTAATATTTTGGAAATATTAAATATAAATTAATAAGAGGAGTCTTATTATTATTATTACTATTATCATTATATAATTTCTTAAGGAGTTTGGGAATTAATTAATAATTGTACTCTCATATATCCTAATAAGATTAGGAGACTAATTAATTAAAAGAGTTTAATTAATTATTCCTAATAAGATTGGGAGCCTAATTAATTAAAGGAGTTTAATTATTTAGAATAAAACATAATTCCTTAATTGTTTAGGAGGGTTGCCTACATCTATAAATAAGAGGTGTGTAGCCATCCTTATCACAGACATTTACGTCGTAACCTCTACTCGTCAACAATCTAACTGCATCCATGTCTCCGTGGCGAGCTGCATAATGTAGGGAATGAAACTCTCCACCATTGTGGTTGCCCTTTGATAAGTAGGTTTTATACCTACTTATCCGGTATCTGTTACTTGAATTAATTGCTTAAACTCATGTTTCTTAGTTACTTTTCATGCATTTCGTGTTCATTTTATAGATCATATGCTTGGGAACGATGTGAGCGATTATTGGTATAAAAATGTAAGGAAAAACAACCCAGACATCATTTGGGCTATCATGTTCATTTCATGTTCTTGGCTTGGAACTTGGATTATGATGTAGAGCTTCTTCTTAGCTTTCCAAAACATCTTGAATCATTCCAATCGGAGTTAGGATAGAAGAGTTATGACCTTTGTACCAACGAACGTTGAACGTCACTGTTTTGGATGGCCATTTGCATATCTGTCACCTATAACAAAATTTTCAGCCTTCATCCATCAATTATTTCTCAATTATCAAAGAATGAAAGTTGTAGAACTCGTCGAGAGCTTCGATTTGATAGGTGATAGGCTCAGTAGCTCCTCCCAGGTCAAACGTTATGGCTGTTTTACCTTAGGACACTGCAGCAGTAAATCATTACCGCGGGAGTGCGGATTCCTAGTGTAATTTGAGCGTGGCCGCGCGATTCCCTGAAGCGAAAAAATGTTATCTGCTACTTGACGCCCAATTCCAGGCCCTTTCCAGCGCGGCTGCGCCACTTCTAATGTTGACCAGAGCTGACATTTTCACTAAACAATGCAATTGAAGCGTAACTGAGAGGGGTGGGTTCATTTAGGGCTTATAAAGGGACGTATTATCATTATGTAAGGCATTCCACCCCTTCGGGGATCAATTAGCTATCACTACTTTCTTTCTTCAATTTGAATAAGTAGATTAGAGTAGATTAGAGTAGTGATTTCTAGAGTTGGTTAGATTTAAGACTTGAAGCTATTGGAAAGCATTAGAGATTCAATATTGGAGCAGGAGAACAAATTTGCACTTCAATTCTCTACTCTTAACCTCTCTTTGATTCCTATTTGTAATTTTATGATGTTTATTTAATATGTGGATGATAGATTTGATTCAACTATGATTTAAACTCTATTATGAGATTGTAATAGATTCTATGGATTAGTTTATTGTGATATATTTCATTGTTAACCTTATTGATTGCTATGGGTTTGTCTATTAAGATTCATGCTTATTTGCTTAGTTGATTGCCCATCAATTACTGTGATAACCCATATGAACTTGAAAGACAGATTATGCATTTAGATTTGATCTTGATAGCTTATGTTTGTATATTTTACATGGTGATGGAATGTATGATTCATGCTTAGGATAGACATATACCGAGGCATAGCTCGTAGTCATTTGAGAATTTGGGATTAAACCCTAATTATTTTTAAATCATATAGGCATATAGTAGTTTAGGTAATGTGGGTGTTCATGTGTATTCTATCAACTATGGATTACATGTAATATGTGTATGGTACATTGAGAGATGGTTATACTTTACTTTCGTGTTCTCGACTAACAATCCGGTACAATTAGTTTGGCTTAACATGAAATGTGTGGATTTGAATGAGTCAATCGATGAAATTATGATCTCAGGTATTCATTATCTAGTCTCACTCTAGGAATAGTTAGGTTTATTTAATTTCATAATTTAAATATAAAATATAATATCATTCGTTTAAATAAGACTGAAATGGTTATGGGCTAGTGCTTGGTGAACTTTATTAGTTTATTCTCCGTGGGAACAATATTTTACTTACTCTTTATTACTTGTTGACCGTGTATACTTGCACGCATATATTGATCGGTAAAATGACCAACAAGTTTTTGGCCTCGTTGCCGGGGAGTTAGCTTAATAATTTTTTTCCAACATTAATTTTAATCAAATTGGTCTTAATTTTAACATTTTTATTTTTTTTAATTATCTTCTTATATTTCTCTCTTTTTAGGTACCATGGATGACTTTGCTTATCAATGGCCTTATGCAAATATGCCTCAACCAAGGGACACAAGAACTGAAGTACTCAATGTATTTTCTACATTGTCAGCACAAATTACAACACTTTCGGAGAGGTTGGATGTTCTTCCAGCCCAATGCACTCGAGAGATAACAGTTACATGTGAATATTGTGCTGGCGAGCATCCGAGTTATCAGTGCAACATCAGTGTTGGACAAGTACAGTTTGGGGTGATTACCTCAACAAATATGTTTATCCCAATTATCATCAAGGTTGGGGGTATCACCCCGGTTATGAATGGAGTTATAACTATCAAGACCAATACTACATCCCAAGTCCAACATATCCATCAGATTTCTCAAATCCACCTCCAATGAAACAAGAAGAAAATTCAGAGTTGAAGGAATTCATGTCAAGGATTATAGCAGAAAAAGAAGAGATGATAATGAGTCAGGAATTATCAACCCAAAATCTTAATAGACAGATGGAACAACTCATTAACTCCTCAATGAATGGTCTTCAATACATGGATTTCAAAACTGAACAAGATAATTCAAGATTGGAGGATTTGTGGTTCAAATTTGTAGCATCAACTGAGGAGAAGATGATTGAGCAAGAGAGGTCAATTCAAAATCTTCAGAATCAGATGGATCAAATGTTTGAAGCCTTGAACAATCGCTCTCCAAACAATTGGTGCTATGACATAGACAATGAAATTGATAGAGAGATAGAAGTGTACATGCCACTGAATGAACTCAAAGAAGTTGTCATTGAGGAGACAACTGGGAGTATGGAAAATGAAGAACATGAGCTGACTTGTATAATGTTGGGTAAAATCTATATACGCAATTCACGCAAGTATACGTCGTCAACAAGTAATATAGTAGTGAATAAAGTATCGTTCCCACGAGGACAAATTAGCAAGAAATTTAACTTCACAATTATCAATTTTCTATTAATCCTAATTCTATTAAACTGTTCAATTCAATGGTTTAAAATTATAAAAACTAAATTAATAAATAAATAAACTATCACAAAATAATCACAAATATCAAATCCGGAATTTCAAATAATTAATGGAGAATTAGACTTATGATTTCACCCGAAGCTTCACTCTGATTTTCAAACCTTTATTCCAATTCAACTCAATATCTCACTTTATTAATCAAGAACACGAATTTAGTACTAGCCACCTCTCGATGCACTAATATCGTATTAACTTAAATCCATAATTTATATAGAAACAAGTTAAACACCTAAATCAACCAACTCACTATATCTCTATGTTAACTAAAATTAAAGAAGGTTTAAGCTCAAGTTCTCTATCCGATTACATGCGATGTCAAGCATATCTCTACCTTAACAATAATCAAGAATCTGTTATTCACAAAATTCATGACACATGCTATATCCTCTCTCAATTCCATACTAATCCACAAAGAATTGTTGATCAAGCAATTTATAAATTCACGCTCAATTTAACATAGATAAACTGAGAATATTTTATTGAAATGGAAATCAAAATTTATAAAATCATCGTTTCACCCAAGGATCCATCACAAGCCTAATAAGCGAATTAGTTCATAACGAATGAAATAAAAACTGAATAATTCAACGGAAAAATCCTTCCAATTACAAATATAAAACTAAGATGAAGAATAATGCGAAACCACCCTTCACGTAGCCTTAATCTGCAACCGTCACGAAATTCTTTTCCAATCACTCCTCCAAAGCTTCAAAGTCAAAATCTGGAAATTATCTATGTAATATGCTTTTCGTCGTGCTTGATTTGTTGTTTTTAACGTAGCATATATATTCCCTTCTGTTCTGGCCAAAATCCCTTGCTTCTTAGAGTCCACGCGCAAAACCAAGTCTCAAAACCATGTGGCAGCAAAGTTCAATAAGCAGCTGGAGACTACAAAATTCGGCACCCCCGCCCCGGCGGGGGGTACAAGGCATAATACGCCCGCCCCGGCAGTCTAGTACATTGCTAATGAAATTTTGCTACTTCATGAATTTTTCCAACTTTACTCCAAAAGACCTCCTTTTTCACTACTTGCCTCCATGACCACCCTACACATAAAAGAACATGAAACGAGTGAAAACGAACACAAAACAAGAAAATAACTATGAATTTAAGCTTGAAATGAACATCGATTCGTGGATATGAAATCCACTTATAAAAATCTCCCAAACTTAAACCGTGCTAGTCCTCGAGCACAAACAACTACATTTTATGCAATGCAATGCAATGAGATGAAATAAATATAATCTAAATTCTGACGAATCCAACAATATCACAGAATCAAAATTATCCCATCGGCCTCAGAGAAAACAAGCAACTCTACAATATGAATCACCAAAACTAATCCACAGTTTCGTATTAATTCTCAAATCTTGAACAATTATCACTGGTATAGTGTGTGTGTGTGTGTGTGTGTGTTCAACATCTATGCTAACTGATACGGACTCAAATTTAATACATAAGCAATTTCTTAGAAGGAATCATACAGTGCAAACTTAAAAATTTCAAAAATAGGCACAATCCAACTAAAACTAAGCAATACCAAATTCAAGGGTTCATGCAGGATACTTATACCCTTTTTTTCTCTCACACGGGGGCTTTTTGCTCTTTTCCCATTATTATTCTTTTTTTTATTTTAGATAGATGGTTGGTGAGTGTGTTTTACGCTCCATCTCACGCTTGTGTTTATGGAGAGTGTTTCTCCTCAACCCACCACAAGACTCAACATGTTTCACTTTTTTTTTCAAAGCTTATATTCCCCACATATACTCCCCCAAACTTAAGTTCTTGCCTAATTTTAGCCTTTACTGCCTATCCTTGTCGTTTTCTCATTTACCCTAGCATTATCCTTTAAAAACTATTTATGTATCAATTTGAACTGACCGGTCAACAAAGATGTTATTACTGTGCTAAACTTTTTATAACAGTTTCAAACACGTGCAAGATTTGATTCATAACAAAAATTATATCACAGTTCTAATAATCAATACTGTATTGGATAACTTATTCTCAATCTCATCATTGGCCCACAAATAACATGAACTGAAACACTGTTGGACATATGCAAACACAATATTTAACTAAATATATATATATATATATATATATATATATATATAATTATTTTTCTTAACAACATGCACTATATACAAAAGTAAACACAATGCAATGACAACAATAACCTAAGCTACTATGTATGCACCTAAGCTATCATGCAATTCTTCCTAAATAACTATGCAACACTGCAATTTAAAATGACAAAATTTAAGCCTAAATACTATATATGCATGCAAACATGAATTTATCTCCCCCAAACTTAAGTAATACAATGTCCCCATTGGATGAATACTCAAAATTAAGTGTGTGAGGACTTCCCTGCTATCTCTTAAGTCTGAGGAGGTGGTTGTTGCTCTTCTTCATCAGAATAACTTGGTGGAAATCTCTGCAGTGGTCTAGGTTGTTGATATGGAAATTGAGCCGCCGGGTTGAAGCTTTGAAGGGTTGTGCTGAGTGAGGCAAAAGATGCGTTCATAGCATCAAACATGTGATCTTGCCGCATTTCTAATCGTTGCATTTCCCGACGTGCTGCTTTGTTGTGCGCAATCATCTGATTTTGGAACTCAAGGAACTGAGGACTGGATATTGCCTCGGTCTGTGGTACCTGCTCAGCCCCTTGATCGCCTGTAGTTACATCATCATCCTCCGACGCCTCTGTAGCATCAACTTCGTCTCCCAAAGCCGACAGAAAAATAAACCCCAGACCTCGTGGATGTGACTCGCCTTCTGCCCATACAGAATACCGCGATATCATTTTAGAATCAAGCAAAGTGAGTGACATTTGTGTGGGCTCATCGTTGGACCATCTCACCCCTGCATTGCGACACAACCCACATATGAGTGATTGGTGTGGCAAGCCGCCCAAAAAATTTCCATGTAAACACCGGCGGATGGAGAAACAGATAATAGCCTCGACGTCAATAATGAAATCTTGCACAATTGCGTACAACAGCAACACCTTTTCTTTGGTGACGTCCGAGGTGTGTTGGGATGGAAGCAATTTAGCGCATGCGTACCATATTTTTCCACACAGGCTAAGGTCCTTGCTATGGAACACTGTACCTCCCTTCCGACCTTTCATCCTAGATGTTCCCGGCTTTGTCAACCTTGTGATTATTGGCGTAAAATTTCTTTACAATGTTAACCACAGCGGGTTCCAGATTTTCGGTGGATTTGATCCACCCCTTTTGATAGATTTGAGGCATCATATCCCCATAATTGGCCTCGGGGGCCAATCCCCGCTCCGGTGTAAGGGCTTTGGTTAGCATGTACTCATACCGGTCTGCGACGGCAGAACTCACAAATTTCCGGTGATCATAGGTTCGTTTCGGTTGTGCGGATCTTGAACTCTCTCCCCTTTGGCGTTTAGATGTTGGTTATGACGCCATAGTTGTTGTAGACACACTTGTTCCACCCAAACTTGGTTAACCCAAACTATTGCACATGTGGCGTGCACATTCCTTTATTCCCCCCAAACTAGGTGTTTTCTATGGTAATTCCGGTGAGAGAAGATGAAGATGAAGTGGAATTGTGCTCTCAAATCCCCACAATAACTTGTTGAATTCGTGACCTTATGTAGAAGGAGTGGAGTGTATGTGGTGATAATGGGGATTGAGTGATAGGGTTTATATAGAGGTGTTATGGGGGAGAGGAATGGGAGTACTTGATGATGTGGGGTAGTGGAATTCGTGGGGGTGAAGTGAGTTCAATGGATTTAGGTAATGGGTAGAAGTAATGTGTTAGGAGTTGTAGATCGTGGGTGTTATGTAGGAAAAAGAAGGGTTCAATTAGGAAGATGAACATATGCGGGCGTGGGGTTGTGTGACTGCCGAATAAGTATGCCCAGTTTACAGAACCCCCACCCCGGCGGGGGGTACAAAGCTAATAGATCCCGCCCCAGCGGGCATGCCCCCTGACTTTGAATTTTTGGCTTCAAATTGTGCAGATCCAAATTAGCTTTTTTTTTCTTCTTTTCTTGCCTGTTGTTGCTATTACGCACTTTTGACTCCTCCTGAAACCATAAACATACAAGATGTGAGATTATTGATTACTTGGAGTATGATTGAGAGATTCCATAAAACTTTTACCCTATAATACCTACCTAATACTTAATAAAAAATACATTCTAAAAATTATAAATTAAACTACGAAAAATAACGAAATATTGGGTTGCCTCCCAATTAGCGCTTGATTTTAAGTTGTTCAGCCTGACTACTCCCTATTTCACTGTGTATCGGTGAGGGTAATGTTGACGACATCCCAGTTTGAATCGCCAGCCCAGTAATGCTTATTCCATTGACCATTGACCTTGAACATCTCTAATGGATTACAACTGTAGAGTTCAACGGAGCCATGAAAAAATACTCGCTTTATAGTGAATGGTCCCGACCATCTTGATTTCAGCTTTCCTGGGAACAATCGCAGCCGTGAGTTGAAAAAGAGTACTAATTGACCCGGCTCGAATGTTCGATACACAATTTTCTGGTCGTGCCATCTTTTTACCTTTTCTTTGTATAATTTGGAGTTCTCATAGGCATGAAGGCGGAATTCGTCGAGCTCATTCAGTTGAAGTAGTCTTTTTTCCCCTACAGCTGCTTGATCGAAATTGAGTTTTTGAACCACCCAATAAGCCTTGTGCTTTAGTTCGACCGGTAAATTACATGCCTTCCCGTACAGTAGTTGATATGGTGACATCCCGATCGGAGTTTTGTACGCAGTCCGGTATGCCCATAATGCATCGTCCAACCGAAGTGACCAATCCTTTCGACTCGGATTTACTACTTTCTCCAATATTTTCTTTACTTCCCGGTTTGAGACCTCATCTTGCCCACTTGTGTGAGGGTGATACGTTGTCGCTACCTTGTGGTTAACCCCATACCGTTTCAAAAGAGCTGTGAATGCCTTATTGCAGAAGTGACTACCTTCGTCACTGATTATTGCTCTTGGAGTGCCAAACCTCGTGAAAATGTATGTTTGTAAGAATTTGAGGACCACCTTGGCATCGTTGGATGGTAGTGATGCAGCTTTAACCCATTTTGAAACGTAATCCACTGCGAGTAGAATATACTAAATGTTCAAAGATGAAGGGAATGGCCCCATGAAATCGATGCCCCATACATCAAAGATTTCCACTTCAAGAATTGTTTGTAGGGGCATCTCATTCCATTTTGAGATGTTTCCCACCCTTTGACACCTATTGCATTGTTTAACAAAATGGTGAGCATCTTTGAATAATGTGGGCCAATAAAACACAACTTGCAACACCTTTGATGTTGTCCGCTCGCTGCCATAATGCCCGCCATATACAGATGAATCACACTCATGCATAATGTTCTTAACTTCACTATAGGGGACGCACCGTCTAATCATTTTATCGGTGCATTGTTTGAACAAATACGGTTCGTCCCACATGTACCACTTTACATCATAAAAAAACTTCTTTTTATGTTGTCTTGTGAGGTCAGGAGGAAGAATATTGCTCACAAGAAAATTTTCATAATCTGCATACCAAGGAAATTCTGTAGAAATCCCAAACAGTTTCTCATCTGGGAATGACTCATTAATTTCACATTTGTCTTCTTTCGCTTTCCCTTTGTTTTCCAGCCTAGACAAGTGATCGGCTACTTGATTTTTCATCCCCTTTCTATCTTTAATTTCTAAGTCAACCTCTTGGAGAAGGAGAATCCATCGGATAAGGCGTGGCTTAGCATCTTTTTTTGCTATTAGATACCGAATCGCTGAATGGTCCGTGTAGACTATCACCTTAGTTCCAATCAAGTATGCCCAAAATTTGTCAAACGCATACACCACTGCAAGCAATTCCTTTTCCGTTGTTGTATAATTCAATTGAGTGTCTGTGAGTGTTTTGTGAAACACCTTTCTCGTCGTTGGCCCAAAACAGACCCAACCATATAGTTGCTCGCATCACATATTAGCTCGAATGGCATATTCCAATCCGGTGCGACTATCACGGGGGCTGTAGTTAATTTCTTCTTCAATGATTCAAACGCTGATCTGCATTCCTCAGTAAAACTAAAAATAACATCCTTCTCTAAAAGACTTCATAGAGGTTTTGCAATTTTAGAGAAGTCTTTTATGAACCTCCTATAGAACCCAGCATGTCCCAGAAAATTTTTAATACCCTTGAATGAGCCGACACCTTATGGCCCAAAATTATGCCTTCATCAACCATGAAGTGGCATTTTTCCAAATTGAGTACGAGGTTTATATCCTTACATCGCTGCAATACCATGACCAGATTCTCAAGGCAAGTATCAAAGTTGTCTCCATAGACTGAAAAATCATCCATGAAGACTTCAATATTTTTCTCCACCATATCTGAAAAAATGGCCATCATACACCGTTGGAAGGTCGCAGGTGCATTTCATAACCCGAATGACACCCTTCTGAACGCAAATGTGTCGTAAGGGCACATAAATGTTGTCTTTTCTTGATCCTCAGGAGTGATGGCGATCTGGTTATAGCCCAAGTATCCATCTTATAAACAGTAGTAATCATGTCCCGCTAATCTGTCTAACATTTGATCGATAAAGGGTAACAGAAAGTGATCTTTTCAAGTTTCCTTATTCAACCTCCTATAATCGATGCACACCCTCCAACCTGTCACTATTCTTGTTGTAATTAAATCATTATCCTCATTTTGTACCACGGTCATTCCCCCATTTATCGGCACACAATGAATCGGACTAACCCACTTACTATCAAAAATTGGATAGATGATACCGGCATCCAATAATTTTAGAATTTCTTTCTTTACCACTTCCTTCATAATCGGGTTAAGTCGTCATTATTGCTTCACCGTCGGTTTTGCATCGTCTTCCATCAGAATCTTGTGCATGCAAAACGAAGGGTTGATTCCCTTTATATCCACAATCGTCCAACCAATCGCTGATTTGTGTTCCCTAAGCACCCTCAACAACTTTTCTTCCTGCAATTCGTTAAGTGCAGTAGAAATAATCACAGGTAAAGAATTTGAATTGCCTAAGTACGCATACCTGAGATGTTTAGGGAGTGGCTTTAGTTCCAACGTTGGTGGCTCCTCCAATGACAGTTTTAGTTTTTTTGCGGTTATCTCCTCAGTGTGCAAAGGTTCAAACGATGCTCTGAATCGACTAACTGGTGGCAATGAGTCTAACATCTATAAATAGTCCACAAATTTCGGGTCGTCATTCTCTTCATCCCCCAATAAAGTTGTTTCTAATGGATCATTGACCAAACTCTTACTCATATCTTCACCGATGATTTGCTCGATTAAATCCATCTGAAAACATTCTTCCTCATCCATAGGGAATTTTATGGCCTTGAACACATTAAATTTGATTTCTTGATCTTGGACTCTCATAGTAAGTTCTCCTTTTTTCACGTCTATGAGTGTCCTTCCTGTGGCCAAGAAAGGTCTCCCTAAGATAATCGGGATGTTCTTATCCTCCTCGAAATCCAGAATGATAAAGTCCGCTGGGAATATAAACTTATCCACTTTAACCAAAATTTCATCTACTATGCCTCTCGGGTATGTGACTGGCCTATCCGCCAACTGAAATTAATGAAATATTCATAGGCTTTGGCGTGGTCAAACCCAATTCTATGTATATTGACAATGGCATAAGGTTCACACTCGCCCCCAAATCACATAAATATTTGTTAAACGACATTTTCCTGATCGTGCATGGGATAGTAAAGCTCCCCGGGTCCTTAAGTTTTGGTGGTAGCTTCTGCTGTAACACCGCACTACACTCCTCTGTTAGTGCCACTATTTCAAAATCTTCCCATTTCTTTTTCCTCGATAGAATTCCTTTCATGAATTTCGCATAACTCGACATTTGCTCTAGGGCTTCTGCGAATGGGATGTTAATCTGGAGTTTCTTGAACACTTCTAAAAACTTTGCGAACTGCTTATCTGATTTCTATTTTTGACCCCTCTGCTGAAATGGTGGTGGAGGATAAACAATTGTCTTATTGTTTAATTTTATGTCCTCACTTTGCTTATCCACAGCCTTGTTACCTTCAACCACGTTACTATCATTAACTTTTTCATCCGGTGTCACTGAATTTTCTGCATTATTACCCCCAAGATGTTTTCCACTTCTCAACATAACTGCTTGACATTGCTCATGACTACCCTTCGAATTTCTCCCAGTGTCGCTTGGTAACGTTCCTTGTGGTCTATTATTCAATGCTAACGCCATCTGTCCTATCTGATTTTCTAAAATCTTGATATCCATCTCTTGTGATTTCATTGCCATCTCTTGTGATTTCATTGCCATTGCTTGATTTTTCATTGCTGCCCCCTTGCTAGTTATGTACTTCGACACCATTTCCTCGAAATCTGATTTCCTTTCATAATGTTGAATCGGTTTTTGGTGACTCTAAAAACCTGGGGGATATGATGGTCATGGAGCTGAATTTTGTTAGTTATTGCTCCACGAGAAATTTGGGTGGTTCCTATTCCCCTGGTTGTAGGTGTTTTGGTATGTAATCTGCAAAATTCTGTTATAGCTACATATGTACTGAACGGATATTGGATTAATTGCGCACTGATCTGTAGGATGATCACCCGTACATAATTCGCATACTACCGCAACCTGCTGTACTTGAGCCCCTGTCATAGCATCCAACTTCTTGGACAACGCATAAATCTATGCTTGTATAGCTGTCACCCCATCTACTTCCAAAATCCCAGCCGCCTTTGCCTGTGTCATTCTTGTTATGGGCCACTGGTAGTTATTGGCCGCCATGTTTTCAATCAAATTGTAGACTTCCTCGTAACTCTTAGCCATGAATGCTCTGCCCGACGCTGCGTCAATACTCGTTCTGACATTCCCATGTAATCCATTATAAAAGGTGTTCATTTGCAGCCACTTGGGCAATCCATGATGTGGGCACTTTCTAAGTAACTCCTTGTACCTCTCCCATGCCTCATATAGCGACTCCCCATTTTGCTGCTCAAACATTATTATGTCATTCCTCATTTTGGCAGTTTTCGTCGGTGGAAAAAATTTGGTAAGGAATTTCTGAGCCAAGTCTTCCCACGTAGTTATTGATCCCAGCTGTACAGAATGTAACCAACTCTTCTCCTTGTCCCGTAGAGTGAATGGGAAAAAGCAAAGTCTCACTGCCTCATCTGACACCCCATTGTACTTGAAAGTGGCCCACATTTCCAAAAAACTGATTAAATGCTCGTTCGGATCATCATTTGCCATTCCCCCAAATTGAACTTAATTCTGCATCATCTGAATGGTCCCAGGCTTGATTTCAAAAGTATTCGCAGCTATTACAGGCCTAGTGATACTCGATTGCAGATCAGTCACCTTAGATGTTGCAAAATCCCTCAACGCTTTTTAATCTTCGGCAACCATTGCTTCTTCCTTATCAGAGTTTTCAAATTCGTTCCTTGTTTCCTTGATCCACTTACTTAGCCTCTGAAATCTTCTTTCAATGTCGTCCTCAGAAGGAAGCAAGTCTGGATTTTTGGATCGTGTTTGCATAAACCAATGTCAAAAACCTAAAATAGGAAAAACAAAAAAAAATAAAAATGTTTAAGTAAAACTGGACTAATTAAACTGATATTGTAAAAATATTACAATATAGGCTAAATTGTCCTTGCAACGGCGCCAAAAACTTGTTGGGTAAAATTTATATACGCAATTCACGCAAGTATACGTGGTCAACAAGTATTATAGTAATGAACAAAGTATCGTTCCCATGAAGACAAATTAGCAAGAAATTTAACTTCACAATTATAAATTTTCTATTAATCCTAATTCTATTAAACTGTTCAAGTCAATGGTTTAAAATTATAGAAACTAAATTAATAAATAAATAAATTATCACAAAACAATCACAAATATCAAATCCGGAATTTCAAACAATTGATGAAGAATTAGACTTATGATTTCACCCGAGGCTTCACTCTGATTTTCAAACTTTTATTCCAATTCAACTCAATATCTCAGTTTATTAATCAAGAACACGAATTTAGTACTAGCCACCTCTCGATGCACTAATACCGTATTAACTTAAATCCACAATTTAGATAGAAACAAGTTAAACACCTAAATCAACCAACTCACTATATCTCTATGTGAACTGAAATTTAAGAAGGTTTAAGATTAAGTTCTATATCAAATTACATGCGATGTCAAGCATATCTCTACCTTAATAATAATCAAGAATCTGCTATTCACAAAATTCATGACACATGCTATATTAACTAAGTCTAGATTTGAATATCCTCTCTCGATTCCATACAAATCCACAAAGAATTGTTGATCAAGCAATTCATAAATTCACGCTCAAATTAACATAGATAAACTGAAAATATTTTATTGAACTAGAAATCAAAAATTATAAAATCATCGTTTCACCCAAGGATCCATCACAAGCCTAATAAGCGAATTAGTTTGTAACGATTGAAATAAAAACTAAACAATTCAAAGGAAACATCCTTCCAATTACAAATATAAAACTAAGATGAAGAATAATGTGAAACCACCCTTCACATAGCCTTAATCTCAAACCGTCACGAAATTCTCTTCCAATCACTCCTCCAAAGCTTCAAAGTCAAAATCTGGTAATTATCTCTGTAATATGCTTTTCGTCGTGCTTGATTTGTTATTTTTAACGTAATATATATATATTCCCTTCTATTCTAACCGAAATCCCTTGCTTCTTAGAGTCCATGCGCAAAACCAAGTCTCAAAACCATGTGGTAGCAGAGTTCAATAAGCAGTAGGAGACTACAGAATTTGGCACCCCCGTCCTAGCGAGCTAGTACACTGCTAATGAAATTTTTCTGCTTCATGAATTTTTCCAAATTTTCTCCAAAAGACCTCCTTTCTTCACCACTTGCCTCCATGACCACCCTACACATAAAAGAACATGAAACGAGTGAAAACGAACACAAAACAAAAAAATAACTACGAATTTAAGCTTGAAACGAACATCGATTCGTGGATATGAAATCCACTTATCATATAATACCCATATGCCTTCTCAGTTAGAGTTAAAAAATTCAGTGAATTTTGCACACCCATGTTCCCTTGGTAGTCACATCCAAAGCAAGAATTTCTGCGATTATGAGGCCTCTTACAAACCATGGTGGGCTGAGGAAGAGATAATAGAAGAAGAAAATCCCGTTGTATCTTTCATGCCTTAATGCAAAAATCTATTCACAGATATAACGGGAGAAGGACCTGGCGATGCAATGGAACTGGGGACATCATGTATAGGAAATATGCTAGGTGGCTTCAATTCGAAAACTATCATGATGGGGAACCTACCAAAGCACATAGCGGTTCTAATGGATGGAGGGTTCCTAGCTTTTCACAGAGGAATTGGATAGCGGTGTCAAGAACAGAGTCCAGCTAACGGATTATAAACTGAGCGCTAGATGGGAGGCACCCCATCCAATCTTTCTCCCTCCTTGTTTAATTCTTATTTACATTTCCATTTACTTCTTTTATATTTAATTCTTCATACTTTCCATATTTAGTATATGTGTGATAGTTATAAGTCTTAATAATAGTTTGATTGTGTCTCCTCTCAGGTTCAATCCAATTGTTATAAGCATTCAGGGGTCAAACAGAAGTCAAAAACTGAAGCTTCGAAGGTATAGGGTAGCGCGGTCGCGCCATATCTCAGTCATAGAAAATAAACACTGCTAAATTTTTAGATTTTCTGACTCAAGCATTCAGACAGTTAGAAACCCACACTCAATTTCCAACTATAGAATATCTCAAACTTATCCATCGTCTGATATACCATCGGATCTTGAGGAGGCGAACGGGGATGACATTGCCACTTAGGGAAGTATTCTTTCATTTTTTATTACAATGAGGGCATTGTTCGTTTTAAGTTTGGGGGTATTATGTTTAGTTAGTAGTTTAGAGCATGTAGTGTAATTGCATCATATAGAGTAATTTCATGTTACATATAGTTAATTGCATGTTAGTAGTTATTAGTTTAATTTGTAGTAAATTTTTTTCTTTTTTTTGCTTAATATCTGTTTAGTTGCATAACATTGCATAATCCCAGGTTTTTAGTTAGTTGAATTCTAATTTGGCCAATGATAACATAGAACTTTGATAGATTTTTGAATTTAGTGGATTACATGAGCTTAGTTATAATGTTATACATGATTTAATTCATGCTTGTTGTTTTGATGCTATCAGTTAACACATAGGTGTTCATATCTGCTTGTTGGTTTAAGATTAACTTGTTTTGATGCTATCGGTTACGCCCGAGGGGAATGTCTCTACACCTAGCGCCCTAAGGTCTTAATGGTCTGGGAGTCGTTGGTTGAAAGCTCGCTAAGGGGTAACACTGTTAGCCTAATGGAATGAGACATTGCACAATCATGGGAAATAAAAAAAATTCAATAAACATTGCGGGAAAGTACGAAAATCACCCTTGTGAGTAAAAATAAAGCAGAATAAACCTTTTGCTGAACCTTAGCTTGTACTGATGTGTTGGAGTAGTTGTTGTTTCATTTATATGCACAGTTCTTGATTTGGACCTCAGTTTTCTTTCTTAAGCAGTATAGCATGTGAAATCTTCACCTTTATCAAACTTATCGGTGAACACAACACAGACACACAACATCTTTATATCAGGTTAGGATTATCTGATTGTATGTCATTATGCATGTAGCTTAGTGTGATGCTTTGTTCTTGGATCTTGATACTTCTTTGAGGCATATCTTATTGGAATTCTTAGCATGGCTGGATATCTTGGGATTCATTTGTATAGTAGTGTAGCTTGCATAGCATGTAGATTACATTATATTGTGTTGCTTGGGGATAAACAACGGTTTAAGTTTGGGGGTATTTGATAAGTAGGTTTTATACCTACTTATCCGGTATCTGTTACTTGAATTAGTTGCTTAAACTCATGTTTCTTAGTTACTTTTCATGCATTTCGTGTTCATTTTGTAGATCATATGCTTGGGAACGATGTGAGTGACTATTCATATGAAAATGCAATGAAACACAACCCAGACATCATTTGGGCTATCATGTTCTTGGCTTAGAACTTGGATTATAATGTAGAGCTTCTTCTTAGCTTTCCAAAACATCTTGAATCATTCCAATAAAATTTAGGATACAAGAGTTATGACCTTTGTACCAACAAACGTTGAACGTCACTGTTTTGGATGGCCATTTGAATATTTGTCACCTACAATCCAATTTTCAGCCTTCATCCGTCAATTATTTCTCAATTATTATGAAAATGCAAGGAAACGCAACCCGGACATCATTTGGGCTATCATGTTCTTGGCTTGGAACTTGGATTATGATGTAGAGCTTCTTCTTAGCTTTCCAAAACATCTTGAATCATTCCAATCGGAGTTAGGATGCAAGAGTTATGACCTTTGTACCAACGAACGTTGAACGTCACTTTTTGGATGGCCATTTGCATAGCTGTCACCTACAATCCAATTTTCAGCCTTCATCTGTCAATTATTTCTCAATTATCAAAGAATGAAAGTTGTAGAGCGCGTCGAAATCTTCAATTTGATAGGTGGCAGGCCCCGTAACTCCTCCCAGGTCAAAGGTTATGGCTGTTTTACCAGAGGACACTGCAGCAGAAAATCAATAGCACGGGCGCGCAGATTCCTAGTGTAATTTGAGCGTGGCCGCGCGATTCCCTGGAGCGAAAAAATGTTATCTACTACTTGACGCCCAACTCCAGGCCCTTTCTAGCGTGACTGTGGCACTTCTAATGTTGACCAGAGCTGACATTTTCACTAAACAATGCAATTGAAGCGTAACTGAGAGGGGGGGGTTAATTTAGGGCTTATAAAGGGACGTATTATCATTATGTAAGGCATTCCACCCCTTGGGGGATCAATTAGCTCTCACTACTTTTTTTCTTCAATTTGAATAAGTAGATTAAAGTAGTGATTTCTAGAGTTGATTAGATTGAAGACTTGAAGCAATTGGAAAGCATTAGAGATTCAATATTGGAGCAGGAGAATAGATTTGCATTTCAATTCTCTACTCTTAACCTCTCTTTGATTCCAATTTGTAATTTTATGATGTTTATTCAATATGTGGATGATAGATTTGATTCAACTATGATTTAAACTCTATTTTGAGATTGCAATGGATTCTATGGATTAGTTTATTCTGATATATTTCATTGTTAACCTTATTGATTGCTATGGGGTTGTCTATTAAGATTCATGCATATTTGCTTAGTTGATTGGCCATCAATTACTGTGATAACCCATATGAACTTGAAAGACAGATTATGAGTTTAGATTTGATCTTGATAGCTTATGTTTGTATGTTCTACATGGTGATGGAATGTATGATTCGTGCTTAGGATAGACATATACCGAGACATAGCTCGTAGTCATTTGATAATTTGGGCTTAAACCCTAATTATTTTAAATCACATAGACATATAGTGGTTTAGGTAATGTGGGTGTTCATGTGTATTCTATCAACTATGGATTAAATGTGATATATGTATGGTACATTGAGAGATGGCTATACTTTACTTTCGTGTTCTCGACTAACAATCCGGTATAATTAGTTTTGCTTAACATGAAATGTGTGGATTTGAATGAGTCAATAGATGAAATTGTGATCTCAGGTCTTCATTATCTAGTCTCACTCTAGGAATAATTAGGTTTATTTAATTTCATAGTTTAAATATAAAATATAATATCATTCGTTTAAATAAGACTGAAATGGTTATGGACAAGTGCTTGGAGAACTTTATTAGTTAATTTTCTGTGGGAACGATACTTTTCTTAGTGTTTATTACTTGTTGACCGTGTATACTTGCACGTATATATTGATCGGTAAAACGACCAACACCCTTCTCGAGGGAAAATTCCAGCATTACCTTCTCGAATAGATCACAGTTGGACTCAATTTTGACAGTTCGATAACAATTTCACCATATTTATTACTTAGCTTCACATCAGTCCCAACATAAACAAGTAAACGAAAGGCTTTAACATGACCCTCCAGTGTAGTAACCATTACTGCATTAGCTGTGAATAACAAAAGAAACAATAAATGAAGGGCCAAGTACAACTTACTGCAAAACTTGTAATGGATGTAAACACTCGAAATTTTCTGCACACATGTCATTGACATTTCAGGAGGGCAAATTCGTCTTTCAGTGATAACCTTGGGAGATGATGCAGTTCAAATACCAGAAATTCCACCGAAGAGGATAGTTCTGTCTCGGAGATAACCCCGAGATACTAGGTTCTAGTTCCGGAAACAACACCGGGAATAGCAGTGTTAACCTTGGAGATAACCCAAAGGAGTGCAGTTGCAGTTCCGGAGATAACCCCGGAAATGTTTGTTTCAAATGCATGCAGTTAGCTTCAACCTCAGCACTCACACCAAGGCATTTAGTACAAGACCCAGAGGTAACACCAGGAAGATAGGCACACCTCAGAGATAACCCTGAGTACATTCAGTACTTGCAGCATTCCAATCTAAGATATAACCCTGAGCAACGTCTGCTTTATCAGCTCAAACAGGAGATAAGCCCGGTGAGGGGTAAAATCACCATTTTTCCACCTCAATCCCACATAGAATTTGAAGCTTGAAGACTGGAGGGCATGGTCCCATCTTCTTGACTTCGTAAAACCTCTAATATCATGGCATGGTGTAGCTCTCGACAACGACGGTCCGAAATAGGTCTTATACACCTCAATCAGATGCCCGGATTACAATTCTAAAAGTTCGAGCGAACATCACAATGCACGCGTGCACGTACTTCGAGACGATAGGACCCGCGGAGTCTGGGGCACCCCGGGCAACCACAGGTACATCTTCGGCTACTCGCAGGTACACCTGTGGCTCCCCCCTCTATAAATAGAGGGCTTGGGGTGGCCATTTTGGAAGAGAAAAAGGCGAGGAAGCCTTGTCAAATTTGCTCTGTACACACCCTAAATTGAGTACTTTCTCATTTTAAACACTTGTGAGCTCACATATAGCTACTATTTTTACTGGCGGGAGCCGAGTGTTCATCCACTTAAAGTTATAGAAGTCTTCTTTGGCAGTCCACTGTAAGCCTTCTTACACACTTTAAAGCCTTTCTCTTCATCTTTGCACACAACATTCTTCATGTTGAGAGTCGTGTTGCGTGTGTATGCCCTGACTTCGGTCCGTGGTTTCATTTCAGTTTGTATATATATATATATATATATATATATATACACACACACACTTATATATATTTTTATATATGGACTAACATTATCGAGTTATGCCTTGATTGAGCCTAAACTTACGTCTGAAGCGTTTAATTGCTTTCGTATATATATATATATATATATATATATATATATATATATATATATATATATATATATATATGTATATAGACACACACACACACACACATACTTATATATATTAACTGTTGCCGAACTTTGTTCGATGAGCCTGGATTTTATATTCGGTGCGTTTACTGCTTATATATATATATATATATATATATATATATATATATATATATATATACTTTTCGTCCCGCCTGGAGTTTACTTCATGGCGGTTGATTGCTTTTACAGCTTTATTTACATTTCTGATCCCCCATGGAGGTGCTTCGTGGTGGCTGATCATGTCTGTATATATATATATATATATATATATATATATATATATATATATATTTACAGCTTTTATATATACACCTCCTTACTGCTTTCATATCAATTCGGGCATCATGTGAGCCTAGGAATCATGTGATCACAGATTCAGTCTACTGGATCTAGATTTGGTTCCCGTGATGGACATTTTCAAGTGTAAGTAGCTTGTAAATTTATTCACGGTGTTTGGATTTCCTCATACGGTTTTCATGCCTACGAGGAGTTCGGCACTGCTTTGTACGTTATTTTCTCGAAGATGCTTCACATCTCAAAAATTCAAAGCAATTAAGCCGACACACTTAATAAAAAAATGGAAGTGTAAAAGGTCTCAATTACTATTGAGCACAAGGGTTTGAAAAACCTTTTTTTTTTTACAAAACATCACTACCATATCTTGTTTCAAACTGAATTTTTACACATATTCAAACCCAGTGTATATAGATGCGAACGAGGCCTCGCACTACTTCCATATAAATAGCACATTGACCCACACACACACATATTCATATAACTGTTTCTTGAAAAGTGGCGGTCACCGTGGTAACACGGATGTCGGGGGGTGCCTAACACCTTCCCTCCACGTATCAAGCCCCCGGAGCCTAATGAATCTTGGTTTCATAGACCCGTTTAGCAGTGTCACATCACTGGGTCAATGTGCAAACCTTTTCTTGGTTGTGTTGGTACAACCATTTAAAAAACCAATTGGTGACTCTTACAGTCAAATCGTCGACAAATACATGTCGAACCTTTTCATAACTTATTTTTTCAAACAAATCTCACCAAACATGAGAACACCAAAGAACAAGAACAGAAAAGGGACAAATAAAAATCCCGACGTCGACAGATGGTAACTATGTTGGGGATTCCAGTAAGAGGTCTTAAGCCGCTATTACAATCTTTTCAAAACTGTTATATGCTTGTGTGTGGATGTTGTATTTACATTTATGATGAATGTGTATGAATGCATATATTTACTGCACTTAATGTTTTACACTATATCTGCTTGTGATATTAGTGCTTCACACATGTTATCATTTTCATAAACGGTGAGACACGTTGTATATGAATGTATGTTGTGTGGTTCCTCCACCAGGAGGTTATCCTGTTGGTGTTTGATTACTGGACTCGTAGGAAGACTAATTCCAATGAGGCTGAGGAAAGGTACCACCCAGATTCGCTCCAGTTGAAAGACCAAATTAACTTCTTGTCAAGTAGATTGCGATGATCTGGGAACCTTCACACTAAAAAGCTGTGAGAGTAACCTAAGATAGGCCAACCTCTGATAAATCAAATGCGGAGGAAAGTCTCTTCATGCTTTCTCATTTCGAATTACTCGTAATTTCATTCCATATTCATCTCTATGTAATGAGAAATATGAAGAAATATGTGTACACACATATTTGCATGATATCATGTATTACAAACAGCTAACATCCGTTTTGCAAGATAATATTCCTAAAACGGATACATCGCATAGCATGTAAACATTTATACATTCCCTAAGACTAAACTATGCAAGTCTTTCGCAAGGAAACAATCGGACCTATTACCCGTTTAAAGTCTAAAAAGGCCACGAGCCTATAGCCAATCATGTCTTCATCTGACCAGTCTAATCCCATTTCCCGCGAAGAATTCGACGGATTAAGTAAACAGATTACAGATTTGGTTGTTCTGCTTAGAGAATTACATCAGTTTACTCAGGGCCCAAAAATTCCCACACATACAGAGTCCTCTACACGGGGAAGAACCCAAGGTTCGGATAAAATAAATCCAGAACTTCAGTTGATTACAGACAAAAACCCTGAAAACACCCATCTCAAAGGAGATCTAGACACCGATGACATCAGGAAAAAGGTCCTTCAAATGGAAGAAACCCTTCGTTCTATCAAAGGAATTGGAGCACACGAGAGTGTCTCATATACTGACCTTTGTATATTCCCAGGAGTTCATTATCCAGAAAAATTCAAGACTCCTGACTTTGAGAAGTATGACGGGTTAGGATATCCTTACACACATTTAAAGATGTTCATTGGAGAACTTGGATCTTATGTAGAGGACGAGAAGCTCAGAATGCAGATGTTCCAAAAGAGTCTGACCAGAGAAGCCCGTTCGTGGTATACCAGATTAGAAAACTCAAAGATCCATAGCTGGGTGGAGCTAGCTCACGCCTTCCTCATCCAATACAGCTTCAAGTCTCAGATGGCTCCTGACCGGTACCAGATTACAAAGGTCAAGAAATAATCCAATGAGTTTTTCAGAGAGTATGCTCAAAGGTGGAGGCGCCTTGCTGCCCAAGTTATTCCCTCTATGACAAAGTCAGAGATGGCTATGACCTTCATAGACATAAAATAAGCTCGTTTCTATGAGAGAGTTTTAGCTGGCATTGGTAAACCATTCTCTGAAATGATTAAACACGGGGAGATGGCTGAGATGGGATTGAAGTTGTAACGACCCCAAAATTTATACCATTTAAATCTCGACTTCGGTCGTTAACCATACATTAAATCTCTAATAAAACATCATTATTTGATGTTAAACTTAATAAAATTGCGGAATATTTAAAACTTTTATACATTTCCTTATTTCTTGCCCAGAATCGTAACCTTTACATTACATCTCTTTGATTCAATCTTATATCATAAATCGTTAACAAAATGACTATACAAAGTCTAACATCATAACTAAATATCCATATACATCGGATAACTCAACTTACAATTCAACAACATGTTACGTTCAAAATATGAAATACATTTCTCATAAAACATAAGTAATCTTCGTGAATATAGATCTCTATAACTCACTTAGATCATATCTTTACCTTAAAATCTTGATATGCAAAAGTGGTTATTTGCAAGAGAGAGCTCGACAGCCCAGCAAGGTCTAACAGTTTTCATGCATCACATAGCACATAATAACATACACGATATACATCTCATTAAAGTAACATGACATACATGCTTTTAATTCACATAGCAAATATAAAGATTGAGTTCCTTACTCAATCATCATTACTTAGCCAAAACAATGCAGTTATATATTGACTTTAACATTTCATGATTTCAACATGCATAACATATCATGCAATTTAAAATAATTCATCAAGTCCACGTAGAAAATAGGAACCGAAAGACTTTCCTTGATCGTTGTTTACCGATAATAAATTAACAGCTTACAGTTATCTGCACTTCATGTGCCCTACACAATTATATAATCATACACATCAATTATTAGTCACATAACAACACATAGTAATTGTAATGTAAACTCTACTCTACGTCTCATAACCCTTCCTATCATAAATACACAATATTCAACTTAATTGTGTTAACTTTCAACTTATACTCACTACATTTCATATTTGAAGTTCATTCAAATGCTTAAGTCTTGTTAGGACTACTTATTGGTTTTATATTAAATCCATTCCATATCTTATAATATTCATTTTAATTGTATTGAAAAAATTTTTAAGTTCATTAACACTTGGCACGGCGTTTCGACGTTCAATCGTCACACGCCCGATTTACATCTCTTGTGTATTCTTATTATGCTTCTATAACTTATCTAATACATTAATTATTAATGTTAAGCATCATTATATTTACTAACATTCAAGTTTTATAACTTAAGACATCATCTTTTTTGGTCAGGAGCACTAAACATGCATATGTGCATGTCCGACAGCCTCCGATTGCCACCGAAAACATAATAGTCCTAAAGATGACCATTTTGATTACTGTTACAGACCTCCACTTAAAATCCTTAAAGCATGAAAGTTGTAAGTCTATTCGTCCTCATTCCGGATCACATTGAATCAACTCAATCTGAGTTCGTATGAGAATGTTATGGATATTTTACTACAGGAGGACAAAATTGTTCGACTCAGACTTTTGTTCCGGCGCCGCAAAGCGAGAAATAAGTCATTCAGTGGCGCCACAAAGCGAGATTAGCACTGGGGCGCGAATTTCAGCGCTAGGGCATGAACTTCTGGTGTTGGGGCGCGAATTTTAGCGCTGGGGCGCAAATTTCAGCGCTGGGGCTCCATTTTTGGCGCTGGGGTTCCGAAAACTAACAGAACGCAACCCACGAAGAACAGAACAACTAAATTTCTGTCTATAACTTAATTTCTAACACTAATTAACATGTATAACTTATGCCAATTACAAATATACACATTATCCAACATGCATATACTAATTTAAACCACTAAACAACAATCACAGAAAACTTAATTCCTTGAAAACACTGTTTTCAACCAAAATACCATTACCGATGTTTGTTTACATAGTGAACATGACAAACATAATTTTTAAACCAATTTGATTCCTTTGAATTATATTTCTCTGAATTTCTTACCCCATTATCATATACAAGGTTCAATTTCGTAACTTCACAATTAACATACACTAATTTTGTTATCTTACAAAAATCATATTCATGCATATGTGTTCACTGTAAAACCAATTCCCCTTACTTGTATACATAAATTAGCATACAATCTTGTCTATATGCTAAACATACAATCATATATATATATATATGCTAGTATAACACTTACAAAAATATAGTTTTACAAGAATTTTGTAAAAACCTTCTACTCAGTGAAAAAGAAAACACAGAGACATATAAATTATATGTGTATCTAGTATTAAAGTCATAGACATACCTTTTGTTGTTAAGAAATTCGTGTTAAACTCTTATAATAGCTTGAAGAACTCTGCTCTTGTTGCTTCTCTTTCTCAGACTCTCTCAAAACTCTTCTGTCTCTAAGTTTTTCTCTGACAAAACTTCTTCTCTTTTCTTACTTAGGCTTTAGCCAAATAGAATATACGTAAAATAAAAACACAAACAACGTACGATTTTTAAAACGTCAAAACCGACGCTATACTTAATATACTAATAAATTATCAGTTACCAAAATAATATATATATTATATTTATATTTTGTTTAATTTAATTTATATTACTAATAAATCAAATTTAAAAATCCAAAAGCCATAGGGCTTTGTTTGGCAAAATTATTTAAAGATTAAAGACTTAATATATTTAAGCCTTGTTTGGCAAAACTAAATTAAACTCTTTTAATTTATTTTAATAACCACTTATAATAAAGTTATTTGTCACACTTCTAATTAATTAAGTTTTCATACTTAATTTAATTAATTCTAATAACAATTCATAGCATAATCTAATAATTTATTTGATCATTATAAACTCTCTAACTTAATTATTAAATTAAATTAGATTACTATTTCAAAATAATTACTTTCCTTAACTCATTAATTATTTATTAAACAAATAACTAATCAAATCACATCAAATCAATTAAACAAATATTTATTCAACGATAAACACAACCATTAAATATTTATATAATTCAATAAATATTTAAATATTTAATTAAAAAATCTGGGTTGTTACAGAAGTCAGGAAAGATTCAAGACCTAGCTGCCCTTAAAGCTGTTGTTGAGCACATCCAGTCCAAAAATTATGGAAACAACCCCCGGAGGGTCCATAAAAAGAAAGAGGATGATGTTTCCTTGATATTACAAGGTCAGAAAGGCAATCAAAATCTGTCTATCCAGAGGAGAAACTACTCCCCTTTTCAAGCACAGTCTTTAAATCCTCCATTACCTAAAGGTAGAGAAGTCAAACGCCCTCGAGTGTTCACACCCTTAGGGGACTCACTCAAAATTATTCTCAATCTTCTGACGACTCAGAGGAAAATCACATATCTTCTTCCACCAGCCAACCCAAGTTGGAGGGGTTTCAATGCTACTCGGAAGTACGCTTATCATGCCGGGGCACCTGGACATAATACTCAAGATTGTTGGGCCTTGAAACATAAAATTCAAGATTTGATAGACAATGGTGAGATTGTGGTTTCCAAACCAGACCAACCTCATGTACAAGACAACCCTCTGCCTCAACACAAAGAGGAAGAAGTCAATATGATTAATTGGAGCAGTGGATAAAGTTCCAATTTTAATGGTGAATCATCCCAGACCATCAAAGACGGTGTCGACAAATGGGATTATGTCAAGTTCAAGTTTGTGATGGAAAGAAAGATGAAAGCTCTGTGTAAGAAAATTGAGTAATTAGCAGAACTGGTGACCTATCAGCATCAAGTCACATGCCAATTAGTTAGCCAGGAGCATACTAGTCTACTACCTTTTGTTATGAATACTCCATTATCGCCTTCAGAAATTGAAACAATGGAGGACAAAGTTGCGAAGAAAGCAAATGCCAAAGCCCATCAGGATTTTGCCAATAGAAGGGAATTTACTAACCTAGGCCAACCTATGGAGGAGATATATCAGATGCTGATCACTGAAGGAATGATTACCTCCCTTATACCTCCAATTAATCCCCATTCAAGATAGTTCAATTCTGATGGAGTATGTCAATATCACTCCCATTCTCGTGGTCACAACACAGAAGAATGTTGGGCACTCCGCCACCTTATTCAAAATCTAATTGACAGCGGTGTCCTATAACTAACAGAAGATGATACTATGCTATGTGAGAGTGAGAGTACCGATCCTACTAAATAGAAGGGATTGGTAGCACTTATATCCGATGAGGCTGATGGGATTGTCAAACCATTCACAATACAAGCAATTCAACTTAAAGGAGTTGACAATACTTTGAAAGTGGCTGCACTAGAGCCAATCAGCTTACAATTCAGATCACAGTATGCTGTTATCAGCTTACAAAAAGTCCCATGGAATTATGGAGATGCTGAAGGATCAACTTCTCATACAACTACTGCAATGTCGAAGGAGAATCCATTGTATCTTCCCCAACAGTTGATGACGCATACCATCAAATCAAAGGGGAAAATACCAATGGAGAAAATTGGAAAATCCCTTTGTACCATGGGCCATAATGAAGCCAAGGTGGTTTTAAGTTTAAGAGAAGTTCCACATCAAATTTCAATACAGGACTTGATTTTCACATCCGAGGATCACAATAAGATCTTACTGAAGGTTTTGGAAGAAGCCTACTTGCCGAAATCAGTGGATGTGGAAAAATTTCAACATTTGGTTGATCACATTTTTAACAACAATGTGATATCTTTCACTGATGATGACATATCTCCCTAAGGGACCGGTCATTGCAAGCCATTGCACATTGCGGTTTTGTCATCCGGATACATGCTAGCTGGAGTCTTGATAGATGGAGGTTCATCTCTGAATATCTGTCCTTATGCTACTTTGGTGAAGATGAATGTCAATCTCAAACGGATCCGAAGTAGCCGTACAATTATTAAAGCTTTCGACGGATCCCACTGAAATTCAGTCAGCAAGATTGAACTACCAATTGAGATTGGTCCCCATACATTCTGTGTATCTTTTCACGTGCTCAAGATAGATTTAGGATACAACCTGCTATTGGGAAGACTATGGATTCATATGGCGGTAGTCGTCCCCTCCACTCTTCATCAACAACTTAAATATATCATTAATGACAACCTAGTCACGGTCAACGCTGAGCCAAAATGTCCTAAACAAGGTGACATACCACTCATCAGCTTTAATTCAGAAATTGAGCCGGTCAATTTTTATGCCCTGGAGGTGAGCAACACTCACTACAACCCTATTAGGGCGCCACCTCTCACACCCAAGATTTCTTTCGAAGTAATGTCGGCTACTCAAGAAATGATGTCATTAGGTCATCAGCCTCAACAAGAGATGGGTAAAAATCATCAGGGCATTAAGCACCCAATCCAAGTGTCCAGTCAAACTAAGACAGTCGAACTAGGTTATCCTACCAATTCTAGTCGCAGGAATCCTCATAAGCATAAGCAGATTCCTCCAGCTTTAGACACACGGCGATTATCTCCACCTGCAAATCCTGAGCTCGCACAATCTCCGGTGAAGGTGACAGCCAACGTAATGGCTATGTTATTTCCCAAGCCGATACCGATCAATGGGAAAGAGGTCCTAGTTCCTGATCCCAAAGTAGAAGAAGAGGAACGAAGACGTAAGCAAGACATCGCCAGGATGATGTCCAACATACGCATCATTGTCCATGATGAGTATACAAACAGATACACCCAGACGATGATTGCCAAGACATAATGGTCATCATTCGGGAGAATGAGGACGATGACAGCCCCTCCATCACTGCAGTCCACTAGGACTTTGCCCTCGACAATTGGAACAGCACTCCTTTCATTGGTCGACAAGGGTAAAATGGGCAGAAACTCCTTCTGCCCTGTATATATCATTATCTGCTTACTTTTTTATACAGTATTAGCAGTTATTTTGTCAGTACATGCTAACACTTTGTATGATTAAACGGTTTCGTATATTAAGTGAAAGCATATTTTGTTTCAGGACTCTGAATTTAGATGTGCTTGTACTTGCTGATATAGTGCCTCTTCTCCACAAGGATTGTAACTTTGATGAAAAGTTGGACTCAGCCTTGATGGAAATACAAGAGGACATTGAGATACCTCAGGAGATCAAAGAATGGGTTGAAGACAAGCCTAAACCCAACCTTGATCAAACCACTTTTTTCAATCTCAAAACCTTAGAAAGCCCTTAGTTAATCTAGATTGGTTTAGACCTCACTCCAAACGAGAGGAATGACATAGTTACACTACTAACCCAATTCCAGGATGTGTTTGTGTGGTCTCATGAAGACATGGTGGGTTTGTCCACTAACATTGTCCTTCATCGTCTTCCCATTAAAGAGGGATTCAAGTCAGTCAAGCACGCTCAAGTGATTGAAACCTGAGTGGAGTTTATTAAAGGTTAAAGAAGAAATTATGAAACAATTTCAAGCTGGCATTATTATGGTGTCCACATATCCTGAGTGGATATCCAACAAGTTCCCGTACCTAAACTGGGAGTAAAGGTGCGAGTTTGGGTGGATTATCGGGATCTGAATAAAGATTACCTTAAAGATAGCTTTCTCGTGCCACTTATCCACATTTGCATTGACAATACTGCTCAATACGGCATGTACTCCTTTGCGGATTACTTTGTGGGATACCACCAGATTATGGTTGATGAGGAGGATCATGAGAAAACTACTTTCATCACGCCTTGGGGAACCTTTTGCTATAGACGGTTGTCTTTTGGCCTCATCAATGCCAGAGCTACCTATCAGCGAGCTATGATGGCTCTTTTCCACGACATAATGCACAAGGAGATAGAGTTCAACGTGGATGACATCATTGTAAAGTCCCGAAGGAAAGAAGACCACTTAAACCATCTCAGAAAGCTCTTCAATAGGTTGCGTAAGTATAACTTGAAGTTGAATCTAGCCAAGTGCACCTTTGGCGTTAAATCAGGCAAGTTGCTAGGATTCTTAGTCAGCCACAAGGGGATTGAGCTGGATCCCACCAAAAACCAGGCCATCATTCAAATGCCCATTCCTCAGACAGAGAAGGAAATATGGGGATTTTAGGGAATAATCAACTTAATTAGCAGGTTTATTTCTCTACTCACAGCAACCTGTGAGCCCATCTTCAAGTTGTTAAGGAAGAACTCCTCTATGAAATGGAACGATGAGTGTCAAAAAGTCTTCCTTACAATCAAAGAGCAGCTAGTCAAAGCTCCCGTTATGGTACCGCCCAAGGATGATGTTCCCTTGTTCATGTACCTGTCCATAAGTGACAATGCCATGGGTTGCATGCTGGGACATAAAGACGATAGAGGCCGAGAATGAGCTATCTACTACCAAAACAAAAGATTCAGCAGCAGTGAACACAAGTACACTCTGATTGAGAAGACTTGTTGTGCTTTAGCATTGGCTTCCATGAGGTTACACCATTACCTCCATGGTCACACAACCCATCTCACATCCCGATTGGATCCTCTCAAGTACGTGTTCAGTAAACCCATGTTAAATTATCTGCTGTCTAGATGGCAGTTGATCCTACAACAATTTGACATCATCTACGTGACGCAAAAATCCATCAAAGGTCAAGGATTTACGGATCAACTGGCTGTCGCACCTTCTGGGGACTTCAAACCCTTAGAAATGTATTTCCTCAATAAAGGGGTAATGGCATTACAGCAACACCATTAGTACGATACATGCCATACGTGGAAAATGTATTTCGATGGAGCTGTTAATGTGGAAGGCTCTGGAGCTGGAGCAGTTCTAGTATCTAGTACGGGGGAGCAGTATCCCATCGCCGTTAAATTACAGTTTGTCAGCACCAACAACACAGCTGAGTATGAAGGCTATATCATAGGGCTAAAACTTGCTCGTTCAATGGGCATCAGACGGTTAATTGTCTTTGGGGATTCGGAGTTGGTAATTAGAAAATCCACGAGAATCTATCAAACTAAAGAGCTATATTTTCTGCCTTACCATCGGCAAGTTTTACAGATGGCTTTGGAGTTCTAAGAGATCTCTTTTCTACACATTCCCCGTAACAGGAATGACTTTGCAGATGCACTAGCAACTTTGGCCTCCTTGATTCACGTACCTAACAAAGAACACAAGCCAAGCATCACATTTTCCCTGCACAAGGCACCAGCTTATGGGAACTATGTTGGAGAAGTTTCATATGAGCTACCTCACATCCAGCATCCTTGGTATCAGAACATTAAGGAGTATTTATGAGATGGATTTACACTCGCTGAGGCGAGCCCGACTGAGAAAAGGCGGATCCATCGACTTGCTATGAAATTCTACCTGAGTGGAGATGTACTCTACAAAAGAGATGCAAGACTAGGTCTCCTCAGATGCCTGGACATGGACCAAGCCCAGAGGCTCACGGATGAGGTCCATGGTGGAGTATGTGGCCCACACATGAGTGGCCCCCTACTTGTTAAGAAGATCCTCAGGATAGGACATTACTGGCTTACCCTCAAGGTTGATTGTGATGATCACGTCAAGAGGTGTTATCAATGCCAAATTCATGGAAATGCCATCCATGCCCCTCCGAGGGAGCTCCATAATATGAGTTCACCTTAGCCCTTCTCAATGTGGGGAATAGACGTGATCGGACCCATCGATCCCAAAGCCAGTAATGGGCATCGCTTTATATTCACCATGATTGACTACTTCACCAAATGGGTAGAAGTAGCCTCCTTCCCCAAGGTTACCAGAGAAGTCATCATTGCTTTCATCAGAAACAATGTCATCTGTCGATATGGACAACTAGAGGTAAAATTGTGTCAGACAATGCTAAGAACCTCAACAATAGAATGATGGAGGAGTTGTGCAAAAAATTCCATATCAAACACCTTAACTCCGTCATCTACTGTCCAAAGATGAATGGTGATGTTGAAGCGGCTAACAAAAACATCAAGAAGATCATGCAAAAGATGTCTGCCAACCACAAAGGATGGCCTGACTTATTTCCTCTTACTCTGTTAGTCTACAGAACATCAATGTGCACTTCCACTAGGGCATCCCCCTACACATTAACTTATGGGATGGAAGCAGTGCAACCTGTAGAAGTGGAAATGGAATCCCTCAAAGTTTTGATAGACACTCAGCAGGATGAAGACCAATGGCTACAAGACAGGTATCAACAATTGTCTCTAATAGACGAAAGGTGAACCACGGCTATCTTCCATGGTCAGTTATATCAACAAAGGATCGCCAGATCCTACAACAGAAAAGTCCGGCTACGGCAGTTTAAACAACATGACTTGGTTTTAAAGAAGATCATTGACAATCAAGATCAGTCCAAGGGAAAATCCGCTACAAACTGGGAAGGCCCGTTTGTTGTCAAGGAGGTATTGACAGGAGGCGCTCTCAGGTTACAGGAAATGGACGACGATGAATTTCTGCAACTCATCAACTCGGACACCGTGAAATGGTACTATGTCTGAGGTTACCATTAAGCAAACATCCTAGTTTTGGATCATCAGATCACTAGTCATTCCGGTTCTTTAACCCTTCACTACATACCACTCTTTTTCACACTTTTCCCCTCAGGGACACATGCTCTTCAAGCCAGTAGGCTAGCTTCACTCCATTCATACAACTTCGGTTATCCCACTAGGGATTGAACCTTTCATACTTGCAGTTTGTCTCAAACATAGGATCAAACTTTTCACACCTGCAGTTTATCCTGAATTTAGAATCAAACTTTATTTTTCCCCGTAGTCTGTCCTGTACATGGGATCAAGTTCTTCGTCGGCTACAAATTATCCTGAGGGGCGAACTACATCGCCCCCGATCTCCTCGATACCCGGGAGTACATAGGCAACCATTTTATATGGCCCGGTCGCAACAAAATAAAAAATAACAAAAACATATCTTACACCCTTCTCATTACAAAAACAAAAACAACAAAAACATTCCTACACCATTTCTGCCACATACAGCGTTGAACCTCTTACACCATGTTCGAACTACGTAGACCTGATCTCCTCTTCAATAGGAGTACGTAGGCATCCATTTATGGTTCGGTCTCACCCCCTACCAAAACACAAACACTTGTCATCTGGTACTGGGATAAAACTTTAATCCACTACATTTCATCGGCTTCAGACTAAAGGGATGGAATTACCGGAACTCCTCCTAAATAAGAGATTCGGCGACCATCTAAGTTGCGGTTGTGCCTCAAAGAGCAATACCAATCCATAAGAGATAGAATTAACTAGGCTCCTCCTGAATAGGAGTACTGACGACCATTTGTGGTGCGGTCAATCTCAGAGAGGAAAAGCCACACTCCTCTCCATATTTCCATAAAGAAACCAGTCCCAAGACACCAAAGAGATGGTAGGGGATACACACAGATCAACGATTCATTCTGAACTGTTCATTGACAACTCAATGTCCATCCATCAAGGAGGAATTCAGAATCCATCAAGATCATAAGCCCTGAAGAAGTAAGCAAAATATCAAGCAAATATCCAGGCATAACTAAAAGGGAAGTGATCAAAAGTATATTTCCCTACTATATATAATGTTGTTTGATATATACAATATAAAATGTACATGACAAAATGGATAAGCTAGTCTGTGCAGGAAAATATGAGCCCATCTACAAATCAGTGTATATGCGAGCTATCAAGCACAACATGGCATCCCTCTCAGCAGAAGGAGGTAACGTTGTGGTCTCATGTACAAGGGTATCCACACGAGCTAGTAGATCTACAGCCATATGCATTGTGACTCTATGCTCATCATTGTACATGCTCATCTCTGCAATCATGTCGGTGGTAAGGGACCTCACTGTGGTACTATCTGTGATGGCTACATCCCAGGAAGATATGGTGCAATCCCTCTCAACTGTCATGGCATCTCTGGCTGATCTGGCCTCATCCTGCTCAACAACAGCGACATCTCTAGGAGCTAATGACTCGTTTCTCTCTAAAAGAGTTGCGTCTCTCCCATCAAGAGCAGTCAACATCAAGGCTCTAGCATGATCTCTCTCGAAGGTCATCAGATGAAGACTCTGCTCGAAGTACTGTGATGAATGCTGGATCACAACAGTGCTAGTACTGGGAGAATCTAATAGACCAGCTGGCAACCCAGTAGATGGCTCCTCCTCAGTGTGGGAATCAATGTCCTCCATGGACTCTCTACCATCTGAATCAATCTCCGACACTGTGGATACTGCCGCAGCCGATGAAGTCTATGTCTCCATCCATGCAGAATACTCTGGCGAACAGCCCGGATGGTTAACAGAAAAATCAGCTATCTCACGCTGATCCCAACATGCAAACACCCGGGATCGGTCCTTTTGCTGATAGATTGTGAGAAGCTAAATGTTGACCTAGCGCCCCCTCAAAAGGATGGAAGTCCTAGAACTGGTCAAACTATGACATCACGACCAGTGGGTGATAGGTAGTCATGCCCCTCAAACCAGTCAGAGGGAGATATTCCATGCCTGGAGCATGAGTAATAAAGTTGTAGGGTGAGCTAAGCCTTGTGAACGGCAGAATGACAAACGAATATCTAATCTCCGCCAAGAATATCGACCAAGACATAGCGTCTATACACTCTGATGGCTGAAAGGAGTAAGACATAGCTATATCGTGGGTAAAGCAGTACCCGTATCGGCAGAAAGTACCAATCGATCTCAAGTGTGACATAAACCACACGTACAACATGACCTAACTGCCTATGAATACCCCTGCAGGGTAGATGCTATAAAATGTGGCCGACCTCAACGTCTCCGCTATAATCATCGAAATGATGGTATGACCCTCCCTGAGAGCTCTCACTGCAATGATAACACCGATGTCCAGCTCATCCATATACAGTGGTATATAAACATACGCCACTATACACATCAAAAATACATCCACTCTGGCCAAATGCCACTGATTCTCAGGTGTGGTGAAATCCCCAAAATGACGTGCATAACTGTCCAATGAGCCAAACATGTCCATTAGGAAACGCTGGGATAGTACTTGACCGAATGTAATCTCATCCTCTACTACTCTACGCCGTAACCCGGTGAGGGTCATGAACTGTCGGCGCATATCTCCAACAGCTATATGAGCGCAAGGTCTGTCTAAGGGCAAAGCTGTCAACCGCTCATACTCCTCCAGTGTAGGAGTCAGCTCCTAGGTACCAAACCGGAAGACCTGTCTCTCTGGTATCCAACGCTCCAACATACTCTCCATAAAACCTGCGGGAACTTAAAACATCAAAAGGGTCATGGAAAGCTGTAGTAGCAAATCTACGGTCACCTTATCTAGAGGTGACATACTATCATACCACGACCTAAGACGGGATGCTACCAAGTATGGTGTAGTGTGATTTATGCGGCTGACTGTTGAAGAAGACATCTGTGTAGGTCGTATCATAAGACCATCCAGGGGTTAATGTTGAATATCTCTGGACATACATACATATGCATAACATGATACATGCATTACAGATAATAGATCGCAATATGATATTGGGAATGAAAAATTGTACATACATTCCTAAGTATATCATAATCTAATACATCATCTCTGTACAGCTAAAAATATAGGGAAATGGGGCAGAGACGCCCTACTACTAACAGAGGTCTATCAAAAGATATAGCGAGAATGGGGCATAGCCACCCAATATCTAATAGAGGCCTATCAAAAGAGATAACAAGAATACACATCAGAAGAAGACAATGGTGTCGATATCTACATCATCAATCTTGTCCACCAGATGTAACTCCTCCTGAGTCATTGGATCTCTATCAACAGTGATGTCATGCCTATACAAAGGAGGATCAGCACCGGCAAAGCTAAATGGGTCATCTGAGGGGCCAACGCCTGAGCTGGAAGGATCAAAAGTATCTTCCTATGCCGAATCTTTGCTCAAATACCAGATAAAGAAATGTGTCCAGTCCAGTCACTGGGTTAAACTGTCAATCTGTGTCAAATGAGTTAAATCTCGGACACAGGCTAGCCAATCTGTCATCATCACGAAACCCGGAACCATATCCCCCATGAACTGAGTGGCGCGGGTCTGGGCTCTAATGGTACGAGGGGACCACCGATGATGGAATATATCCTGAGTGCAGGGACCCTTTGACAGTGAAAAACCATCAACACCCAACAAAGGTACATCAATGATGGGTGACTGCAACACAGGCCAATAAAGCCTGACAGGAGGTAAGATCGGCATACAGATCTCTCATGTGGTGCTCCTAATAGCACGCTCTCCTAAATAGAGCTCCATCCTCCATCAGTAAAGAGAAGAACCCTACGGGTGGAAATCACGTACTCGACACCAGTCGGGTACCCATCCTCAAATCCAAAAGCCAAGTGCTCCCCAAAATAGGGATATGTTGAAGCGGCTAACAAAAATATCAAGAAGATCTTGCAAAAGATGTCTGCCAACCAAAAAGGATGGACTGACTTATTGCCTCTTACTCTGTTAGCTAACAAAAAATCAATGTACACTTCCACTGGGCAACCCCCTACGTATAAACCTATGGGATGGAAGCAGTGCTACCCGTAGAAGTGGAAATGGAATCCCTTAGAGTTTTGATAGACACTCAGCTGGATGAAAACCAATGGGTACAAGACAGGTATCAACAATTGTCTGTAATAGAGGAAAGGCGAACCACGGCTATCTTCCATGGTCAGTTATATCAACAAAGAATCGCCAGATCCTACAACAGAAAAGTCTGGCTACGGTAGTTTAAACAACATGACTTGGTTTTAAAGAAGATCATTGACAATCAAGATCAGTCCAAGGGAAAATCCGCTACAAACTGGGAAGACCCGTTTGTTGTCAATGAGGTATTGATAGGAGGCGCTCTCAGGTTACAGGAAATGGACGGCGATGAATTTCTGCAACTCATCAACTTGTACACCGTGAAATGGTACTATGTCTGAGGTTACCATTAAGCAAACATCCTGGTTTTGAATCATCAGATCACCAGTCATTCCGGTTCTTTAACCCTTCACTACATACCACTCTTTTTCACACTTTGCCCCTCAGGGACACATGCTCTTCAAGCCAGTAGCCTAGCTTCACTCCATTCATACAACTTCGGTTATCCCACTAGGGATTGAACCTTTCATACTTGCAGTTTGTCTCAAACATAGGATCAAACTTTTCACACGTGCAATTTATCCTGAATTTAGGATCAAACTTTATTTTTCCCCACAGTCTGTCCTGCACATGGGATCAAGTTCTTTGTCTGCTACAAATCGTCTTGAGGGTCGAACTACATATCTGGTACTATCTGTGACGGAGAAATCCTGGGCAGATATGGTGCTATCCCTCTCAACTGTCACGACATCTCTAGCTGATATGGCCTCATCCTACTCAACAACAGCGACATCTCTACCAGCTAATGTCTCTTCTCTCTCAAATAGAGTTGCGTCTCTCCCATCAAGAGCAGTCAACATCAAGGCTCTAGCCTGATCTCTCTTGAAGGTCATCAGATGAAGACTCTGCTTGAAGTATTGTGCTGAATGCTAGATCACAACAGTGCTAGTACTAGGAGAATCTAATAGAGCAGTTGGCAACCCAGTAGATGGCTCCTCCTCAGTGTGGGAATCAATATCCTCCATGGACTCTCCACCGTCTGAATCAATCTTTGACACTGTGGATACTGCCGCAGCCGATGAAGTCTCTATCTCCATCCACGCAGAATACTCTGGCGAACAGCTCGGATAGCTAATAAAAAAATTAGCTATCTCACATTGATCCCAACATGCATACACCTGGGATCGGTCCTTTGCTGATAGATGGCGAGAAGCTAAACGCTAACCTAGCGCCCCCTCAAAAGGATGGAAGTCCTGGAAATGGTCATACTGCGACACCACGGCCAGTGGGTGATAGGAAGTCATGCCCCTCAAACCAGCCAGATGGAGATAATCCATGCCCGGAGCATGAGTAATAAAGTTGTAGGGTGAGCTAAGCCTTGTGCACGGAAGAATGACAAACGGATCTCTGATCTCCGCCAAGAATATCGACCAAGACATAATGTCTATATACTCTGATGGCTGAAAGGAGCAAGACATAGCTATATCATGGGTAAAGTAGTACCCGTAACAGCAAAAAGTGCCAATCAGTCTCAAATGTGACATAAACCACACGTATAACATGACCGAACTGCCTGTGAATACCCCTACAGGGTAGGTGCTACAAAATGTGGTCGACCTCAACGTCTCCGCCACAATCATCAGAATTATGGTATGACCCTCCCTAAGAGCTCTCACTGCCATGATAACACCGATGTCCAGCTCATCCATATACCGTGGCATGTATACATACGCCACTATGCACATCAAAAATACATCCACTCTGGCCAAATGTCATTGATCCTCTGGTGTGGTGAAATCCCCAAAATGACATGCATGTGTGAGACCCCAGATTTTATGAATAAAGATTTAACTTTCTTGAAATAATTTTTCTTTATATTATGGTGTTGATTTGATGTAATGTTATAGTTGTGGGTAATATTTACAAATTTTTCAAAGTAAGCAAGTTGTTGTATAATATTCGATTGGTCAGGGAATATTCTTTTAGTCGAGGAATATCTGCACGATGGTACAATCATTGGTGGACCCCACAACAGAATTATTGTCGGATAGAGAAAACGATAAAAATAATTTATGAAAATAATAGCGGAAGTTTTACCGTTAACTGTTGAAACACCCAGTGTTAAAAGTACAGTAATATGCATGGTTACATAGTAGTACACGGTATTGATTATTGATGCTTATGTGAGAAGTCACTCAGTATTGTTCAATCGGGTATTCGGGACACTTTTCGTATCGAAGTACTATTTATGAGTTACTATTCACGAGTTACTATTCATGAGTTATTATTTTTACTATTCACGAGTTACTATTCACGGGGTACTATTGATCACCCGTAAAATATATTTCTTTTCGGTCCAAATCATTTTTGGGTACAATATTATTCCATGAGGAGATGTGCTAATTTTTCAGACCGTTGGTTGAAGATATAATAGTAAATCAATATGGACCGCTGGTTGAAAGTTATAATAGTGAATCAATATGGATCGTTGGTTTAAAGTTTTAATAGTAAATCAGTAGGGACCGTTGCTTTAAGTTTTAATAGTAAATCAATATGGACCGTCCGTTTAAAAGTAAATAAATCTGGACCGTTCATGAATTAGTTACTATTCAGTCCATTTTCCTATAAATAGAAGCTCATTCCTTCATTATTTCTTACGAATTCACTGAAACTCTAGAGAGAGAAATTATAGAGAAACTATAAAAAAGTATTTTGCTACTTCCCTACTCTTATATTCAGTTTCTTTTACGGTAAGGGGTATTATTTCTTTTGTATTCATGAAGAGAACTTCTGTTATTCTATTATTTATTATTCTGTTGGAATAACCTGTATACGCGGGCTACCATATACTTGGTGAAATTCTGCTTTTATTTCATTATTTATTATTCTGTCAGAATATCCTATCTGTGCGTTTACGCCGGACCTGGTTCCATTATTTATTATTCTGTTAGAATATCCCGTATGTGCGTTTACGCCGGACCTGGTTCCATTCTTTATTATTCTATTGGAATATCCTGTCTGTGCGTTTTACGCCGGACCTGATTCCGTTATTTATTATTCTGTTGGAATAACCTGCCTGTGCGGTCTATCGCATGCATGGTGATTTCTTTTGTTATTCCATTCTTTATTATACTCAGTTGGTTAAAACTTTGACTTCTATACTCCATGAAATTAGTGGAATATCCTTGATATTAGCGCTTCATCCAGAATCTTTTCATGGAAATATTCTTCTAAGCATTCTTGAATTTTACTCTACAAAGCAGTATCATGTTGACAATTTGAACGTTATCAGTTCCTGGATAAATTAATTCTTGAACTTGTTTTATTGAATTCTTATATCATTGTCATCATCCTCATGTTTATATTTTGTTGAAAGTCATCTGTGGCCTGTAGTGCATAGATGGACTTGGTATGATTATGACCAGGGATTATTCAGTGTAATCATGACCGTAATGTTACAAATGATGTGAAAAAAGTCCTCATTAGCCCGTAGTGCATTGATGGACAGTTTTTTGGTATGATTATGGCTATGGATTCTCTTTGGCCGTAGTGCAAAGATGAATTATTTTATGGCATGATCAAGACCATTGATAAAAACATGATTATCTTAAGCCGTAGTGCATAGATAATTCGTGGTCGTGATACTAAATAATATCCTTGGCCGTAGTGCAGGGGTGATTCGAAGATGTGGAAAATTTATTAAGCTGAGTCCCAGCGATAAAAGTGATGAAAAACCTTTTAAATCATAAAAGATAGTAGATTTTATTCCCTACTCGACTCTTCTAATGGATTACTTGTTCTGCTGCAGTTAAACTTGATAGTTATTATATTTTATCAGTTTAATACTGTTGAAGGCTAACGATATATTATTTTGCATTATCTTAGTCATAATATTTCTTATTGGGCTAGTTGAGCTCACCATTTTTTTTCACTGTTCTCTTCAGGAAATGAGAACGTAGCTGGGACTAGTCGGGGAACAGAGTGATGGTCCTAGATTGTGCATTAGTAGTCCTCACTATTCTGTGAAATAGTGTGATAATAATTGTAATAAGGACTCCTTTTGAGTTTGTATACTCTCTAGTAGACAATATTTATATTCAAACTCACAGTTTATGTTTTGTAGTATTGTACACGACAGTTGTATTATTAAGTTGTATTTAAATTCTGTACCATGTATCTGGCGACTCAAGATGGGTGATGTATACCTAATTTTGGGGGCGTCATAGTTGGTATCAAAGCTTAGTGATATGATCCCTGGCTAGGATGTGAGAATAGAACTAGGAGGGGAGAGACGGGGAATTCCTTCGCTATTATGACCTACCTAAGTTTATTTGGTATTGAATTGGTTGGTCAGAATATAGGGATAATATGTTACATGTCAATTAACCTTTGTTTTGTGGCAGTATCTAAAAATGACATCCGAGAATGTTGAGAATAACAATGGAGCACAGGAGACCTTTAGTTCTCCACAGATCAATAATCAGGACAATGTGCAACAGGATGGCGATAATCCTTCTGTAAACAACAACACTGATCAATTGACGAATGACAGTACGTTTAGGAGCTTTTTAGAATTCATGCAACATCAGGCGAAGGCGGCTCCTGTTCATAAAGCAGGAGGAAACAATGGCAACCCACGGTTGGTCACCGCTAAGCAATTCAAGGAGCTGGGACCACCGAAGTTTTTAGGAAAGCCAGAACCACTTAAAGTGGAGACGTGGTTAAAGTAGATCACCAGGATATTTGATGTCTTAGGATTCTTCGAGGAGCAAAAGGTTCCCTTTGCCACCTTTATGTTGCGTGAAGAGGTAGATCACTGGTGGGAATCTGTAAAACGTACCCAGCCTGACGCACTCAAGATGTCTTGGGAGAAGTTCCAAGAGCTGTTCAATGACAAGTACTTTCCCGAAAGTATTCGTCACATGAAAGAGGTGGAATTTATCAAGTTGGAGCAAATCAACATGACCGTGTCGCAGTACGAAGCCAAGTTTGCCAGTTATCCCAATTTGTGACCCACTTAGTTGATAATGTAGAGATAATGACGCGAATGTTTTTAAGAGGTTTGAAGCCGAAGATACGTCAATATCTTATTTCTTATAAACTGTGTTTGTATTCAGATGTTGTAAATAGGGCTCAGTTAGTGGAGCGCGATAACGAGTCAACGCAACCAAAAGAGAGCAGACGGAAAAATGATAATACCGATGATAACAGTCATCAAAGCGGTGACAATAAGCATTGAGGGAATCAACATGCCAGAAATGGTAACCATTTCGGTGGTAATCATGGTCAAAACAATAAGAATGGACATTTCAAGAAGAGGAGATTCAACAATGATGGAAAGACGTCAAAACCAGCACCCGTTGTTAAGGAAGGAGAACGACCACCTATCATATACTTCAAATGCGGAGGGGAGGGACACATCAGTCCAAACTACGCAATGTCGTCCAAAGCATGCTATAATTATGGAAGAGAAGGTCACTTAGCCCGATTTTGTCGTTCACCAAAGATAAGTTCGGTTGGGATGGAGGCACCAAAGGATGTCCCAGACAAGCCAAAGTCAGTAGTTTAAGAGAGAGTGTTTTTTTTCATGACGAGGAACCTGAATAAAATTATCACGGGTATGTTAGTCATAAACTCTTGCGAAGTCTATACCGTGTTAGATACCGGTTGTACACACTCTTTTATTGCACCTAGTTGTGTTCAATGTTTGAAGTTAACTCCGGAGAAGTTAGACTTTGATATATCTGTTTAAACTCAGTTAGGAGAAACCTTCGTTACCTCCACTATTTATAAATCTTGTTGAAATCAACACTTTTACGTTACCTGTCGATCTTATCTCTTTGAAAATACTTGCCTTTGATGTGATTTTTGGAAACGATTGGTTAACTACTCATCATGTTTTTAGTAAGGTTGTTAGCTTTCATACTCCTAACCAACCTGTTATGCGAATTCAAAGTAATCAAACCACTAAAGTCAATCATTGTCATATCAAGCCATAAATAAAGAGCCTCGATCCCTTCGTTGTTGACTTTCTTGTGTGGAATGCACCAAAGCCAGACTTTCTGTAGGGAACATTGTGATTGACGGTGACAAGTTGATAGGTATCAATGTGACGTGTTATCCAAGTCTTGGATGAGAGTCACAGTTTTGAATGATATTTCTATTGTTAATAAATTTCCTGACGTATTCTTGAAGACTTCTTAGCCTACCCCTAGAGCGTAAAATCGAATTTTGTATTGACTCTAGTACAAAACCCATTTCTAAAACCCTCAAAAATTTTCTTCACCTAAAATGAACGTGTAATGTGCCAAAGACGTTGGCTCGAACTGTTGAAGATTACGATCGTACCATTCAATATCATCATGGGAAAAATGAACGTGGTAGCTGACGCGTTGAGTAGAAGATCGTATGCGTTTATGAGTGTGATGTTGTTAACACAGAGACCCATTTCGTATAACTTTTAAATGATGGAGATAGAGTTAAAGACTCTAAGGACCCACGTGAAGATAATGAATATACGAATAGAATAGACTTGAATCGATAAAGTTAAAGCTGCTCAAGCTATATACTCAGAGCTGATGAATGTGAAGAAGAAGGTTCAAGAGGGCGTTATTCTAGAAGTAAGAATCGATGAAAAGAGGAAATCGTAACCCTCGATTTTATTGGCCCATTTGAAATCCTTGATCGAGTAGGAAGTGTGGCCTATAGACTCGTTTTACCGCCAAGTATGTCGCGTGTTCATAACATTTTTTTTTTACGTATCGATGTTACGTAAATATATGGACGACCCGAACCACATTATTGAATTAAAACTAGACGAGATAGCAGAAGATTTAACGTATGAGGACCTACGTGTTAAAATCTTGGATAAGAAGGATCGTACTCAACACTCAAAGGTTATACCTCAAGAGTTAGAATTTGAAGTGAAGTCAAGTTATCCTCACCTATTCGGCATACCAGGTACGTACGTAAATTTCGAGGGCGAAATTTCATAAGGATGGGAGATTGTGAGACCCCAGATTTTACGAATAAATATTTAATTTTCTTGAAATAATTTTTTTTTATATTATGGTGTTGATTTGATGTAATATTATAGTTGTGGGTAATATTTACAAATTTTGCAAAGTAAGCAAGTGGTTATATAATATTCGATTGGTCGGGGAATATTCTTTTAGTCGGGAAATATCCGTACGACGGTACAATCATTGGTGGACCCCACAACAGAATTATTGTCGGATAGAGAAAACGATAAAAATACTTTATGAAAATAACGACGGAAGTTTTACCGTTAACTGTTGAAACACCCAGTGTTAATGTGACGCCCCCGAATCCAGGTACTTGAAACCCGAACTCGGTGCTTCACGATACCATTTCTATGAGCGAAATAATACTAATAATAATAACAATAATATAGATTTTCAAACTTAATTTACATATTATCAGAGTTTAGTTCCCAAGTACGAAACCTTTAAACATTCGTTATATGATCATAATAATAATATTTATTATCCTTATCATAAAGTCAGACTATTACATAAAATAACTTAAACATTTAGTCAGCAACTTTCCCTTTCCCCTTGTTCTTGGCAGATCCTTCGGGATGTTCACACTTAGCTGAAAATATTTAAAATTAAGCAAGAATGAGTATTCGAATGCCCAGTAAGTAATAGCAACAATAATAGTTAACTGAAAGGATTAACTGTTTTCTTTGAAAGATACTTCTACAACGGATCAACAGTTGTGAAGTAAGCTGAACCAATAATCAACAACATGTCATTTTGATTTCAAATTTTTGAAACTACGTATTGACTATAAATGAGAATCAGTTGACAGACTATGAACATATTTTCTATTTTCGAAAAGGTTTAAACAGAAATTCATCTGTAAACCGTCATTGCTTACGGGCACGGGGGTGATCAGCCCGTTATGCTCTGTATTGATCAATACTACATTGCTAGAACGATATTATCGTTCATCCTTTGTCCGCCATAGCGCATAAAAATTCCCCATAATTGGGATGTTCATAACAGTCTTGAATCCAAACCAAAACAATTCGGTTGGATAACAGTAAAGTTTTATCTTGTTCAACAACAACTTTAAATTTATGTCTAGCTGGATCAAATAGCTTAGACGACTTTTATTTCAATGTATACATACTAGGCAACTATAAGTATGTATCAACATGTGATAAAATATAATGATTATCCAAGTGGGAACACTTGTATAACCATGTTATAGAAATTAACGAACAGAATAAATAACTTGATCAATATTAACATGATAAAGGAAATTGTACAACAATTATTGCTTAATAGCTTACTTATACAGAATCATTGCATAAGTATATACAAAGGTTGAAATATTTGAACAGTTCAGATATTATCTTACGCATGTCCTTAGCATAAAGTAAATGCAAAGGGTTAGATACTTGCCTTGTCTGCTGCTTACACAACTTAGATATATCTTTTCTATCAAGTCCTATCATTAAATAGATCATTGTCTGATTAGTATAATATATTATATCATATAATACTACTTATTGCAGTCAGCACATTCCTAATCACATTGTCACATAACTTTAACACCATTGAATCACAAATAAACAGTTATACAGTCAATCTATCTAAGTTCAGATCAATTTCTGAAATATGTCGGTCTACCGACAACTTTATCGGGTAATTATCGAGTCAAAGACTCTATACCGTAATTATATATCCATTTAGATATCTTAAACAACAGTCACACTATTTTTCACGACCTTATAATAATTATAAAATAATTATTACCATTTACCATAATTTTTGAAATATCAGAATCATTATTAAATGATTTAAATATTAAACAATTCTATTATTATTAATATTTAATTAATAATAAACTATTAATGAAACTATTGCCAAATATTAAAGTTATTAGTAAACTCTTAAAATATTTTTAAAACATTTATATTACCCTTAAATAATTTTTAAAATATTTAAAATCATCATTAAATAATTACCATTAATATTTAAATATTAATTTATCATTATCCAAATATTAAAAGTTATTAATTACAACTTAAAATATTTTTACTTCACTTATATCCTTTTTTAAATGATTTTTTAAATAAATAAAACCATTTTTAAACTATTTATTTAATATAATTATTAAATAAATTTAATATCATTAATATATCATTAATATTAAATTATTAATGAAATTATCCTTTAAATATTAAAAGTTATAGTTTATAACTTAAAATATCTTTAAATACTTTATTTTCATTTAAAATGATTATTATATTAAAAATCATTTTTAAACTAAATTATTTAATATAATTATTAAATAACTTTAATATCATTAATAATTATTAATTAATGAAATTTACCTTTAAATATTAAAAGTTATATTTTATAAGTTAAAATATTTTTAAATAACTTATTCTTAATTAAAATGATTTTTAATTTAATAAAATCATTTTTAATTCATTTATTTATTTCATTTAATAAATAACTTAATTATCATTAATATTAATTTAATAATGAAAATCATCACATAATATTAAAAGTTATCAAAAATAACTTAAATTATTTTCTTATACCATAATATAATTTTAAATGATTTTTCAAATATAAAAATAATTTTTAAATAATTTATTTAATATTATAATTAAATAAATTAAATACTTTTAATATTCCAAAAATATTAAATATTTATGAAATATATTTAAAATAATAAAAAACTAATTTTCAGAATTTAAAATAATTTTTAATAATTTATTTTGTATTTTTAATAATTAAAAACTATTTTTTTCTATTTATTAAATAATTTCTGGAAAATAAAATATTATTTGTCGCTAAAGACCACCTATAGCGACAGAACCGTCGCTATAGTTGTTCTTCATGTTCTTGAGCTGTTCTTGAACATTCATAGCAGTTTGCAAAGTATCAAGTTTGACCACGATTTCCGGTCAGATCCTGATGTTACTGGGCATGTTATTAGTCAGATATTGTAGTACTAAGGCACGACTACAAGATCCAGCAACTAACATGGCCATACAACCCATATCAAAGTAGATCTGGAGCCACGAACAAGCTGTCAGAGCTGTTCTTCATTTTCTGGGTTACCTAGAAATGAAGAATAGTTCGACTGGCTCGTTTTGGGCTTCCATAACTTGTTGATCTTATAATGTTTTAGTGATATTAAGCCTTCATTATGTAGAAGACATGAAAATCTACAGATTCATTACATAAAAACATTTTAACAACATCACATAAAACAATTATGAACCGGTCAAAGTAGTAGTCCAAAACTGCTTATGAAGATTTCTGGGTTACCCAGAAACTTCAACCGGCAGTTTCGTCCTTACTACTTTGACCATTGATCTCGTTGATTCAGAGAACGATATAATGATTCTAGAGGCATGTTCATGTAGACTAGACGTCAGACAACAATATTACAACAATAACAAGGTCTAACACATAAACAGAAGCAAGATCCAAGTGCATGAACAAGCTGTCAGACTTTCTGGGTTACCCAGAAACGTGTGGTCAATGCCGGTCAACATGATTTGACCACTAATAACTTTCTACTGGCTTAAGGTTTGACTTTGATTACAATTTCAGATCAAAGATCTTCCAGCATACTACCAGATCAAAGCTTAAAAACACAAAAACACATAACAGGACGAGATCAATGGGACCTGACATATGGATGTCAGACCATATTTCTCTCTTTTCCAGATTTTACAAATCTTCAAATCCGAGACTCTAGATGTTATGGATCTAACATCTAGCAACCCAGATCATCATTAGACACTATAACAAACATGTTTAACAAAAAAAAATCTAACATCTAACAACAGAATTTTGGGCAGAATTTAAGCTAGGGTTTATACCTCCTTATGAACAATCTTTGATTATGTGCTTCTAATTTGGTTGTGATGTTCGTGGGGCTTGGTTATGGAACTGTAATACCTTAAAATTTCGTTGGTTTTGAGGGAGAGAAATAAGTTGAGTGTTGAGAGAAAAATGAGCTTGCAAATGATTTTTTTTCTCTCCAATGCTATAAATACAAGGGCTAGATACATGTAATGCTGATATAGAGACTGATGTGCTGGTGTTTTAAGTCAAGATGGTTGTTACATTAGGTCACCAACCCACCCTATTGTCAAAACCTACATATTAGACTTCAATAATGCATAGAGGGGCAATTTGGTCATTTATATTTCCCATTTAATGGCAAAAATGGAAATTGACAAACCCTTAGGGTTTGGCCCTAAGGTTTAGTACATAGCATTTGTAGGATTTAGCAATTAGGGTTTGTGCCAAAAAATAAAATAAAAAAAAAATTTATTTTAGTTTCTAAAATTTAAAAATTAAGATTGTTAATTAGATTAGATTTACTAATTATGTTATACATGAATGTTAGGGTTTAGTAACACTAATCATAGTTACCTTTGTTAATAAAGCAATTAGGGTTTCTAAAATTTATTAGGGTTTTCCTAATTAATAATGATATTTATAATAAATGTCATAAATCATATATCATGATTCCAAAATAATCTTGTACTCTAATTTAGGTTTCAAATTAAGGTTTTTCTAAAGATTAATTAGGGTTCATAGATTTTAATTAGGGTTTACCTAATAATCATTAATACACAACATAAACCATATAACACAATTTATAAAACAATCATATATCCTGATTATAAAACAATCATGTACTCTAATTTGGATCTCATATTAGAGTTTAGCACAATAAAACTAGGGTTTATCATATAATGCCATAATTGACCAACCATTATCGGTTCACGTATACAGTACCTATTAATAGCACTAAAAATCAAATAATATAATATTATTATCATTCCTTATTCCAACACCATAATTAGGGTTTGGATTCCATATCTGATTTTTCTTACATAAACAGCTTTATTAATTAAGTTAAAATATTTAACTTAATAATCCGAGTTAAAATTTATATAAATAAATAATAATTATAATAACTACAATAACCATTCCTTTTATTATTTAAATAATATAATATCATATTTCCTTTGAAGAAAAAATAATAATAAAACATTTCTACAATAACATTAATTATTAATAAAAATATAATTTATAATAAAAGTATTTATAAATATTCATGTAATAAATATATTTTTATTTACCACATAAATGCATATACACATTATCTTGTACACACCAGTACAAAGTACCTAATAGACAACACTTAATATACAACGTTTTTTATAAAAATGTTGTGGTATTTTTTTCTACAACGTTTTTAAAAAAAAACGTTGTAGATATATATACAAAAACGTTATCTATTTAAGATTATAAATTTTTTTTTAACAAAACGTTATCTTTTAGAAAAACACGGAGGTATGTGCTGGGAGTCGGGTAAGAAAAAAAAAACATGGAGGTCTTCATTTGTTCCCTTCTTCTTTTCAAAGTCCTCAAACCCTAGCTCGCAAATCTCTCTTTTTCTCTTCTTTTTCTGGTTCACATGAAAAATGGGAAAGAAACATAGCGATGTCAAGAAGAATGGCGAATCTAAAGGCCTTCTTCAGTTGACATTTTGGTTCGTCTTCTTCAATCTTTTTTGAAGACAATAACAACAGAAAAATGGCTCGGCTCATTCTTCGGTTTCCCCCCTTCACCCAATGGTCCGTCCCACATGGACCTCCTCGACTGGATTGGCTCATTCTTCGGTTTCTAAGCCGATTACGTCCGCAATCAGTGGGAACATCTTGTCCTCTATCTGGCCAACGCCCAGATGCGCCTCTCCCCTCCTCCTGACAACATCGACTCTCTCGACCCCGTCGTCCTCCGTCGATTCCGCCGCAAACTCCTCTGTAACTTCTCCGACTAGTGCTCTTTCCTCGGCCGCAAACCAAACATCTGGATCTCCGGTTCCTCCTGCGATGGTATGGAAAGTTTGTTTGACACTTAAACCCTTCTGAATTTGCATTTTATATTCTTATGTAATTTACTTTTGTTATAGCTGTGTATTCGTTGCACTTTAGTCAATGTTGAAAATTGTATGACTAATATATAACAAATTTCTCTTGTACTTTAGTCAATGTTGCAAATTATCTAAAGCTTTTGGAAGTTGAATTCATGTACGTTCCAGTCCCTGTGAATTTCATTTTCATAGGATTTGAGGGGAAGGGAAACCAAGGTATATAAATTTATGGTTAATCTTCTCTTTCTGCCTTAGTTTTCTTGTTTCTTAGTTTGTTGTAGCAATGCTTTATTATATATTTAATTTTCATTTGTTTCTATTTGTTTATTTTAGAATTTAAGCTAAATGTCGAGGAACTTGAGCGCTGGTTCACTAAAATCGATCACATCTTTGAACATACACGGATTCCAAAAATTGGAGAAGTTCTTTGCTCAATTTTTTGTACACATGGCTGGTTAATTTAAGAATTTGTTTGGCACTAGAAGTATAGAGGTTGAAATTTTAGCCTCCTGAACTTCAGTTTTTATGTTTGGCCAGGCCTTCTGGGGTTATTCCTAGTGAGTTATTGAGATATAGAGTGTTGTTGGGAGATATGGTGGTCATGTATGTGTATATTAAATTCGAAGCTTTCACTGATTTACTTGGAAATGATACTTAGAATTTAAATATATCCATGAAATTGCACAATCTTGTGAATCTGGCCTCTGTAATGATGCATAACTAGACCGCGTCCACAGATTCTTTCATTTTATATCACAGATTATCATCTAAATTTTGATTTTCTAAAATTTTGTTGATACTTCTTCAGCAGCAACAAATGGTAATGCCTGGGCATCGTGATTCAAACTTACAGAAGGAACTTAACCGCTGCATACCCACTCCAGCTGCCTTTGGGGGAATCTGTATTGGTGCATTGACGGTATTGGCAGACTTAATGGGAGTATTTGGCTCAGGGACTGGAATTCTGCTTGCAGTTACAATCATATATCAGTACTTTGAAACATTTGAAAAGGAAAAGGCCAGTGAACTAGGTTTATTTGGCTTCTAAATGACGCTCTTTTTATACTGGCAGACTGACTGGAATGAAGCTCTTGATATAATTGCATATGGTTCTCCTGAGCAGGTTTACTTTTACTAACCATTGACTTGTATCCTGACCAAAAGCTATGTTAATAATTGCCCTATCTCGCTGCAGGTCCGTTTGGACTAAACTGTCCTCTCGATTGGGATACCAGAATGAAGATTGCCCTTAATGCTGCACGTGGCCTTGCTTACCTGCACGAAGATTCACAGCCATGTGTTATCCACAGAAATTTTAAGGCATCAAATATCTTGCTTGAGAACGATTTTCGCACTAAAGTTGCTGATTTTGGCCTTGCAAAACAGGCACCTGAAGGCAGAGTAAATTACCTTTCTACACGTGTTATGGGTACATTTGGGTCAGTCCCCTATTCAACTTTGTTATTTGTCCTAAGATTAAAAGTGGCATTAAAAGAAGCTGGATAGGAAGTAATTTGGTTACTCTCTATCAAATGTATGGTTATTTGAGATAAAATTGGTGCTGAGATGGAATTAAACTGTTATACAGGTATGTAGCCCCTGAATATGCTATGACTGGACATCTACTGGTGAAAAGCGATGTCTACTTCCCTACGCCGTGATCGTTCTCTACTTTGTGTAATTGGACTGGCTTCAAAGGGAAATTCAGATGATTGAATGCTTCACTTTGATCACTAATCTCAATCTGTGAATTTAAGATGCTTGACATCTCTGGCTATTTATTGTGATTGCAGGCTTGGGATTCAATATTGATGAGATAGTACAAGCATGGAACGAAATGTATGAAGCAAAAAATTGGCAAACATATCGTGCAGACTCAACCTGTACTTACACAAGCCCTCGACAAGTAAGACTTTGAAGAGCTGGTAGATCCGAAGCTCGAAAAGAACTTTGTTGAACATGAGATGTTCCGGATGATTGAAGCAGCCGCAGCTTGTGTCCGTCATTTGGATACAAAGAGGCCACGAATGAGCCAGGTACAGTTTTTTAAGCATTCTGCTTGAAGCTTTCCGACCACGTCTTCTTTTCTTTAATCTATGAGGTGTCTTAAATTGTTTTCCCAATTTTACTCCCCTTCGCAGGTGGTGAGAGCTCTAGATTCGATGTTTGAGTTCTCAAATCTGACCAATGGAGTGAAACCTGGACAAAGTGAAATTTAGTTTCACTTGTATTTTTTAATTCATGTTGTTTCATAATCAATGCTTGAGATATTTGAAACTGTAAATGAATGATATTATTGGGATGTATTTTAAATGGTTGATACATTTTGGTTTTAAATTTAAATGATAATTTAGACTTTTTAGCTATATATCATGGCATTAGCATATTGCAGGTGTATTGGTAATATAGGTGAATTATAATTTTTTTTTTTTTTTTCTTTATCTACAACGTTTTTAAAATGTTGTATAAATTGGTTAAAAACGTTGTCTGATATACTAAACAACAACGTTTTTATCCAAAAAAACGTTGTGGAATCATACATTCTACAACGTTTTTAAGCATCGGCTAATTTTGGAAGACAAATCTACAACTTTTTTTTCTAAAAAACGTTGTGTATTGTGCTTAACTACAACGTTTTAAAAACGTTGTGTAAGAGTGTCAAATAGACAACACCCTTAACCACTACGTTTTTCTGACAGAAACCACAACGTTTTTTCCGCGTTGTCTATTTACTGTTTTGTAGTAGTGACAAATCCTCATCCTTAAAATAATAATAATAATAAAAAAAAATTATTTTCAAAATTTCAGTTTTATTTATATAGAAAATATCGGGTTGTCACATTCACCCTCCATTATAATGATTCTGTCCCCGGAATCACTGCTTTAAAACCTATACATAACAGGGTACATAACATTCACAATCTTTGCAAGTAGATGTCGATCGATTTTGATCAGACTGATCTTTAACTATTTACTTAAAGCTTGTCTTTTTGATTATACTGAAATTTGATTTCTAAAGAAACTCAAATTACTCCTTCAAAATTTCCTTCTAAAATAATTTACTATAAATAGGAAAATCATATATAAGAAAATAAAAGTTATAAGAAAAGTACCTGGAGTTCCACTGCCAGTTGCCACCGTGTCTTGGACTGTCATGTTGAAGACTTGTGCGGTAGATTTTGTCGGCTTGCTGGATGAAGTTGGTCCTGTGATTGCCAAAGTTCCGCCGCTTTTCCCCATGTTCACGCTTTCTGCCTCCGCCTTTCTTTTTGGACAGTCCTTCACCTTATGGTCCTTTGATCCATAGAGAAAACACCCACCAATTGTCTTAGAATTGGGGCAGTTGGGAGAGATATGGCCCTCCTGCCCGCACTTGAAACATGCAAATTTTCCCTTCAGACATTCTCCTAAATGATTTTTCCCACAGTTACCGAATTGCACCATCGGCATTTTCTTTACACCTTCTTGTTTTACCTGCACCCCACCAAAGTTGTTCCCTTTCCTCTTATCACTCCTATTCCCAGTACTTGCTTCCACTTTCCCAGTTCCCTCAACTTTAACCTTGTTCCTCCTTTCTTTGTTGTAAAGGCTCATGGCCTCACTTCCCTCCTCAGCAATAAGTGCTTTCTCCACGAGTGCTGCAAATGTAGGGATTTGCAACACTGCCACCTTGTTGTAGAGACATGATTTTAATCCCAGCTCAAGCCTTCTCATTTTTCTAGACTCCGTATCGACTTGATACGGGGCGAACCTAGCCAATTCATTAAATTTTGCGGCATATTCTGCAACAGACATATTCTCTTGTTTTAATTCAAGAAATTTTACTTCCATTCTAGCCTGCATACTAGATGAAAAATAGTTTTCGAAAAACAGAGTTTTAAACCTTTCCCAAGTAACTACACCTTCCCCAGCCCTTGTCTGATTAGCTTCCCACCAATAATTTGTTTCACCCTTCATCATATAGGCAGCAAAAACCGTCTTCTGCTCCTCAGCCACCCTAGCTATTACAAACTCCTTTTCTATTTCTTTAACCCAAGTTTGGGCTTCTACAGGGTCAGTTGTACCTCTAAATTCGGGAGGTCCTATAGCTTTGAAGTCCTTGAAGTTTGCTAAGCGATTGTCCTGTTGGTTTCCAGCGGCTGCCGTTCCTTGTTGCATGGCTTGAGCTATCATATTTGCAAATTGCTGCATTAGATCTGGTTGTGGTTGTCCTTCAACGTTGTTGACAGATTCTTCTGCCCTTTGATTACGGGTTTGTTGTCGAGGCGGCATTATCTGGTTAAATAAAACATAATTTAACTTACATTCTTAACCTTATCATATAAGTTTAATATATATTAAACTTGTTTCATTACCCAAACATGAGTTCATTTCCATTAATTCAAAATAACTTACATAGCATAGTCCATAATACTATCCCTTTGTGACCACAAGAGTCGGGATTTACAACTTTGATTAACACAAAAGTTGAGAATATTACATTACACAAACATACTAAACATACATTTAATATTAAACAAACCTAAACCATAGAACCTATACTACCTATTCACTACGCCTTTTTCTTGATTGAGGACAACTTTTTGCTTGATGACCTTCTATCCCACAAATAAAACAGACACACTGCTTAGGATTGGGACACTGAGGAGAAAAATGTCCCTCATGTCCGCAATTGTAGCAAATATTTTCGCCTTTCCTGCACACGCCTTCATGCTTCTTGTCACATTTTGTACATTTTTCTATGTGTTTAAAGTTCCCTTGGTTGTTATCAGGATCACGATCATTCATTTTTCTTTTTCCCTTCTGGTTCGGAGCTGCACTTGACTTGTTGCTTTTAGCTCCTATTTGGTCAATTTGGATTTTAAGCTTATCTTGTTCTTCCATTATTTCAATTAATGCTTTCCTCAGTTGGCTATTAAGTAATTTTTCTATTTCCCACAATCGTTCCAAAGAGGAAACCTGGTCCCGCAGATTCTGCACTTCAGTTGATGCTTGGTCAGCTCCAACTTCAGTGTTTGAATCACTATCGGTTAGTTCCACCATTTCTGGATCTGGTACGACATTATCCATAATAACCACCTCATCGAGGTTGCTTTCACTTTGAGCCTCTATTTCAGCTATTGGCTTTGATATCGGCTTCTTCTTTACGATCCAAGGGTATCCTAATCCTTTTTCACCTGACATCTACACACATAAATTATCCTAATTAGCATAAAATATAAACACATAACACATAAAGGTTTTATATAAGTTATCTTTTAATTTGTTTGACGATGAATTTATCTGATTCATCTACCTTTAAACTCTATATGAGTTAATTATATTTTCAACATTTTCCTCTGTTCTAAGGTTATAGCCTAAGGTCTATCCCACCTAAGGTTTCTAACCCTATAGCTCTGATACCATTCTGTGACGCCCTCGAATCCAGGTACTTGAAACCCGAACTCGGTGCTTCACGATACCATTTCTATGAGCGGAATAATACTAATAATAATAACAATAATATAGATTTTCAAACTTAATTTACATATTATCAGAGTTTAGTTCCCAAGTACGAAACCTTTAAACATTCGTTACATGATCATAATAATAATATTTATTATCCTTATCATAAAGTCAGACTATTACGTAAAATAACTTAAGCATTTAGTCAGCAACTTTCCCTTTCCCCTTGTTCTTGGCAGATCCTTCGGGTTGTTCACACTTAGCTGAAAACATTTAAAATTAAGCAAGAATGAGCATTCGAGTGCCCAGTAAGTAATAGCAACAATAATAGTTAACTGAAAGGATTAACTGTTTTCTTTGAAAGATACTTCTACAACGGATCAACAGTTGTGAAGTAAGCTGAACCAATAATCAACAACATGTCATTTTGATTTCAAATTTTTGAAACTACGTATTGACTATAAATGAGAATCAGTTGACAGAATATGAACATATTTTCTATTTTCGAAAAGGTTTAAACAGATATTCATCTGTAAACCGTCACAGCTTACGGGCACGGGGGTGATCAGCCCGTTATGCCCTGTATTGATCAATACTACATTGCTAGAACGATATTATTGTTCATCCTTTGTCCGCCTTAGCGCATAAAAATTTCCCATAATTGGGATGTTCATAACAGTCTTGAATCCAAACCAAAACAATTCGGTTGGATAACAGTAAAGTTTCAACAACTTTAAATTTATGTCTAGCTGGATCAAATAGCTTAGACGACTTTTATTTCAATGTATACATACTAGGCAACTATAAGTATGTATCAACATGTGATAAAATATAATAATTATCCAAGTGGGAACACTTGTATAACCATGTTATAGAAATTAACGAATAGAATAAATAACTTGATCAATATTATCAGGATAAAGGAAATTATACAACAATTATTGCTTAATAACTTACTTATACAGAATCATTACATAAGTATATACAAAGGTTGAAATTTTTAAACAGTTAAGATATTATCTTACGCATGTCCTTAGCATAAAGTAAATACAAAGGGTTAGATACTTGCCTTGTCTGCTGCTTACACAACTTAGATATATCTTTTCTATCAAGTCCTATCATTAAATAGATCATTGTCTGATTAGTATAATATATTATATCATATAATACTACTTATTGCAGTCAGCACATTCCTAATCACATTGTCACATAACTTTAACACCATTGAATCATAAATAAACAGTTATACAGTCAATCTATCTAAGTTCAGATCAATTTCTGAAATATGTCGGTCTACCGACAACTTTATCGGGTAATTATCGACTCTAAGACTCTATACCGTAATTATATATCCATTTAAATATCTTAAACAACAGTCGCACTATTTTTCATGACCTTATAATAATTATAAAATAATTATTACCATTTACCATAATTTTTGAAATATCAGAATCATTATTAAATGATTTAAATATTAAACAATTCTATTATTATTAATATTTAATTAATAATAAACTATTAATGAAACTATTACCAAATATTAAAGTTATTAATAATAACTTAAAATGTTTTTAAAACATTTATATTACCCTTAAATGATTTTTAAAACATTTAAAATCATCATTAAATAATTACCATTAATATTTAAATATTAATTTATCATTATCCAAATATTAAAAGTTATTAATTACAACTTAAAATATTTTTACTTCAATTATATCCTTTTTTAAATGATTTTTTAAATAAATAAAACCATTTTAAACTATTTATTTAATATAATTATTAAATAAATTTAATATCATTAATATATCATTAATATTAAATTATTAATGAAATTATCCTTTAAATATTAAAAGTTATAGTTTATAACTTAAAATATCTTTAAATACTTTATTTTCATTTAAAATGATTATTATATTAAAAATCATTTTTAAACTAAATTATTTAATATAATTATTAAATAACTTTAATATCATTAATAATTATTAATTAATGAAATTTACCTGTAAATATTAAAAGTTATATTTTAACTTAAAATATTT